>PVJH01001197.1:0-164915 GCA_004026705.1 Nesogale talazaci | reverse complement strand
CTCCTGAGAGCCACTGCTGGATTTGAACCGCCAAGCCTGTGGGCCACAGTCCCGCACTCAACCACTTACACCACCGGGGCTCAGCCGAACACATTTGTTTTTTATCAGTGCCCCTTAAGTAACAGCTTCCTGTTTCCTTTCCCTCCTGCCCCTTTGATCTCTCTCATTTGAGGCAGTTTTTCTGTATCAATGTTGTGTGCATAATCAGTGAAGGAAGAATCATCATAATATTCTAAATGTGCTTAGGGTATTTTCTTTATTTTATCTATATCCTTATCTCATCATTTACACTCTACACTAACTGAAAGACGGGTGATTCAATTAATGTACCGGTGCTAATGTCAGAAGAGAGATCTGACAGTCTGCCTCTGAGAAGGGAGCCATTGCAGACACTGTTGAGTGTAGTTCTCTGACACGCGTCCCAAGGGTCAGAGCTGACTTGACAGCAATGAGTTTGTTCATTTTAATTTACTTGTTAAATGTAGAATACTATTAATTTTAAATTTAAGAGAAAAATGAATTTTAACCCTTTCTTTTGAGTTTTGATACATTCAAATACACTCTGGAAATCAATAATTCATAATAATTTTGTCTATATTTTGTACATGACAATTTTTTGTTTTTTTCTAACAATGTTTCCAAAATGTCTGTTGTCATGCTTATTCTATGTTAATGTATTATTTTGCCTATGATATTCTTTGAAATTACTTTTTTCCAAACCATTTTATTAAGAGCTAATCCAGACATCATATTATTTCATAGTGTTCAGAACATTCTTTTCCTTCTTAAACGCCTTGATATCCACCCCCCCTTACTCCCTCATATCCCCTACTGTACCCTGCAGGACCTTTTAGTCTACTTGTTGTCTCTATGGGTTCATCAATCCTGGATTTCATATACCAAAAAAACATATAGCAAAGATTCAAGAAGGCTACCAACAATGACAAAATACAGCAGAGATAAACCCCAGTGAAAAACAAAACAAAACCCAGAAAATATTAAAACCAGATCCAGCCTAATGTGTATCAGGAGATACTACATTTTTAACTGTTCAAGTTAGATTCAAACCCCCCCCCCCACCCCGCACACTGCATCATTGCCCTAGTGGGAGTAGGAAGCCCAGCCCTGCTCCTAGAGAGCTGCTGCTGGATTTGAATCGCCAATCCTGTGGGCCGCAGTCTGCACACAACCACTGTACCACCAGGGCTCAGCTAAAATTGATACTGATTTTTGTGGGAGCAGAAAGCCTCTGAGAGGCTGGTGGTTTCAAACTTCTGACCTTACTGATCACAGCCCCACTCTTAAGCACTCTTCCACCAGAGCTCCTTTCAAGTTAGATTTATCATTTTAATCTATTCTAGTCATCTTTACAATATCTTTGTATGATAACCAATTTATTCCCATCCCTCAATTCTGGTTAAAGGAAAATCACTAGAGGCTTATTCTCTATATAGATGCTGCAAATATGTTTTGTGTTTCCACTGTCATCTATAGCCTTCTGCACATCAGTATCTCATAATTTAAGCTCTGATAGTATTTCCATCTTTGGATTTGTGTTATATCATTTACAATCCTTGGGTCACCACTATTGGTGTGCTTCTTCCAGATGGACTTACTTGACTATCACTTGCTTTTTGGAACCAAGTCTTTGCGACCCCAGATACTCTTCTATCTGGTAGCCAGGCACCATCTAATGAAATACTTTTGAACTTCATCAAGCTACCTATGGTTCCCACACCTAGAATTCTATGCATCTTTAAGAACTGTAAACTTTTGATTAAAGCACAATTCTGTAAAACTAATGTTTCTGGGTCTCCAGGTTTGATCTTATGAAGTGAATTTTATGATAGCCATGATCATTTGTTTCCAGTGCTAAAAGATAAGACTTAAAGACCCTAGATTTTTACGAGACTGTTTATATCCTGTCCACATTTTATATTGCTAACTATTTCTAAATCAGAAACAGATGTAAAGGTATGACATTCAAATAAAAAGCAAGTACTAGAGCTTTCAATTCCCTATCCCCAAAGACTCATCTATAACTCATTTTACTCAAGTGTGCTTTACACATTTTTTTTCTTTTCCTTGTCACTATTAAATGTCTTCTAAATAATACCATGCTATGACAGTGGCAGTGATTTTGTTATGATTTTGTTCCTGTAAGAATTAATCTTTTTTTTTTTTTTTTTACTTCTCATTGGTTTATAAAATAGCCTTAATGAGACACCATACCACTTAAAATTTTAAATGTTTAGTTGGGTTAATTTTAATATGTATGGAACCCTCACAACACTCTAGTTTTAAAACACTTGCCTTGTACCTGCTTGTTGACCGTCCCTCCTTCACCTGCAGTCAAGGACTGATAAGTCTCTATAAAACAAAACAGCAACAAAAAAACACATGACTACTGAGTCTATTTAGACTCGTAGAGCAAAGGAGAACTGTCCCTGGATGCTTCTACTCCAAGAAGGTTCTATTCCTTCTGAGAATAGAACCCTGATATTTCTCCCTTCGGTTGGCTAGCAGTATTAAACTGTTGATCTCAGGAGTTAGCAGTCCAACCATCAACCAGGGCTCGTTAGAGTCTCTAGTTATCCTTCTCCATTATTAGTGTATAAATGCAATCATGTCATAGGTAGTTTCTGGTGCCAGCTTATTGCACTCAGCATAATTTTTTTTCATGTATGTTGAACAAGTTTTAGCGATTTATTTCTTTTGACTACAGAGGAGTATTTATGGATAGGCCATATTTTTTATCTGTTTGCTCTTTGTTTGACATTTAGATCATTTCCACTTTGGCCTGGATAATGTGATCTTTCGTGTACACATTTTTATGTGAGCATGTAATCTTTGCTCTCGAATAGAATTACTGGATTGTATGATATGTATTTGTCTAACTTTGAAAGAGCACACAAATCCTTTCAAAAATTACTATGCTATCTGTTCCATTTACAGACCATTAAAAATGTCTGAGTATTCTGGGTTCTCCATATCCTTGCCAATATTTTCAGTCTTTTTATGATAGCTATTTTAGTGACTGTGGTGTGGCTTATAATTAGCCTTCTCATGGTGACTAATGAGATTAAACATCTTTTCATGTGCTTATTTTCTATTCATGATCTTTTTGGTGAAGTAACTAAGTCCTTTGCCTTTTTTATTAGTCCAGCATTATTTACAATAGCAAAAAGATGAAAACAACCTAAATGTCCATCAGTAGATGAGGAGATAAACAAATTAAGTTAAATATATGCAGTGGAGTATTATGCAGAGTAAACAAATAATTAATTTATAAAGCACCTCATAAAGTGGATGAACTTGAACAACATTAGTTGGACTGAATTAGTTCAATTACAAAAGAATACTGTTATGAGACTACTATTATAAAAAGTTAAGATGTATTCACAGAAAGAATTGAATTGCTTGTATTTTCATTGTTTTGTCATTATGTATTTACATATTAATATGAAAATATATTCCCATGTTAAAGTATAATTTTCACAAAAAGGATAAAATCATTCAAATGTCACAATTCTTTAAAATATTAAAGCTTTTATTTAACCCATTAATGAGAATACTACTGAGTTATTATAACCAATTCAAAGGAGAATCCAAAGAAACATTTTTTTATATCACAAATATGAAAATAAATGATAGCTGCATAAAAAGTTGATATTTATCTTGGCAGTAGTGGGATTTCTCTCCACTGGACATAATTCATTTGCATGTGTATAAACAAGAATTAGTTTTCATTTATCTACAGCTATTTATAACAGAGGTGTGAAATAGTTCCTGTCAAAATAGTAGTTAGATATTCTGTAAGGATATGTAGAAACTATGGGGTTGGCAAACTATGACTCATAAGTCAATTCTGACTTTCTGTCTGATTTTGTAAATAAAGTTTTCTTGGAATATAGCCATGATAATTCATTAACATTTTGGTGTCATTGCCTTCATAGCAGAATTGGATAATATCATTGAATCTCTGCGCTCACAGGGTTCTCTAAAACCTAAAATATTTATTAAGTAGCCTTCACAGAAACAAAATTCCTTACTCTTATCTGAATGTATCCTGGGTGACACAGTGGTTATGCATTGCACTAGCCTCCTCCTTGTTTGCATGTCTGAACCACCAGTGGCTCTGGGGAAGAAAGACGGCCTCTGCACCCCCTTGAAGAGTCCAGTCTCAGAAACTCACAGCGAACAAGTCTACCCTGTTCCTAGAAGGCCACTATGAGTCAGCCTGGATTTGATGGCCGTGGGTTTGGTTTATTTTCTGGATACTAGCTCTCTCTCAGACACATGATGTGCAAATATTTTCCTTCAGTTTTTGGCTTGTGTCTTTATTTTCTTAGTGGTAATTTCTGAAGAGCAAAAGTTAAAAGTTTTAAATTTTGATGAAGTCCAGTTTATCAAATTTTCTGTTAAACCGTTGCTGATTTCCGTTGGTGTCATATCTAAAAACTATTTCCCAAACTCATGGTCACAAAGGTTTTGATCTGTTTCCTTCTTAACTTTTATAGTTTTCTGTTTATACATTTTGAACTTAAAAATTAGTTTTACTTGGCATATTCTTCACATCATGCAATTCATGCTGTTCATTCAGATTAAGAAGAGCTGTGCAGTTACCACCACAATTAATTTCAGAACACTTTCTTCTGTCCTCATTGTTAGCTCTCCATTTCTCCTCAAACATCCCCTGCCATCCCCCTAGGTAACTATTAATCCAGTTTCTGTCTTTTCATATACAGAAAATTGTACAAAACACAGACAGGAGGCAGACTAACAAAAGCAGCAAAAAAAAATGACTAGAGAAAGCATAGAAAAATCTCAATCATAAAAAGCAGAAAATATTGCTGTTTTAGAGTGAGTCAAAACAGAGAATGATAAGTATTATTATAATAATAACCTAACTGCATCTGTCACAATCAACTTTACAGTGTTTGGTGTCTTACTGCAAGGCTATTCCCAACCCTCAACCCTGGTCAGAGGGAATTCCCCAGAGGCTGACCCCATGTGGAGACCCTGCCAATGAATTGTGGGCTTCCACTGTCATCCATACCTCTCTGTCACTACAATTTAAACTCTGATACTGTTCTCTTCTTTGAATTTGGTTACAGTCTTTGGGTCAAACAGACTGGTGTGTCTTTTCCATATGGACTCAGTTGCTCTCTCACTTAGATATCTGTTTGTTTTAACACACGCCCTTAAAGTCCCAGATGCTATTCTTCCTGATACACCGTCTGATTTCCTTACCACATTTTGCCAGAGCACCTTATCTCCTCTCTCTTAATAGAGAGTGAGCATCAAGCAGGACCATGTTCTAAGTGTGGTTTGGGTGAGCATTTGTAGAGCGAATTTGTTTTCCATCCAACAACTTATACACATTTTGTTTAGGACGTTGGTTGCAATTCCTAAAACATAATAGCTCTCTTTCCACTTCCTCCTGGCTTTGCTCTTTCTAATCCTCTCGCTTTTCTGCCCTTTCCTGCCTGCTGAGCTTTGTTTTGGGGTAAATAGCACCATTTCTCATGTGACTCATTGTTCTGAGCAGTCCCTTCTTCCCCAGTGGTATTGTTCACTCGGTTGTGGTGATGGTAAGGTACCATCCAGCTGGTTCTGACTCATAACAGCCTGCATACAGCAGAAGGAAGCACTGCCTGGCCCCGGGCCATCCTCCTAATTGTTATTTTTGCAGCCGCTGGTGGTTTTTCTCTTTTTCTAGCTGCAGCTCTACTTTATCAAGCATGATGCCTTTTTCCAGAGTCTGGACATCCTTATAATATGTCCAAAGATGCGAGATGAAGTTTTGCAATCCTTGAGTCTAAGGAGCATTCTACCTCTACTTCTTTAAATATATATATATATATATATATATATATATATATATGCATCACTGCCCTTAGGTGGTGGGAGTAGGAGGCCCAGCCTTTGCTCTGTGGAGCTGGAATTGAACCTCCATCCCAGTGGGCCGCGGTCCCACGCACAACCACTACGCCACCGGGGCTCAGCCCCCTACCTGTACTTCTTCTAAAACAGATCTGTTTGTTCTTTTGGCGGTCCATAGTAATTTCAATATTTCTTTGCCAGCACTGTAATTCAAATATATCTATTTTTCTTTGGTTTTTCTTATTCAGTATTCAACTTTCACATGCACATGAGGCAATGGAAAATACCATGGCTTGAGAACATTAGTTCTCAAACTAGCTTCCTTCCATTTCAACACATTTAAATAGGTCTTATGCAGCAGATTTACCCAATGCAGTGCGTCATTTGGTCTTTTAACTGTTGCTTCATTCATTCCAAAACCATGGATTGTAAGTCCAATCAAGAGAAAACCATTGACAACTTCCATCTTTTCTTTTATCTTGATGTTACCTATTGTTCTAATTCGAAGAATTTTTGTTCCTTTTATGTTAAGTTGGAAAACATAATAAAGCTGCAGTCCTTGATCTTCATTAGCAGGTGTTTCAAGTCTGCTTCACATCCAGCAAGGGAAAATCACTAACTCTGTGTATATATGTATTAACTCAGGTAAAGAGACAAGGGATATGGAAGAAGGAGGAGGTCAGACTGTATGACTGAACCAGAAAGCACTGGGTTTTGTAAAAGAGTAAAAGAAAACAAACATAAACAATATGGCACACATAGTCATGTAATAATAGTAATAAAAAGTCTAAGGAGTTACATAGGTAATCATTGCAAGCTGAACTGATGTAGCAAAGTGAGTGGGAATACATGAGTATATTTCAGTATACCAAGCAAATGAAAAATAAAAACTGAGGCTAAGGCCCGGTGGTGTAGTGGTTGTGTGCGGGGCTGCGGCCCACTGGGTTGGAGGTTCAAATCCAGCAGCAAGGCTGGACCTCCTACTCCCACCACCAGAGGGCAGTGATGCCCCAAAAACAAAAAACAAAAAAAACGGAACCCACTTAATTCTGACTCAGAGCAGTCTTCTTGGGCAGAATAGACCTGCTCCTTAAGGTTTGCAAGACTACCGTCAATCTTTGTTCAAGGAGAAATCCTCACCTTTCTCCAGCAGAGAGATTGGTGAATTTGAACCATTGACTTTGCATAGGCAGCCCAATGTCCCCAGGGCAACTTCATATACAAACATGATAAGATGTGTCTATATATGTATTTGTTTGTTAAGCAAACAAATCCTTGGATGTACAGCATACAGCAAGGAAACAGCTGAAAAATTTTTTTAGCCATTATCAAACACTCACTGGGGATGCTGCAGAGGATCATAGTCTAGGGGGACACCAATGTCAGTTGGTGTAATATTTCACAAAATTTTCTACTGCCTGATTTAGTGACTAGCAACAGGGTTCTTAAAAAATTAACAAGTGAAGTCAAAATTTTGTAGACAGCCATCCAAGATACAACTATTGGTATCTCTCCATCTGGTTTAAAGAGTTTTTTTAACTGTTATTGCTTACATTTATGTATATGATTATTTTCTTTTTAAAAAAATAATTTTATTGGGGGCACTTACAGCTATTATAACTTTTAATACATCATCTGTATCAAGCACATTTGCACACATGTTGCCACTCATTTCCAAACATTTTCCACTTGAGCCCTTGGTATAAGCTCCTCTTAAAAAAAAAAAAAAGGCTCCTCTTCCCCCTCCCACCTTTTTATAAAATGAAGCATTTTATTGGGTACTCCTATACCTCCCCTCACGATCCATACATACATCAATTGTATGCAGACCTCATTTGCACACTTGTTGCCATCATCACTCTCAAAACATCCTCCCTCCACTTAGGCCCCCAGTTCCACCTCCCATATTTCCCTCCCCCCCCCCCATGAACCTTTAATAATTTACAAATTGTTATTTCATATCATTTACTGTCCAATGTGTCCCTTCACTCACTTCCCTGTTGGCCATGCCCCAGAGAGGATGTTATATGTAGATCTCTGAAATTGGTTCCCCCTTTCTACTCCACCATCCCTTCACCCTCCCAATATCACCACTCCCATCACCCATTCTGAGGGATCATCTATCCTAAATTCCCCATGTTTCTGACTCTAGTGTATATCCCCTGTTATAGCCGGACTTGTCTGATAGAACCCGGAGCATGATAGTGGGTGGGAGGAAGCATTTGAGAACTAGAGGAAGGATGTATATTTCATTGTTACTATACTGTACTTCAACTGGCTCATCTTCTCCCTGCAACCCCTCTATAACAGGATGTCGCTTCACCTATTGATGGGCTTTGGGTCACCAATCTGTACTCCCCCCTATTTATAATGATATAATTTTAGTTCTTTGATGTCTAACACCAGATCCCTTCAACACCTCACGGTCACACAGACTGGTGTGCTTCTTCCATGTGGGCTTTGTTGCTTCTGAGCTGGATGGCCACTTCTTTACTCAAGCCTTTAAGACCCCAGATGCTATATCTTTTCATAGCCAGGCACCATCAGTTTTCTTCACCACATTTGCTTATGCACACATTTTTCATCAGTGATCATATCAGGAAAGTGAGCACACAATGTTAGGGTTTTTAGTTCTTAAACTGATCCCTTTGACAACTCATGGTCCCACATGCTGGTGTGCTTCATCCATGTGGGCTTTGTTGCTTCTGAGCTGGATGGCCACTTGTTTACTCAAGCCTTTAAGACCCCAGACGCTACATCTCTTGATAGTTGAGCACCATCAGCTTTCTTCACCACCATTGCTTATGCACACATTTGTCTTCAGTGATCGGGTAGGGAAGGTGAGCATCATGGAATGCCAATTTAATAGAATAAAGTATTCTTGCAGTAAATGATTATTTTCAAGTTATTTCTATATAATGTCATATTATGACTGAGTTTTTATTTAAAACTTTCTTGTGAACTAGGTAAAGGTTTACAGAGGACATCATCAGTTTCACATTCAACAGTTCATAACCTTTTACAACATCATATTCATTGCAGTCCCTTTGATGCAACACCACTAACTCTACCTCCTCCATGTGTTCCCTTCTACCCTGCTTTCTCTCCTAACCCTTCTGAACCTTCTTGAGGAAAATGCTGCCCTCTTGATTTCAAATGGTTCATTATTCTAAGGTGTGTGTGCCTAAGTAGTGTTCTTGGTTCCCCTCTAGACCTATCTTTTACCTGAAAATTGAGCCACAGGGTTAGCTTCATTCCACATGTAAAGGGTGATTAAGGGGCAGAGCCTGCTCAGTCTTCACATGTTCCTTTTCATGCAACCTTTTATTCCCACTCTGTTCAGGACCTTCTAAGGTGATTCCTTTCAGAGAAATTGGTAGCAGTTTTGAGTAGTTGGACCCATTAGTCCACTGCAGTAATGGCAGTTATGTACTCTGATGCCAATTTGATTAAGAATGTAGGGATAGATTCTAGCCTGTCAATCTGGAGATAGGCAAAGAGACCTCTGTGTGGCCATGTTTTTTTCTGAGAATTCTGGGAAATCTTGTGATATTTCCCCCGTGGAAGTGAGAGACTTATCGACTCAGTTGCTTGGAGACCCTCTACTGACAAGACAAGATGGCAGCATGCTGATAGAACATGAGTCCTGGAGGAGTCGGAGGAGAAGCCACATGGGCTGAGCCTGTTGGAACCAGAGCTGTGGGGTTGGGGAAGCCACCTGGAGACCCCTGCCAGTTCTGAGATGCTTCTACCACCACTGGATACACAAGACTCTGCACCCACTGGCTGGTGATTATCCTGGCATCATTGCATGTGCTTCCTGAGTCTGAAGAGGACTAATGGATTGGTACTGGACATATGGGCTAATATCGGACTAATGGACTTGGCCCAGACTGGGTTGGGATGCTTTCTCAATGTTCCATTCCTCTTGTATATAAACCTCTCCCTTATATACGTATTAAAGTGACCAGATTGTAACATTGGTAAAGCGGGACATCATTGACCAGGGTGGGGATGGGTGGGTAAGAAGTGGTATATTTCCTTCCCATTCTCCCGCCATTCCCTAGCTTGTCATGTATTCTTTCCAAAAATTGAGACTTTGTTAAATTGCCATGCGACGCGGGAAAAATTGTTTAAAATTGGGATAATCCCACCAAAAGTGGGATGTCTGGTCACTTTAATACATGTGTGTGTTTATGAATTTGTTTCTTTATTCTACCTGGACTGACACAATTCCTAAGTATAAGTGTTAGGCATAAGAATATTCTATTATTCCAGCACAGTTTTTCAGAAAGACTATTCTTCCCTTTTTGAGTTAATGTTTTTCCTTATACCATGAATGCCCGAGCTTGATATTATAGCTATATAGTAAATTTTGAAATGAGATGGTGTTAAGTCCTGAAGCTTTGTTGTGCTTTTTCATTTTATTTTTGCCTAATGTCAATGAAAATTAATTTTAATCTTTTTCTGATACACCATTTGTAAGCATGTTTCTCTGTGTATACCTTGTTAGCAACAAGAACATAAGCATGTGAGTCTAAAGAACTTTTATCAAAGTAGGCATTATCTACTCTGTAATACAGTCACACAATCTATGCCTCACTCTGCTTTCATTTATGCCATTTTTGACTTTAGGCTTCAATCTTCAGTTTTCTTGAATCTTCTACAACTCTTTGCTTTCTATGAACATTATGAAAGAGGCAAAAAGTTCACACAGAATTTCCATATTCTTTTAATTTCAGTTTTCCCTGAACATTTTTCAGTCCCCTCTTAAAAAGACATAGAAAAATCAGGCAAGGAAGCAAAATGGCATGATCTACACATGACTGTAGTACCGGGAGAAACTGAAGGCAGACACACAGGGATACATTGGGGGGAAGTTGTCTCTGCTGGACCACCCAGCACACCCTGCTTCTGTTTTTTATAATGGAGAGAGTTGGATTTTGAGAAGCAAAAGAAAATTATGATATTAACACAAACCAGCACATCTATGTGGTTTTCATTGTCCTGTAGTGTTCATGTAAATACACTAAAAAGAGATGAGATGAAAGCTTACAATTTCCTTATTATTTCAGTATTGCTAAAGGTGGGATATAAGTATTGTGAGTATCTTTTTACTCATGTTTGGTAAACTGGTCAGGGCTTATGTCACACTAAAATTTTGCTATCATAATATTTGAAAATTTCTAAATTCTGACATTTAAATACATAAGTCATCCATATAAAAATAGACATTGTAACATTATAGTAATCATTTTTCCTGACAGCTAATACAAAATAATACTACTTTAAATTTCTTAGTAGAAAATGAAAAAATATGAGAAAATTATCATTCAGCTATTGATAGGACAAGCAAAATTTTTCCAGTACATAAGTATACTTCAAACTGTTGCTTCTGATAAGGTTTAGGGTATGTTTAAAACTTTAAAAATATTTTTTTAATGTGAGAAGGACTTGAAGCACTGACTGATAAAGATCAAAGACTGCAGCTTTCAGTATGGATTGCAACATAATGTAAAGAAGACCAAGATCCT
Organism: Nesogale talazaci; assembly: GCA_004026705.1. Classification (NCBI taxonomy): domain Eukaryota; kingdom Metazoa; phylum Chordata; class Mammalia; order Afrosoricida; family Tenrecidae; genus Nesogale; species Nesogale talazaci. Next base: position 153,495 of record PVJH01001197.1, on the reverse strand, counting down.
TACAATTGGTCTAATAAGCAACATCATGAGACCTAGAGGCAAGATGGAAATTGTCATGGATCTTATTTTCTTTAGTTCCAAAATCAATGCTTGTGGACATAGTAGTCAAGAAATCAAGTGTATTATATAAGGAAATGTACTGCACAAGACCTTTCTCCCCCAACAGTTTTATTGGCACATAATTTACATATCATACAGTTCAATAGTTCAGTTATATAAGCAGGCATTGCACAGTTCACCAGCATATCAGTCTTAGAGCATCCTCTCCCCTCCCCATGATTAAATCACCTTTGAAATGAATCGTGCAATCACAATCAATTTTAGTGCTCCCTGCCTCCTACCACCTTCATTATGTACTCTCTCAATCCCCTTTCCCTCCCTATGCCTACCCATCGACCTTGCGTTCCTATAGCCCCTCGTATCAGGTCTTCCCATTAGGTATCCACTCTTCTTGTGCTTCACAGCTGGGGAAAACAACAGAAAGCTCCTTACCAGGCCTGCAAGTTTGAGCTTGTGCCCGTCTTCTGTGGACTTGGGCAGTATTTGCCCTTTTGTGCTTGACTAGCTTCACTCAGCATGAAATCTTCCAGACCCCTCCATGAGTTAAGGTGTTTAATGGTTTCATCACTGTTTTTAGGGATGCGTAGTATTCCATTTGTGTGTGTACCAGAGGTTTTTTAATCCACTCTTCTGTTGATGAGAACTGAGGCTGTTTCTAGCTCTTTCCTATTGTGAACTGTGCTGCAGTGTATATGGGGGAGCAAGTGTCTGTCTGTGGTCTGTTTCTTATTTCTTTTGCATAGATGCCCAGTAATGGTAATGACAGGTTATCTCATAGTTCAATTGCCATCTGTTTTAGGTATCACCTTATCACGTTCCCTAGTAGCTATACATATTTACAAGTCCACCAGCAGTGGATAAGAAAGAGTTCCTATCTCACCACACCCTTTCCAACCTTTGCTGTTCTCAGCTTATGTTTTTTTGTTTTTAATTGGGCTACAATAATGGACATCAGGTGATTTCTCATGGTGGTTTTGACTTGCATTTCTCGGTGGCTAATGATTGGGAGGACATCCTTATGTGCTTTTTAGCCATTCTGAAGTACAAGTCCCTTTTCAAGGTGTTAAAGAGTAAAGCTGTCACTGTGGGCGCTAACATGTGTCTGGCCTGTGGTATTTCTAATTGCCTCAAATGCCTGTGAAAACTGGAAAACAAATAGTGGATACTAGAGTAGAATCGTTGCATTTGAACTATGTAGTTGGTGAACAATATTGAAAGAACTCGGAAATCCGGAAGAACAACCAAATCTGTCTTGGAGGGAGTCCAACCAGAATTCTCCTTGTAAGCGAGGTAGTGAATCTTCATCTCACATTTTTTGAACGTGTTACCAGGAGAGACCATCCCTTAGCAAAGGACATCAAACACCAAGTGGAGGATCAGTAGGAAAGAGGAAATACTGTCCAGGAGAAAGTACGACATAGTGGTGGTAACAATGGCCTCAAATCCCACCACAGTTGTCAAGATGCTGCGGGACCATGCAGCATTCTGTTCAGGTGAACATCAGAACACTGACTGAATGGCACCTAGTGACAGCTATAATAAGGAGAACAACTGTCTTTTTCTAAATTCTTTGTAATTAGGGACAACTGAAACTAGTGGAAAGGGATATTATATATTTTCATGTCACTGATAATTTATTTTCCAATATAAACACAATATCTGTATTCTTTTGGGATACTTGCTTTACTTCATTTCTTTAAACAGAGCTCTGTATATTAATCAACCTTTATAAGAATTATGAGAGATAACTTCTCATCTCCCCCTCACTGCTTACAAAGAGACTGCAGTATTTTAAGTATCACTCATTGAGACCTTAATTTATTTTCAGCATCACGATTAAGGCTATTCAGAAGAATTGTTTTGTTAACGTTTGGTTTCTTCCTCTTTGTTTTCATTTAATTAGTATTGTTCCTTATTAGCTAAATTACATTGGTATCTCTAATTAAAAATTAAATATCTCCTAATGTTTTGGCTTTTAAGGAGACATGCACGCTAATGATGCTGAGCCCGTTCTGTTTTGCTGCTGGCCCAGACACCGTCCACTTTGGTTCCCTAATTTAGTAACTGAAATAAAACTATGCACGACTGGGCAAGTTTGGTATGTGGGCACTCAGCCACGGAGCATGGGCTTCGTAAGTAAATGGACTGATGAGGATTTGAGGAAAACACAGATTATGTTACATGAGCTTTGCACTTTGAAAATCCCTAACTATTTAAAGGAACTTTGCTAAAACACTGCCAGCTAAATAAAGTCTGTTTTGCTTAAGTAGATAGACCCCACACAATGGGGTGTAGTTTCCTTTCCCCAAATTACGAGTCATACATGGGGTATTAATTGCCTAATATTAAAGAAGTTTTAAAAATTGCTTTTTTGGTTGAGTTTTAGTTGAGTCAATCTTAGTTGAGTTTTTTCCCGTTTGGTGGTTCATATGCTGGTACTTGCAAGGCCTTGCAACCTACAAAATGTACAAAAGAATAGATAACATAACTATGTAGCCTGTCACTCTGAGGAATGAAAGGAAGTTTTGAGAGTTTTCTGAATGGTATACATTGTCTATGTATTTTGATTTCAAACAGGACACCACAAAGTCTGTTTTGTATTGCTGTAGTCACCTCGCTAGTATATCTTCTATTTAAAACTGCCTCTCTCTTCCTCTCTCTCTCATAATGAGTATTTGACTGCGCTGCTTCAAGGTTCAATTCCTGCATTTCAGGTGGCAGCTGTGAGTATTTGTGGCCTGTGCTCGAGTTACCACTCTAGACCGTACACAAGAGGCAAATGGTTCCAGGTTTATTTTCACAATATTGCACTTACCGTATTTGTCAGACCATAAGACACATTCCCCCCCCTCCAAAAGTGTGTGTGTGTGTGTGTGTGTGTGTGTGTGTGTAAACATGAGGGTGCATTGTATGGCCCGGAGGTGTGGTACCCCATAACATGTGTTTATGATCCTATGTGCCTGCTGGCTGTATGTTGCTGCTTGCATGCTATGGATTACTGTGTGTTGTGGGAAGTCCTGCCTCCTGGAGTCTCAGTACTGATCATGTGGTCAGAGTGACACACTCTGTTGAGTTTATGCTGTTAAATATTACCATATTTTGCTTTATTTTAATAAATATTTTAGTATTCTGGTACTATTTGATTCAGAATATTTTTTTCCTTTTTTCCTGTTCCAAAAACCGGGTACATCTTATGGTCAGATGTGTCTTATGATCTGAAAATGTGATATATATATTTAAAACTTTTTGTTGTGAATTAGATGAAAGTTTACAGAGTAGATCATCAATTTTACATTTAGAAATCCCACCATATTTTGTCTCAAGGAACACTTTGCAACCCTCTCAATGTACCATCACCCATCCCATTTCCCACGGTGTCTCCTGTTTCCATTGTTCCTGCTGCTCTGACCCACTGACCATTTCCTTGAGTAAATGCTGCCCTTTTCTCTTCAATGGTTGATTACTCTCACAAGGCAGTGAGTTTAGTTCCAAATCTGAAGGGAGACTAGGTGCCATTGTCTTGTGTCCCACAAGTCTCTCTCTTTCTATTTTTAAAAGCCATTAATTCAGTGTTAAACTGAATTCAGGGCAGCTACAGAGATTTATCATCCAGATAAGGAAGACCATCAGCAGAAGCTCATAAAGGTACCCAAGGGTTTTATTGTGTGTGATAGCATAGTTTTAAAAGGGACATGGGAGGTCATAAGAAAGCTGTCATATGCACAGGGTTAGTAGCAGATCAATCTTATATAGCTACTGGAAGACTCCTCGAGCAGCATCAGAGCCATAGTTGGGATGTGTGCATTATGTGAGGCGGAGAAGCTAACAGTATTGGTCCCTGGGCTTCCCTGAGGCAGTCAGGGACCCCCAATATAGTGACCCCCATCAAGGACATGCCCAGATAATCCCCTAAAAGTGACTTGGTCCTCCCTGGGCTGTTCAGAGGGTGTGGGAGTAACCCACTTTCTAATGTACGCTTTATCTCTCATAATTTTTTAAATGCATGCCCCCCCCCCCCAAAAAAAAGGACGAAGCTTACTCCCTTGGAGTTAATTCAACTCACAGGGACTCTATCATGCTGCTGTGGCGTCTCCAGGCTGTACATCTTTATGGAAGCAGCCCGTCTCGTGTGTCGCCTGCAGAGCAGCTGGAACAGCCAAGCTTCTGCTTAGCAGTCGGGCACGTCACCCACTGTACAGCATTATTCCCAATTATAATGAGGAGTCTTTTTTTCTTAATTAAAAAATTATGACATACATATATATCTGATATGTCACAATTTTTAAAGTTAAAAAAATCCGATATCATTTTGCCCTTTCAACATTCTTTACTCAGTGACATTGGTTATGTTTTTCATGTTGCTCAGCCATTGCCATTTCCAAATTTCCCCAGCAACAGAAGCAGTGTGTTCCCTAAGCAGCGATCCTCCCTTTCCCCTCTCTCCCACTCACCCTTAAAAACTGAAAAAAAAAAAAAATCCTCCTTGCCACGGGCTAGAAAGCCCAGTCTTTCCCCCAGGGAGAGACTAGACATTTCAGATTTGGTCACTATGGTTAGCAGTCCAACACCAACCACTGTGCCACCAGGTTCTAATGGCATACCTCTTCAACAAGGTTATTTTTAGGTAGAATCAGGACTTAAGTCATGTCTTCCGATTTTGTCCGTGCTTTCTACAAGCTGTCACCAGAAACAGAAACGGGTATTCTTTTAAGAACAAAATCCAATTACTCTAAATGATTGAGGACATTTAAATCATGTACTAGTCTATGATGCATGTGAAAGCTGGACAACAAAAAATGAAGACAGAAGAAAAAAATTAACGTCTTTGAACTGTATTGTTGGCAAAGAATATTGAATATAAGGTAGATTGCCAGAAAACAACTAAATCTGTGTTAGAAGAAAAGCAACAAGATTGCACCTGAGATGTAAGGATGTGCAGTCCTGTTTCCTTTGGTCACAACATCAGGAAAGCCATTTCACTAAAAAAGGACATCATGTTTGGTAAAGTGGAGGGTCTGCAAAATCAAGGGGCACCCTCAAGAAGATCAACTGGCATGCTAGTCAAAGCAGTGGACTCAAACAGCAACAATCATGAACTGTCAACAGACCACAGGACATTTTCTTCTGTCTTCTGGAAGGTCACTGTGAGTCCAAACTGACTGGACCGCATCTAGCAACATTAACCTTGCTTCTTTGCTGATCGAAGTTCCTTGATGTGGCCTTTTGCCTTGGTTCTTAAGAAAAGTGATCTGGAGATTCTGCCACCCCACCCTTGCCCCAAGCTCTAGTTATTTGGAGAAGCTTCTTGCAGAGAGTGTACCAGCTTTGTTTTCTCTTCAGAGGGTTCTTTGCAGGGAAATCCTGATTACTGACATTTCCTGGGTAAATTGCAGACAAGTTGAAGGCCTAAGAGTTTTGGTTTGAGCTCTGGGCCACAATCTGCCCTGTGATTGGTTAGGTTTGCTCACTTTGTGGGGCACTCAGTTTGTCATGTCAATAGTAACTTGAAATCTACTCCATAGGATTGAGTGACTTGTGGTCCACCAAGGATATGGGGTGGTTTATGGTTCTTCTGGGAAGGCTGTGCCTTGAAATCGATTGCCTACATGAGCAGCCAGCCCTGCAGGGGTTTAGACACAGAAAGAAGAGGAAATATACACAGTGAGAGAGGTGAGGAAGCTCATTAACAGCCAGTGTTGATCTCAGAGTGTTGCTAAGGGAGCTTGGCTGGATGAGCTAGTGAGGTGGGAGAGAGGGGTGCACACAGCTGAGAGAAGGGATCACATGGCTGCAAAGGGCTTCAGCAAACTGTCCTTGTTAGAAGCTGCCCTACATCAAAGAAGGTGGAGGGATATGCTCTCTACCTTGTGGGAGCCTTCCAAAACTAATCTATGTGCTTCCTGATCCTATACCAATTTGTAGCCCACTTCTAAGTTGATCCTTACCCGAAGTTGTCCCAAATGAACCACACAGCCATGAGTGGTCTTTGAATAGTAATTATGCTTTGACCATCGCAATAAATTACTAAACCCAGCTTTGTAGTGGTCCTGGTTCTTATCCCTAATGACACTGGTTTACAGATACTATATTAGCTATTTATTACTGTGAACTATTTTCTATAAATGTAGTGACTTAAAACAACATACATTCATTATCTTACAGTTCTGTGGCTTTAGTATCTGCACATAGCTGGGTGTTCTCTTTAGGACTCATAAGAGGTAGTCAAGTATGGATTGGCTGGAGCTTGACTGATGAAGGTTCTGCTTTGAACTGAATATCTAATACTGTTTCCTGCATCTCTTATGTAGCCAGGACAGTTGAAGTCATATAATGAAATGTATTATATGCCAGCCATCTATCAAAGAGATTTTCTGTTTTTGCCACCCAAGGGAAAGAGCTCTATTTAAAATGGTACCCTTTTCTTTTTTTATTTCCCTTAGTAGGATCCCTCCTCTGTACTTCAGCTTAGATACATAATCCTAACATGTGTAGTGTACAAACTTGTTCACTCCATCCTGTAAGAATGCTGGGATCCAAATTATGTACTTGTGGGCATTATCTGCCTCCTCCTTCTGCTCTCAGCTATAAACATATTAAGTGGGCTTCTAGTTCACTTCTTAATTTACTTTTGTTTTCATTTCAGTGCCACAATGATAGTTCTCATATTTGTTGGCTATTGAAATAAGAAAATTAATTTTGAAACTAACCTCCAGGCTTGAAATGAAGTTACCCTCAACTGTGATCTAAATCTCTAGTCCTGCAGTTTCCCTGGATTCTGTCCCAGATTAGTTGACTATTCTTTTGTGACACACTAATGAGGGTGCATGTGTTAAATGAACTGTTTTGCTTTAGATTCTCATTCATACTTTTATTTATTGGCCAATTTTCCCATGCTTTCTGCTGCATTTAGAATCGTATTCTTTGGGAATTCTGCTCAAATAATTGGAAAATGGCATATTGGATATTTAGGACCAGCTCTCTTTTGATTATGGCTATGAGAAGTGGTGGGGGGTTGAGGGTGGAAGGGGAGAGAGTGTGTAGAATCTGGTGAGCCAACAAGGTGGTGAAGAATTCTCCAGCTGAAAAGATTAGTCTTTAACGACTGTTTCCCACTAAAAATAACCTTGGATACATGGTTGTGGTAGCATGTGTAGAAATGAGCCTGGACTCTGTTGGGCTAGAAAACAGGCACAATCACAGACTACTGGGGATGTGTGAAAATGGAACAGGAGTCAAAAGTAGACAATTAGAACATCAAAAAGAATAATGACTAAATGGTTTGAAATGCATCTACAGCAGTATGTTGATATCTTTGAGTTTATACCATTATATGCCTACCATTTTGCCATATTGTGGTGGTTTGCATGGTGCTACTGGTATTTCAAATACCAGCATGGTGGTCATCTGTGGTGTATACGTATCATGGAACTGGCAAGCTTGGACTTTAAGAAAAGACTTGGCAATCTCCTTATAAAAATTAACCGATGAAAATCCCATGATGACAACAGAATGTTTTCATCAACACAATACAGTGTTGAAAGTTGTCTCCTAGATTGGTGTCTTAGTCCGGGTAGACTAGAGGAACAAATTTCATAGACATGCGTATGGATATAAAGAAAGGGTTTGTGTACAAAAGGAATGGAACACTGAGAAAGCATCCCAACCCTGTCCAGTTCAAAGTCACAAGTCCAATATTAACCCATATGCCCGATACCAGTCCATAATATCTCCTTCCCACTCACGAAATCACAGGCCAGTGGGTCCAGAGTCCCAGCGCTGGCAGGGGTCCCCTCATGGCTCCTCACTTCCAGGGCTCAGGGTCCAGCAACAGCATACTGTGGTGGTAAAAGTAACTCATCGCTGGCAGGAGGCCCCTCAAGGCTTCTCCAGTTTCAGAGGTCTGGTTCCATCAGGGCAAGGCCGTGTGGCTTCTCCTCCGGCTCCTGCAGCAGCTCAGACACTGCCATCTTGTCCGTAATTCCTTGTCTCTGAGACTAACTCCCAAAAACTAGGGAGATAGCTTCTCATCTCCACGAGGGAAATATCGTAAGATTTTCCAGAAGTCTCAGGAGAAAGCCATGCCCACACAGAGGCCTCATTGGCTACTCAAGGGCTATTTCCAGATTAACAGGCTAGACTCCACCTCTACATCTCAATCATGAAATTAACACAAGCACATGACTGCCACATCTGGAAGGCACTCCAAATGCAGTGGCCACAATTTACTCAAGCATATAGATGAATGTGAAGATGTACATGATGTTGCTATAAATGACTATCATTATTAGCTTAAATAATGTCATTGTGGGTTTTCAAAACACACTTAAAATCTTTTATTGGAGACTCATATAGCTTTTATCACAAGCCATGTGTCAAACACATTTGTATACTTATTGTCATCATCATTCTCAAAATATTTTCTTTCTACTTGAGCCCTTGGTATCAATTCATTTCCCCCTTCCCTCCCTCATGAACACTTGATAATTTATATATATATATATATATAATCTTACACTGACCGCTGTCTCCCTTCACCCATTTTTCTGTTGTCTGTCCCCTGGGAGGGGGCTATATGTAGATTATTGTGATCGGTTCCTCCTAAACCCCCTATCCCCCCCACACCTTCTTCTTAGCGTCCTGGTATCTCTATTCTACTCTCAATATTGGTCCTGAGGGGTTTATCTGCCCTGGATTACCTGTGTTCAGAGCTCTTATCTGTACCAGTGTACATTGTATGGTCTAGCCAGATTTGTAAGGTAGAATTGGGTTCATGATAGCGAGAGGAGGAAGCATTAAAGAACTAGAAGTTGTATGTTTCATCAGTGCTATACTGCACCCTGACTGACTCATCTCTTCCTTGTGACTCTTCCATAAAGGGGTGTCCAGATGGACTACAAATGGACACTGGATCTCCACTCTGCTCCTCTCCCTGATTGCCCCCCCCACCTACTCATATTAATAAGATTTTTCGTTATGGATCTTTGATTCCTGATAGCTGATCCCTTTGACACCCTATGATCACATAGGCTAGTGTGCTTTTTTCATGTGGGCTTTCTTGCTTCTCAGCTAGATGGCTGCTCATTTATCTTTAAGGCATTAAGACCTCAGACACTATATCTTTTAATAGAAGGCATCATCGATTTTCTTTACCCGATTTGCTTATCCATGATCTTCAGCAATTGTATAAGGAAGGTGAGCATCATGAATGACACATTATTAGAACAAAGTGTTCCTGTGTTGAGGGAGTACTTGAGTAGAGGCCCAATACCTTAATACTTAACATATAGATATATGTATATATACCATTTCCCTGTCATTATATATTGATATATTTACATATGTACATGCCTGTATTTAGACCTCTCTAAATGTCCTTTTCTTCTTAGTTCTTCCATCTATTTTCTTTTACTTTACTTTTGTTCCACTGTCATGTTTGATCTTCATTCGGGTTTCAGTAACTCCTCTAGGCTATATTGCCCTTGATCAAGCCCCCTGGCATCCTACACCCTCCTTGCCATTGATTTTAGATCACTTGTTGTTCCCTTGTCCCTTAGTTTATTGACATTGATTTTCCTTTCTCCTGCCTCTGCCTATCTCGGGTCACCCAAAATTGTCGGTCCTGTTGTTTTCTCCTCCAGAGTGTTTATCCCTCCTATCTTATTTAGATAGACATGCAGGCACAGTAGTAAGCACAAAAACAAGACAAAGCAAAACAAAACAACAAAAAGCCAACGTCAAAAAAGGGAGTGAGTCTGATGGGGTGCAATGCCCTGGCCCAAAGTCTATTTTTGGTATTCATCAGGGACTTTATTGCTTTGTTCCCCTTGCTGCTCTGTTGCAGACTTTAGTGTTTCGCTCCTATGTGGCTGGGTCCAGTTGGGCACAACTGCATTGTGTCTGAAGTGTTACCTCTCATGGTGCTATGGGTTAGTGAGGGACATAGCAAACACACTTTTTAAAACAGTATAGGTTTAAAAAATATGCAGAAAATACAAGAGTTTTGTTTACTTGTGGGTTTGATTTTTTTAAAGTCTTTATGTGTTATAATATATACTGAAGTAAAGCTTGCAGGTGAAATACTTCATAGGATGAACAAAAATTAAAACAACCCTGGCATGAATTGTAACCTAGCTTCCAGGTATCTAAGTCACCTAGAAACTTGTTAGGTGCCATGGGCTCAGTTCAGACTCCTCGGAACCAGTCTTGGGCCCATGTTCACATCCACTCAGTTAATCTGTCTCAACGAGTGTCTTCTTTTCCACTTACCCTCTAGTTTAATAAACGTATTCTTCTCCAAGTCAAAAGATCCTGGAAGCATGAGTATCTCTGAAAATGCTTTATAGATTACTCTTTTCCTCAAGTGCTTGGCAGAATAAAACAAAACTTCTGCAATCAGTTTTCAAATACCAAGTTAGCCTAGTGGAATATACAGACTGACATATAGTCTTTTCAATAACACAGATAATTTACAACAATAGGCCCTAAATGACCACAAGCAATTCATAACAAATTGCAAAGACCAGAATTCAATACAAAAAGATAGTAGTGCCTCTGGATAAAATAGATTAATATCATCATTACCTCAGATAGAGAAAGATTTCAGAAGTAGAATATAAAATTCAGTTAACAGTGAAACCTGTAACTTAACGTTACTGCTTGTTTTTCTGGATCTTGCGAGTTTTTCCATCTTTTACAGGATCACTCATTTTAGTGGACAGTATCTTAGTTTTCCTTCTCTGGCAGGTTTCCTTGTTAATATGGGTTCTGACTTTCTCGGGTCTTATTGGATGAGAATAACTAAACAAGGGTCTCTATAAAAGCATAAAAACCTGTAATAAACCGCCTAGTGTAAAACTATTGTTTCATAAGAGATTGACCTTCTCGGTCCACACACTTCTTAGAATGGTGTTTCTAGCTAACATTCCTAACCAACATTCCACCATTTCAACATATGAGAAAGAACCAATGATACTGAAGGAAGAAGTTCAGGCTCAAAGAATTAGCCCAGAACAAGGCTCCAGGAATTTACAGAATACCAAGCAAAATGTTTAGGATATTTGGAAGGCAGCTATTTCACCAACTGACTGGAAGAAGTCCATACTTGTACCCATTCCCAAAAAAGGTAATATAGCAGAATAGTCAAGTGATAGAATAATATCATGTGATATCAAGTCATATCACATCTAAGTAAAATTTTGAAGGAGGTCTTCCAACAAAAGTTGCAGCAGGACATTGACAAGGAACTTCAAAGGTTCAGGCTGGACTCAAAAGAGGGCATGAAATTGCTGATGTCAGATGGATCTTGTCTGAAAGCAAGAATACCAGAATGAGGGTTATTTGTGGTTTGTTGACTTTTCCAAGGCATTTGATTGTGTGGATTATAATAAACTGTGGATAACCTTGAGAAGAATGGGAATTCCAGAATATGTCATTGTGCTCATGTGGAATTGTACATGCATCAGGAGGCAGTTGGGAGACTAGAACAAGGGAATGCTGCATGGTTTAAAGTCTCCTGATGGGAGTAACAAAGGTTACCGACAACTAATGCTGGATGAGCCACAAATAATCCGCTGCACTGCATGGTCGCTGCAATGGTGGTGGCAGTGGAGTGCACTTGCCTACTATCCTACAGGTGGGTGAGTCTGTGAAGATCATATCCAAGAAGGCCCCATAAGACAATTCTACTCTGTAACACTTGGAATCTACTCTATAGCAATGGTTTTCATGATTTGTCTTTTGTTTTCCTTGTTTTTCTCTTGTTTTAGGTTTATGAGATATATATGCATACTCTTTGATCAAGCAATTCTACTCTGAGGTTTATTTCCATATATAATCCAAAAGAAGTATATAGTACTGTTTATACCTGGATTATTCTTATGTGACCCAACCTAGATATCCATGACCTCTCATAGAAAAATCGATAAAACCGTTTAATCATCAAGTGTATGGAGTCCCAAATTTATTTGACCTGCTGACCCCTTTTCAAGAAAATAAGCACAAACCGTACTCACTACTCCCCTCCACTCCCTGTCCCACAATCAAAACTTTTATACTATAGCCCTTAATCCAGGATAAATAGGTATTTGCTTTTGCAAACCCCCTTGCTAATAATTCCAGCAGCCCATTTTGGATAGTATCACCCACATTGTGAAACACTGAATTATAATGGAATCCTATAAAGCAATGAGAAGGAACAGGAAATATACTCAACAGCAATTTTCAATTGTTCAAGTGCAGTATGGAGCAAAAGAAGCTAGTCACAAAGGAATGCAAACACAAATCAAAACTCCTCACTGTCATCGAGCCAAATCCAACTTATAGTGACCATATATGATGGAGTAGAACTTTTCCTGTGGTTTTCCAAGACTGTAACTGATTGCAGAAGTAGAAATCTTTATCCTTCTCCCAAAAATTCATATTATATTTTTCAGTTGCATAAAGTTAAAAAACATGGAAAACTAAATCACAGTCTTCAGAGCTTCTTAATTGAGTAGTAAAGTAAGAAGACAAAGTGATTTCCATAAAAATTCAAATTAAAAATTCTCTTGGGACTTTCCAGCTTCCAGGTAGAACTTAGCCAGCTGAGGTAGGCCAATAATTCTACAGCAGTAACAAAGCAAAATGGGATACAGTCCAAAAGTCAGAAATTTTAAAGCCCACATGGAAGAAGCACACTAGCATGTGGAATCATGAGGTGTCAAAGGGATGAGCTATCAGGCTTCAAGAACTCAAAAGCACAACTTTGCATGCTCACTTTCCTGATATGATCCCTGAGGACAAATGTGTGCATAAGCTAATGTGGTGAAGAAAGCTGATGGTGCCCGGCTACCAAAAGATATAGCGTCTGGGGACTTAAAGGCTTGAGTAAACAAGCGGCCATTCAGCTCAGAAGCAATAAAGCCCATATGGAAGAAGCACACCAGCCTGTGTGATCATGAGGTGGTGAAGGGAACCGGTGTCAGGCATCAATGAGCTAAAATTATATTATTATTAATGAGGGGTAATACAGATTGGGGACCCAAAGCCCATCAATAGGTGAGGTGACATCCTTTTGCAGAGGGGTGACAAGGAGGAGATGAGTCAGTTAAGATACAGGGTAGGAGCTATGAAATATGCAACCTTCCTCTAGTTCCCATGCTGCCTCCCACCCACTATCATGACCCCAATTCTATCACATAAATCCAGCTAGAACAGGAGATGTACAGTGAAGTTGGAAACATGGGAAACTTAGGATAGATGATCCATCAAGACTAGTAATAGGAGTGGTAATATCAGGAGGGTGGAGGGATGGAGGAATAGAAAGGGAGAACCAACTTCAGGGATCTACACGTAGCCTCCTTTCTGGAGCACAGGCAACAGGGAAGTGAGTGTTGGGACACATTGTACAGTGTATAGGATGAAAAAATAATTTGTAAATTACTAAGGGTTCAAGGGGAAGGGGGGGAGGAAGGGTAATATAGGGAGCTGATAATGGGGGCCTGGAGGGAGGAGAATGTTTTGAGAGTGATGATGGCAATGGGTGTGTAAAAGTGGCCTGCACACAACTGATGTTGTTAGTGATTGTGATGGAAGTTGTAGGGGCTCCCAATAAAATGATTCATTAAAAAAAAGGGGTGGGGAGGGGAAAGGGGAGGGGTTTTTTTTGTTTGTTTTTTTTAAAGAGGAGCTTGTACCAAGGGCTCAAGTGGAAAACGTTGGGAAATGTATGTGGAAACATGTGTGCAAAAGTGCTTGATACAAATGATGTAATGAATGTTGTAGTAGCTGTAAGAGCCCCCAATAAAATTTAAAAAAAAAAGAAAACAAATTAGCTTTCCAATGATGGAATATAAGTACAAATATGTCAGATACAATTGATGTATGGTTGTAACAAGAGTTGCAAGAGTCCCCAATAAAATGATTTTTTTTTTTTTGGCATCACTGCTCTCCGGCAGTGGGAGTAGGAGGCCCAGCCCCACTGCTGGAATTGAACCTCCGTCCCAGTGGGCCGCAGTCCCGCGCACAACTACTACGCCACCGGGGCTCAGCCCGATTTTTAAAAGATTTAAAAAAAATTTTGTTTTGAAACAATTTTGGGACAGGAGGTTTATGCCAAAAGATTCATATTACTCAGTTCTGTTTAGGGCACTGCTTTTGCGTGGCTGGCTAGTTAATACTTGATGAATGAAAATAAATTGAGAAAGTAAAGGCACATATCTGGAATGAAAATTAGAGTGAAAATTTTTATAGTTTGTTTTACTCATAAAGCATAAAACAAAAATATAAAAGCTATATTATTTAGCTACCTCAGAAAGAAACTTGTCACAGATGATCCCTTCGGGGACCAATGGTGGGTGTGGTGATACTGAGAGGGCAGAGGGAGGGTGGAGTGGAAGGGAGTAACCAATTGCAGGGATCTACATATGATCTCTCTGGAATATGGACAGCGGGAAAGTGGGTGAAGGGACACAGTGGACTTAGTATGATATGAAAAAGTAATAGCAATGTGTAAATTATTAAGGGTTCATGGGGGAGAGGGGAGAAGGGGAAATATGGGAAGCTGGTACTGGTGGCCAAAGTGGAGGGGGGATGTTTCAGGGGGTGATGAGGGCCACAGCTGTGCAAATGTGGTATGCATACAATTGACGTGTGTGTTGATTGTGATGGGAGTTGTATGGGCCCCCCAATGGAATGATTTTTTAAAAAAAAGAGGGGGAAAGAAGAGCTTATACCAAGAGCTCAAGTAGAAAATATTTGGAAATGAAGATGACAACATGTGTACAAATGTGCTTGATACAAAGGATGTATTGAATGTTATAAGAGCTGTAAGAGCCCCCAATAAAATTATTGGAAAAAAAATGTGTCACATCATATCCTATGTGAAACCTTAAGATGTGATAAGAATTTATTTTTCTATGCCATCGATTACATAATGTATATATTATGGCATATGATATGATTGTTTATCATGGTAAGTTATTCTGCCCTGTCTTGACTTTTTTCATAATGAAAATTTGGGAAGCTATGTTACTTGGCGAATTACCTTTAGAACACAGGAATGGCACTTGTATATAAGTTGATCGTATTTGATGCTTAGATTGGGGTTATTCCCCTCACCCCCAATAATAGTTTAGAAGTATTGTCTTCTCAGTACATCTTATCAGTTGGGTAGGAGATCGGGAAACTAGATGCCCTTAAATCTTGTTATTGGTGATGTAATCTTGTCCCATGGTTAAGTTGGTGACTGCTGGATCTTTTCCATGTGGAGTTACTGTCTCTTCTTTTGTATTTGATAAGTGTTGAGAGTGAGATTCTTTGAGACAATATCAATATCCTGTTTTGCCTCAGAAGTTTGTTCTCTAATTACTAGTACCTATTGGTATACCTTGCCTAATGATATTTGCCAGGGAGACCAGACTCGAGAAGTACATCATGCTTGACAAAATAGAGGGGCATATCAATGAGATGGATCAATTTAGCAGCAGCAGCCATGGGTTCAGGCATAGGAACAATTGTAAGGATGGTCTAGGATGAGGCATTGTTTGTTCTGTCGTGCATAAGGTTGAAACCAAATTAATGAGACCTAACAACAACAATGACGATTGCTTAGTGTTCAGGTTTGTAGTTTCCTCCATCCTTGTTCATTTTAAAATTGAATTCCTCCTGTAAAGAACTGTCACATCTCCCTTAGGTATTTATGTCAATAGGAACTCATGGATCTTTGTTCTATTTTGTGAGTTAAATCAATACTAGCATTTACCTGGCTGCTCAAGTTATTTGTCTTTGGACATTAGGAGTTCCTTCCAGCAGCCTTCTGTGACTTTTTTGCATGTCCCTTCCTTTCATCAAAAAGTTCTTTATTCTCTGGCATCACAAAACATGTCAGGTTCCTTTTTATATATACTTTTCCTCAGCCCTGGTTTCTTTTGTTGCAGATGGGACTATAGAAACCATGATCTGGGAGCTAAGTGGGATCTTTGCTAATGGGTAGATGGGAATTTATGACACTTAATTATGGGTGAGTAGAGGAGGCAATATGATACCATCAGTATCTGTTTCCAGGTGCCTGTGAGTTGGAGAATTTCTTTTTTAACTTTTTGGTGTGTAAATTAGATGAGGGTATACATGCCACATCATCATTTTTGCATTCAACAATACAAACAACTTCTACTTACCTGGCAGGGGAGGTACTATGATCGCAAGGGTGGTTTTCCCAGGGTGAGGATTGTCCATTGCACTCCGGATGTGTTCAGCCCTGCAATTTCCACTAATGTGGGAAGCTCAACTGCATAATTTGTGGTAGTGGGGGACTGTGTTCTCGCTCTTCCCTGAAGAAAAAAAACCCAACAATATAGACAACTTATCAAGTTTCCCAATGTTCTGTTCTGTTCTCTTTCCCTCTCCCTCTCCCTCTCCCCTAGTCCCATCTCCCTCTTATAGGATATTTCTTCATACACACTCAAGTTAACATGTGTCTATCCTCTAGGCTACTAGTTCCCCTTTCCTTCCATCTACTTCTATCCTTGAGAAGAATAAAAGTCTAGTGTTGCTTTTTTTTTTAATGAAAGCCTTTACATTGACTTTTTCTAATAACAGTGGCCTCATGCCATATTGTCTTTTTGTGATTGACTAACTTCACTCAGCATAATGTCTTCCAAATTCATCCATATCACGTGGTGTTTCACAGTTTTATCATTACTCTTTAATGTACTGTATATGTGTACCAAAGTCCCATGAGAGTGCTTCTCCTGTCGTGGTACACCTTGAAAGTGTTTTTCTAGAATGCTGGAGTCAATTGGAGATTTAGAGGCCTAATGATGCTTCTGAGGGTAGAGGTGACCCTACTGGAGCTCTGGCTGCCCCAGCCACATCAAGGGGAGGGGCCAAAGGGAGAAACTCTGACTCAGGGTAGATTAGATCAGAATTCCTGGCTATGGAGAATGGACTCTGCTTTCCATAGTGGTTGTAGCACTTCACACTTCCACCTGGTGTGTTATTGTTTTTCAGTATCAATTTTCCAATTCTTGGTATTGCGAAACTTTACATTTTCTTTTGCCAATAAACAGGTAAATTAAATTTCATGATTCTGTCAACTGACAGATTAGCTACCACAACCTTTCACATTACTTAACACAGTTGCAAGCTCCCTGTGTCAGGTCGGTGCTAAAATATCTAACACTGTAAGCACAAGAAACTTGAAGTACTTTAACTTTTTTTATATCAAAATTTTAATTCTGAAATACCAATGGACTAGTATTATGACTTTTTCTTAACTGAGTAACCCTGTCCTAAAACAAATGAATTTAGATTGTTATAGTCAGTTCTTTAATTGGTTCATGCTGATTTTAAATTAACAGCACACTTTCATCATTTTTTAAAAAATCATTTTATTGGGTGCTCTTATAGCTCTTATGACAATAGATATGTTGCCATCATCATTTGCAAAACATTTACTTTCTACTTGAGTCCTTGGTATTAGCTCCTATTTTTCCTCCTCCTTCCCCTACCCTCCCCACTCAAGAACCCTTGATAATTTTGTTTGTTTTTGTTTGTTTTGGGGGCATCACTGCCCTCTGGTGGTAGGGGTAGGAGGCCCAGCCTTGCTGCTGGATTTGAACCTCCAACCCAGTGGGCCACAGTTCTGCGCACAACCACTACACCACCAGGGCTCAGCCCTAACCCTTGATAATTTATCAATTCTTTTTTTTTTTCATATTCAACACCATCCACTGTCTCCCTTCATCCACTTTTCTGTTGTTCATCCCCCTGAGGGTGGTGGTGGGGTTTTTACATCAATCATTGTACTTGGTTCCCCCTTCCTTCCCCATTCCCTCCACCTTTCTCCTATTCTCATTGTATTACTGCTCCCATTATTGTTCTTGAGGAGTGTTTCTGGCTTGGATTCCATGTGTTGGGAGTTCTTCTCTGTACCTGTGTACATGCCCTGGTCTAGCCAGATTTGTGTTGAACTGGGGTAATGATGGGGGTGGAGGGGGGAAGCATTGAAGAACTAGCAGAACATTGTGTGTTTCATAGGTGGTATATTGCACCTTGGCTGGTCATCCTTTTCTGGTAAGACCACACTAAAAAAAAATTCTTAGCAAGTTTATAAAGGTATAATTTACTTTAGCCATAAAATTCATGGTTTGATCACTTTAATTGACAATTTCAATTCTAAATTTTAAGTCAGTTTACACACTGATGCCACCATTCCCATTTCCAGTTTTAGTATACTTCCATTATCACAAAACACTTCCTACTCCTACCCAAAGATACAGATAACTACTAATCTACTTTCTGTTTCTCTAGGTTTGCTTTTTATAGCAATTTCAGAGTTAAGTAATCATGCAGTATATCGTTATTTTGCATCGGATACAGTCATTTAGGAAAAAAAGTTGAGATTAATTCATATCCTCACTCTATTTTTACTTAATCATATGTAATTATATGACTATATCACAACTTCTTTATATACTTAACAGTGGATTATTACCAGTTTTTGACAATTATGGATAATGCTGCTAGTAAAATTATTTTACAAGTTTTTGACTGGACATAAGATTTCATTTTCTTGGATCACATCTTAGGGGTAGAATTATTGAATTATAAGGTTAGATGTATGTTTAACATTTTTTTCGTTTGTTTTGTTTTTTGGGGGGCATCACTGCCCTCTAGTGGTGGGAGAAGGAGGTCCAGCCTTTGCTCCTGTAGAGCCACTGCTGGAATTGAGCCGCCATCCCAGTGGGCTGCAGTCCCGCACACAACCACTACGCCACCGGGGCTCAGCCCATATGTTTAACATTTTAAGAGACTGTCAGAGTCTTCTCCAAAGTTGCTGTACCATTTACATTTACAAAAACATTTACATGGTTTTGCCACATCCTTACCAGCACTTGGTATGGTCAGGTTTTATTTATTTTTTTCTTAATGAGTATGTGGTAATGTCTCAGTGTGTTTAAGTTTCACTTCTCTAATTAGTATTAGTATTAATTAGTGTTAATTTTCATCCATGAACAGATATCCTTACCTTGACATTAGGGGGGAAATATTCAATTTTTTACAATTCAGTAGATAGGTTCTCACTCACTACCATCAAGTGGACACCAACTCAAAGTTACCCTAGGTTTCTCATAGATGCCCTTTATCAAGTTTAAGGAGAATTTTCTATTTCTAGCTTGTTAAACATCTTAATACAGGTGGGTGTTAGAGCAGTTTGGGTCTATTCAGCAGACATATAAATCACATAGAGTGTTGAAAGGATTAGATCGCAGGTAACAAACAAACAAACAAACAAAAAACCATATTACTGTGTGCTCACCTTCTAAAGGCGATCACTGAGGATATATGGGGGCATGAGCAAGAATGGTGAAGAAAGCTGATGGTGCCTGGCTATCAAAAGATGTAGCGTCTGGGGTCTTAAAGCCTTGAGAGTTAACAAGAACCCATCTACCTCAGGAGCAACAAAGCCCACCATAGAAGAAGCACACCAGCCTGTGCAACAATGAGTTCTTGAAGGAATCAGGTATCAGGCATCAAAGAACAAAAATCATATCAATATGTGCCCACCTTCTCAGTGTGATCACTGAAGACAAATGGGTACAGAGGCAAATGGGTACAGAGGTTGATGGTGCCCAGCTACCAAATGATAAAGCATCTGGGGTCTTAAAGGCTTGAAGATAAACGAGTGGCCGTTTAGCACAGAAGCAGCAAAGCCCACATAGAAGAAGCACATCAACCTGTGTGATCAAGAGGGGTCAAAGAGAAAAGGTATCAAGCATCAAGGAATGTGAAACACCTCACTACAAGTGATGGGGAGAACAGGGTGGGGACCCAAGACCTTTTCATGGGCAATTTACAGAGGAGTCACGGGGAGGAGAAGGGCCAGTCAGAGTGCAGTGAAGTAGTGATGAAACAAACAACTTTCCTCTAGTTCTTGAAGGATTCCTCCCCCCAATTATCATGATTCCAATTCTACCTTACAAGTCCATTTTGTCTTCAGCAATTGTGTTGGGTGGGTGAGCATCACAGAATACCAGGTTTTTAGAACAAAATGTTCTTGTGTTGAGGCAGGGCTTGAGCATAGGACTAAATAAATATTCAAAGATCTACATTTTGAAAACGGAATAATAAGAACATGCTTTCCATTTCTTGAACTGAAAGAAATAAAAAGTTCAAGTCCCAAGTGGAAATTTTGAAAGACTTTATTGGGAAAATGAGGAGCAATGGTGTGACTTAGTGTTTACTCGTTGAACTTTGATTCCTAAAATCCACAGTTTGAAACCTCCAGTTGCTCCAAGCGAGAAAGATGGAGTTTTCTATTCCTGCAAACAGTTTACAGTCTCAGAATCTCACAGGGGCAGTTCTAATCTGCCCTATATGATCAGTACAAGTTGGCTTCAACTCTGTGCCAGTGAGAATGGGCAAAATAATGAATGATGCAGAAAGAATCAAAAGAATTTGGTAACAATACATGAGAGTCACTGTACCAAAAAAGGACTAGTCAGCAGTCTATCATTTGAAAGCATAGCATATGAGCAATAACCAATGGTATTGAACGAAGATGTTTAAGCATTACTGAAAGCATTAGCTAAAAACAAGGCTCCGGAAATTAGTGGAATACCATCTGGAATGTTTCAGCATATTGATGATGCACTTAAAGCACTCATTCATCTACTCAAGGAAATTCGGAAGAGAGCTACTTGACCAACCAATAGATCCATATTTCTACCAATTCCAAAAAAAGATGACCCAATAGAATGCTCAAATTATAGAGAAATGTCATTGATACCAAATGCAAGTAAATTTTGCTGAAAAATCATCTGATAATGGACTGTCTGAGAAGTCCATTGACAGGGAGCTGCCAGAGGTTCTGGCTAGATTCAGAACAGGATGTGGGACAAGAGATATCATTGTTGATGTCAAGTGGATCTTGGCTGAAAGCAAAGAATGCCAGAAAGATGCTTATGTCTATTTCATTGACTATGCTAAAGTTTTCGACTGTGTGAACCATAAGAAACTGTGGGTAACCTTAAAACGAATGGGAAATTCAGAACATTCATTGTGCTCATGCAGAACTTGTACATTGATTAAGAGACAGTTGTGCAGACAGAACAAGGGTGTATTGCATGATTTAAAATCAGGAAAGGTGGTCACATCAGGGTTATATCCTGTCACCATAATTATTCAATCTATATGCTTAGAAAATAATCAGAGATGAATCATATGAAGAAGAATGCGGCATCAATTTTGAAGACAACATTTTTTTTCCTTTTTTGTTGTTTTGTTTGGGGCATTACTGCCCTCTGGTGGTGGGAGTAGGAGGCCCAGCCTTTGCTCCTGTGAAGCTGGAATTGAACCTCCATCCCAGTGGGCCACAGTCCTGCGCACAACCACTACGCCACCGGGGCTCAGCCCTTTTTTTCCTTTTTTAAAAATGTATTTTTAATTGGGATTTAATGCACATATCATTCCATGTACAATTGCTATCACAATCAGTTTCCAAACTTTCTTTTTCTTCCTGAACTCCTGACATGGTCTTCCCTTTTACCCACTCAAATCCTTATTCTATTTGCTGCACCTGTTATAGGTTCATCAACTCTGGGATTCATATACCTAAAAACAGTAAAACATGTAACACAACTTCAATGATATAACACATCTGAGATAAAGACTAATGTGAACAAACAAAAATACAGAAAATGTTGAAAACCAGGTCAGGGCCAGCATGCATCAGAGTGGGGATCAACTGACAAGGTTATCACTGCCCAAGTCAGGTTTATCCCTTTGATCTTCTGTAATCATCTCTCCAATGCACTCTGTATAGTAGCCACTTCCCTCCTGTCCCTCAACATTCTGCTATATGTAAATGACACAACCTTGCTTGTAGAGTGTGAGAAGGTCTTGAAGCATTTGCTGACAAACACCAAGGATTGCAGCCTTCACTATGGACTACAATTCATTGTAAGGAAAACCAAAATCCTCACAATTAGACCTGCAGGCAACATCATGGTAAACGGTGACAAAAATGACATTGTCAAGAATTTTGTCTTGCTTGGAACCACGATCAATACTCATAGAAGCAGCTGTCAAGGGCTCAGATGACTGGATAAACGTGCAGCACAAGATCTCTGTAACGTGTTGAGAAACAAGGATGTTACGTTGAGGATTAAGGTATGCCTGGGCCAAGTCATGGCATTTCCAATTACTTCATATGTGTGTTCAAGTTGGACGTAATAAGGAAGACTGAGGAAGAAATGATGCATTTGAATTGTGTTAAGGACTAATATTGAAAGTATCATGGACTGCCAAAAGGACAAACACGTCTGTCTTGAAGTACAGCCAGGATATTCCTTAGAGGCAAGGATTACAAGACTTTGTGTGACGGACTTTGTCATAAGAGACTCGGCACTGGAGAAGGACATCGAGTGTGGTACCTAGAGGGCAGCAAAAAAGACCAATTGCCACACTGATAGGCTCAAGCACAAGAACAATTGTGAGCATCACGCAGAACGGGGCAGTGTTTCCTTCGGTCGTGCAGAGTCACTATGAGTTGAAACCAACTGGAGGGCACCTAACAACAACATTTGAGGCTGCTCTGCAAAGTGGTAAAGTAACACTTAAGTGACGCATGAAGAAGCCGAAGAAAAGACGGAAAAGTAGCTGAATTTGTGGCTTTATGAGAAAATGACCAACTTTTAAAAAGCATTGTAGAAAGTCAAAGTCCTAATCACACATGGTCAGGAAAATGTTAAAGCTTTCTTGTAAATCTTTTATAATATTACAAATAAATGCTGCATATAATTAATTGTTTTTAAAATACATTAAGCAGCATATTGCATTTAAAATATTTGTCTTCAAACAGAAACACATAAAACAAGGTTCTTTTATAATTAAAAGATTTTATTGGGGGCTTTTACAGCTCTTAGAATAATCCATACATCAATTGCATCAAGCGTATTTGTACATATGTTGCCATCATTATTTTCTGAACATTGACTTTCTATTTGAACCCTTGGTATCATCTTCTCTTTTTTACCCTCTCTTTCCCCTCCCAATCTGGTGACCCCTGGATAAATGATAAATTATTATTTTCATATCTTACACTGATTTCTGTCTCCCTTCCCTCATGGTTTCTGTTGTTTGCCCTCCTGTGGTGTGGGGTATGGTTATGTACGGGTCATTGCAATCAGTTCCTCCTTCCTCCTTTGCTCTCCCTACCTTCCCCTACCCTTCTGGTATTGCCACTCTCATTCCTGTTCTTGAATTTCATGTGTCATGAACTCTTAGCTCTTATCTGTACCTGTGTACATGCTCTGGTCTATCCCACAATGAAAGACAGGACTGGGGTCATGATAATCAGTGATAAGGAAGCCTCAAGGAACCAGAGGAATATTGTGTGTTTCACGAGTACTATACTGCACCCTGGTTGACTCATCACTTCCTTGTGACCCTTGTGTGAGGACATATTCCATTGTCTATAGATTAGTTTTGGGTCTCTGTTCTGAATTCCCATGTTATCAAGAATTTGTTTTTGTTTGTTTGTTTTGGGTCTTCTGATGCCCGTTACCTGATCCTGTGGACATCTCATGATTGCAACAGGCTGGCATGTTTTTCCATGTGGGTTTATTGCTTCTCTGCTAGAAGGCCACTTGCTTAACTTTAAACCTTTGAGACCCCAGGTGCTCTATCTTTTGATAGTCAGCTACCATCAGCTTTCTTCACCACATTTGCTTGTGCACTCATTTTGTCTTCCGCAATCATGCAGGGAGTGTGAGCATCACAGAATGCCAGGTTGTTAGAACAAAGTGTTCCCGTGTTCAGGCAGGGCTTGAGCAGAGTCCCAAAGTCCTTTTACTACCTTAGTGTATTGCCATATGAATATATGTACATAGGTCAATACCTCCATTTTAATGAATTAATGTATTTACATATGTACACACCTGTGCTTATACCTCTACCCATAGCTTTGCTTCCTAGATCTTTCCTGCTTCCTTTTCCCTTTCTCCGGCCCCACCATCATGCTCACCATTCTTCTGCCTCTCAGTAATTCCTTTAGCCAGATTGTTGTTCCTCTAACACCCCCAGCATCTCTATGTCCTCCTAGTTGCTGACTTTAATTCCCTAGCTGTTCTCCTGTCTATGGTGATGCTTGCTCACTGCTCCCTTCCTCCGCCTCCTTCTCCCTCGCAAGGCCCTCTGGAACCATCGATCCCACTGCTCTCTCCTTGATCTTGTTTCCCACACCTATCTTATATAGATAGGCAAAACCAGCAATGATAGAGACAAAACAAAAAGAAAACAAAGGATTGAATGAAAAGAGAAAGAAAAAAAGATAATAATAACTAGGGAAAACAAAAACAAAGAAGCATACATAAATCCAGGTCTGTCCACTGACCTTCATGACTATGTTCCCACTGGTCTTGAGGGATTTTGGGAACTGGGTTATTTCTTGTTTTATTGGTGAAAATCTTGTTACCCAAGGCTCATGGGGACCTAACTCTCCTTTTATTTACCTGGTAGAATTGGTTCAGTATTCTCTTATTCAGCATTTCCAGTGAAATTTATTGAACAAAGTCTAGTGAATAATGAGAATGCACTTAACAACAATTCTTATTTTGTTTTCTGATACAAACCTATTACCAGTCAATTCCAAATCATACAGACTCTATATGGAGTTTCAAAAAATGTAAACACTTACAGAAACCATTGTCCTCATGTTTCCTGTACAGAAGGATTAAAAGCAAACATATGAACAAAACAGCAGAACTATTCATTAGAGTGCCAAAACTTCCTAATGGGAGTACGTGGAATTTTAAAACATGTCATAAACTATTGATTATCAACTTTTTCAAAACTTAGTCTAAAAGTTTTTGAATAAAAAAAAAGTACCCTAGTGAATGGGAAACCTTGGCTAATTGCAATTAAATAGATTTCTTGACTATATAACTGCTCTATAATTTGCTTAATATATGCATTTTTTATTTGAGTATGAGACTGTTGCTCAGACCTAGTTTTTCTGTAAGCATTACTGGAGTCAGCACTACTCTAGATGACCTGTAGCATAGACCCATAAAAACTATTACTGTAAACATTTGGTTTTGATAAAAAACTTATGTGAAATTTAACTATGCATTTTATTGTCTTGTTTTCTTTTTTTCTGACAGTGTCTGCACATATTTTTTTAATGTTTTGCTTGATGATTTTGGTCTGGAAATGTCTGAGGGCTTTTCTGTTTTTGCTGTTAGTTTTTTTTTCTTTATTATTTTGTTTTGTTATATTAGCTGTTTTGATTTATTTTGTCTTTTTTGTTACGTCTTGCTTTGTTTTTGCGCATATGATTTTCTATGCACATGTATTTGGACAAGATAGACAGAATGAACACTCTTTTCTTTTTTTCTCATTTCTTTTCCCCATTGTTTCTCCTTTATTGTCTTTTATTATTTTCTTCTTTAATAATCTTTTTCGTGTTCTCTTTTCATTTTCCCATCCTTAATTTTTGTTTTGTTATTGTTTTTCTAACTTTGTTTTTTCTGGTATGACTCAAAATCAAATCATGACAAAGGTTATGGCCTTAAAGGAGGAGACTGGGGAACAAACAGTGTGCTAGTAGCCGCTAATCAAGATGCTGGCAGTTGAAATCCACTGTAAGCCACTGTTTTTGAAGAAAGGCCTGGTGATCTGCTTCCACAGCCATAAACTCTTTGTTCTACCCAAGAGTGAAGCCCATTTTTTCCTCTTGCACAAGTAAACCCATGTACCAATAGCAAGCTAGCCCCACTTCTGTCCTTGTACCAACATTATTCACGCGACTTCAAGTGGCCTCTCTGGTCCATTATTTGAAAATCCATCACAAGAGAGCTTGCCATTCAAGTTCTTCTCTATGCAATTCAAATTTGTGTGTTTTCAGAGCAGATACTCTCAGATGGTATAAGAAATGGGATCTCCATTTATTGGTCCGCGCCTGACTCGCCCTGCCCGGGGCTGGGCTGCTGCTCCGGCTTTGGCGCTCTCTTCCTCGTGGGCACTTCAGACTCAGGGACGTCCCTTGACAGCGGTTGCATGTCCCAAACGCCGTTCTCTGTGTTGTTTGCGATTTACTTTTTCGTGTGATGGTAAATAAAAACACATATAACTTAACAGGTGCTGAAAAATCTGTGCCTCCTATTCTAAAGATTCTATTCTAAAGATTTATAAAATGTGTGATGAGGTTACCTGTAATTTAACTTTTTTTCTTTTTATTGGGGGGGGGGGGCTCACTGCCTCTGGTGGTCATGGGCGCTACCCAGTGCTCCTCCTGAGAGCCACCGCTGGATTTGAACCGCCAAGCCCGCGGGCCGCAGTCCTGCACTCCACCACTTATGCCACCGGGGCTCAGTCCTAATTTTGTATTGCTATAAAGTTAATAGATTAGCATCAATGTGAGTTTTAAACCATTTAGAAATGTTTAAAATGAAAAGTTAACATCTTTTGTCCCTCGTTCCATTCCTTCCCTTAATAGTAACCAGTTTTTTAAAAAAAAATTTTTTTTCTTTAGTTCTACTGGTGGCTTCTTCTAAAACTTTGAACAATAAATTGTAAATCCACAGGTTTTTATTTCTCTTGGATTAAGATTATAAGTAGTAAATAAAAAATATTCCAGTTAATAGTATTCATATGGCTATCTTTTTGTTTCTAATAGAAGGCATGCGTTTAGAAATTAGATTTATACATTAAATTTTAGGTGGATTTTTCTAATTCATGAAGAATGTCTTTTGAATGACACAACTGACATGTTGTTCATATATTTTCCCACTAATTTTTAAGAATTTTAACATTAGAGGTTTTTTATCAACCATTTTCTATTGAAGTTACTTATAGAAATTTAAAAGAATTGGAATGAATCCATTTCATTATACATATAATATTGAAATTTTGTCTTAAAATTTCTTCTTGTTTTAATTTAAATTTAGAAGTAAAA
The DNA here is from genome assembly GCA_004026705.1 of Nesogale talazaci. Lineage (NCBI taxonomy): Eukaryota > Metazoa > Chordata > Mammalia > Afrosoricida > Tenrecidae > Nesogale > Nesogale talazaci. The sequence goes on along the minus strand of PVJH01001197.1, from coordinate 126,500 downwards.
GCAATCATGACTTTTTCATAAAATAAAGATTGCTTATACTTACTCTTTGCAAAATAGTAACAATAAAATCTATTAAACTATAATGCTATGACATTTCCTAAGGCAGTGATTATAATAGATTTATGCCAACAATGGGCACCCAGTGGTCTCATTCAAACAAGGACCTTGTGTTACCGCCATAAAGAAGAAAAAGGCTCCTAGACGAAACCTGTAAGATAGATAATCACTAAAGTAAAGCATACAGACAAAAACCGAGTATGTGGTCTCCATGAATCTTACGGAATGAAGCAGATAAAAAAAATTTCTATAGAAATCCATTTACTGGAACAGAACAATATAAAGATGCTAACTTTTAGAGTAAATGCTTTTGCAAATCAGACATAGTGTATATTAAAAAGAAGTATATGTCTTACTTCTTTCTTTCTAGTAGTTGTAATTGCCACTTAGCTGTAATTCCCACTTAGCGCATATAATTTTTCTCAACATGCTTTCTGATCTTTTATTATTTTAGCAATATTTTACTATTTATTCCACATATTGGTATAAAACCGCAAAAAATCCAAAACAAACCATTGCTGTTGAGTTGAATGCAAATCACAGTGACCCCATGGAGCAGAGTAGGACTGCTCTCTCAAGTTCCTAAGACTATGCATTTTTATCAGAACACACAGCCTCATCTTTCAGCCTTGGAGTAGCTGTGAGTTTGAACTGCTGAATGTGGTTAGCAACCCGATATGTAACCCACTATACAACCAGAGGTCCTTAAAGAAATAGCTTACCTTCGTTACTGAGTAAAGTTCCAGATCACAACAATAAGATGAACCCACGAAGTTTTAGGTTTCCCAGTACATAGAAAAGTTGTTTAAACTATTGTGTGGCTCATTAAGTTTGGGGGAACCTATCACTATGACCACCATATACTCCTACCACCCCCCACTGTGGGGGGATGAACAACAGAAACATGGGTAAAGGGAGACAGCAGATGGTATAAGACATGAAAATAATTTATAATTTAGCAAAGATTCATGAGGTGGAATGTAGGTGGGAGGGAAAAAAGAGATGCTGATGCCAAGGCTCAAGTAGCAAGAAAATGTTTTAGAAATGATGGCAATATATGAACAAATGTGTTTGGTACAACTGATGTATGGAAAGCCTCCAATAAAATGATTTATAAAGAAAAGAAAAACTAAGAAGCAGTTCTAATCAGTTTTGCAGGGTTCTTATGACTTGGAATAGATGCCATCATAGTGGGTATGGTGTTTGAGAAAGAGATTGTTGGCTAGCTCAGTTGCTTGGTTTGCTGATTTTCCGTCAGTGTAGAAGAATATTTATTTGGTGTGTTCATAGCTCTCAGACCTGACAGTGAAATAATTAAGGCATGGGGAAAAATATGGTGAGTATTCCAAAGTGTGATACAGAGACATGAAGTATTAGAAAAATGGTTCCAGTAGACTTCCCTGATGCAGTGTGGACATAAACTTTGTTTTTTTTTTTATCTTTATCTGTGAAGTACAATGAAGTAAAGCACAATAAAACAAAGTATGCCTGTACCCATTGTTTTATTTTATTGGATACTCAACAATCACCTGATACATTACTTTTTTGTGTGGGCATTACTGCCCCCTGGTGGGAGTAGGCGGCCCAGTCTTGCTCCTAGAGAGCTGCTGCTGGATATGAACCGCTGACCCTGTGGGCTGCAGTCCTGCACACAACCACTATGCCACCAGAGCTCAGCCCAATATATTACTTATTTTTGAAACACTGTATATGATTGTAATATATAAACCAATAAAGTGCCAGATAAAATGTCAAATCAATATAATTGTGCAACAGAACTTTAAATTCCTAAATAATCCAGACATACTATATTGAGCCTGGAGAAGGCCCTTAACTATTGCTCTGAGTTACTGTCTTCAAATTTGGTAGCAGAGATAGCTTCTCAAATTGACCTTTAAAATGAGTGGCAATTTAGCTAAAATATGTAAAGATATTGTCACCCTTCAGTAATGTATTCTTTTTAAAATTATCTATGTAAGACCAAAGGGATGACAATTATTTTAAGCATAGAGGAGAATGTTGAAGGGCAATTTAAAAAGCCAATGGACTCTTATCTGTAACAGTGTTCATGCTCTGGTCTAATCCAATTTGTAATGTATAATTGAGGTCATGATAGTGGGGTGAAGAAAGCACCAAAAAGCTAGAGGAAAGTTGTGTGCCTCTTCGGTGCTTTACTGCACTCTGACTGCTCATTTCTTCCCAGTGACCCTTCTGTGAAGGGGTACCCAATTGTCTACAAATGGGCATTGTGTCTACACTCCTTGCTCCCCCAAACCCCATTCACATTGTGTATGGTTTTATTCTGGGTCTTAGATGTCTGACACCTGATCCCATCCACACCTCATGATCACACAGGCTGATGTGCTTCTTCCATGTGGGCTTTGTTACTTCTCAGCTAGATGGCCACTTGCTTATCTTCACGCCTTTAAGACCCCAGCTTCTATATCTTTTGATAGACAGGCACCATCAGCTTTTTTCACCACATTTGCTTATGCACATATTTTGTGTTCAGTGATCATGTAGGAAAGGTGAGCATCACAGAATGCCGGACTGTTAGAACAAAACGTTCCTGTGTTAAGGGACTGCTTGAGTTGAGACCCAATGTCCATCTGCAACCTTAATTCTTACTATATAGATATGAGTACATAGTTCTATTCCCCTCTCATTATATATATGTATATATATTTGCATAAATTTATGCCTATGTTTAGGCTTCTATAATTGACCTTTGCCTCTTGGTTCTTTCCTCTATTTCTTTTTACTTCCTTCTTGACCCACCATCATGTTCATCTTCATTCAGGTTTAGTAATTCCTTGCTGATACATCACCCTTGATTTAGTCCTATTAGACTAAATCCTACGACGTTCCTTCCATTGATTTTAGTTCACTTGTTGTTCCCTTGTCCCTGGATTGATTCACACACACCAACCCCCATTTCCTTTCTCCCACCTCCCCTTCTCCCGTATCCTCCAGAACCATTGGTCCTGTTCATCTCTGAATTATTTATCCCGCCTAGCTTTCCTAGATTGACATACAGATACATTTCTAACCAGACAAAGCCAAATAAAACAACAAAGGACGTCAAAACCAACAAAAGAATAACAACAGTAAAAAAACAAACACAAAATAACAATAACAAAAAGAAAGCCACTGATAAAAATGGAAAAGCTATAAATAACACAAGATCTGTTTGTTGGCCTTCATGAGTGTTTTCTACTTGAGTCTAATGGGGTTTCACACTCTGTTTTATATTCTCTAAGGGTTTCATCAGTCTGTACCCCCTGATGCTCTGCTGCATGCCCTCCGTGCCTCACCCCAGTGTGATGGGGCCAGACTGTGCACTATTCCCACACTGTCTCCAGTGATGTGTTGTAAGGTGCCATGGGAACCAGTGTCCTGTGGTGGGGCAAGCCCAGGATAGATAAACTTCTCAGGATCAACAAGGAAAGGAGAGTTACCAGGAGGAATAGGGATGTAGAGGGAGAAAGGATCACAAAAATCAATCCAGAGCCCTCTCACAGGGGTACGGATAGTACAAAAGTTAGTGAGGGGCGATGGAGGATGATGGAAGATATGGAAAAAATAATCTATAACTTATCAAAGGTTCATGAGGGAGGTCGGGCCGGGGAGAGAGGTCTAAGAAATGGGGAGCTGATATCAGGGGTTCAAGTGAGAAGAAAATACTTTGAAAATGATGATGGTGGCATGTGTGCAAATATGTTTGATATATTAGAGGAATGTATGGATTATGATAAGAAATGTAAGAACTCTCAATAAAAGTATTTTTTAGAAAAGCTAATGGAGTGAAATAGGTAGTGTATAATTAAAGAGAATGCGGATATGTGAAGAATCAGTATCATTATGTCTGGAAGCTGTTGTGCATTTTGCTGTGTATAATCTCACCTAAACAAAAAAAATAATGTCATTGAGAAGAAACATTTATTTGAGATCTACAAGTAGTATCAGAATATGAGTCACAATGATAATTTCATTTTATTAATAAATGTGTTGCATATTCTTTGCAAGGTTTTATTGTCAATTATAAAGCTGTCTTAATGATGTGGCCCTTTTCCTGAATCATTATAGATTAATGTTTAACCACAATTTAAAGCAAATAATTATTTGATCTTTTTTAAAGAATAATTTTATTAGGACATCATACAAATCTTATCATGATCAGTACATACATCAGTTGTATAGAGACCACATTTGCACATTTGTTGCCATCATTATTCTCAAAACATCCTCTTTCTATATCTTGGAACACTGGGTTTAAGTCTGGTCCCACTTTCCCTGTGGAGATATAAACAATACGCTCCCCTTGGGTGAGTTAGTGTCCTGTTCCCTCTCATACACACAGTTGGCTACTATAAGCAGTCCTGGATTTGATTTGACCCCTTCCATATTGCCTGGATCTCCCCCAGGAATTTCTGTATACAGTAGCTTTTTCCCTATGCCCCTTTTGCATTTTTTTAAGCTTACCTCAGTGGGCTTATGTTGTACATGTACTTTTGTGCTTGGCTTACTTCACATAGATAGCATAATTTCCTCCAATTCTCCCCATATAGTGATGTGCTTCATGTGTTCATCACTGTTTTTCAGCGATGCATGGTACTCCATTGTATGTATGCATCACAGGTTTTTAATCCATTCGTCAGTTGATGGATATTTGGGTTGTTTCTAATTCCCTGCAATTGTGAACTGTGCTGCAATGAACATTGGAGTACAGATGTCTGGTTGTGTACTGGTTTGTTGCTTGCCTCTTCTGGGTATATGCCCAGTGGGGGGACTGCTGGGTTGTATGGTAGCTCAATTTCCATCTGTTTCAGATATCGCCAAATCGATTTCCATAGTGGCCATACATACCTACAGGTCCACCAGCAGTGGACATGAGTTTCTGTCTCCCCACAACCCCTCCAACACTTGGTGCTTTCTGATTTTTTAAATCGGGCTATCCTTGAGGATGTTAGATGGTATATCCGTTTAGATTTGCATTTCTCTTTATGGCTAATGATTGGGAACATTTTCTCATATGTCTATTGGCCATTCAGATTTCTGCCTTTGTAAAACTTATGTTCAGGTCCTTTGCCCACCTCCTCAGTAGCCAGTTAGTTTTGGTCTTTTTGAAAGCTCTCAGGGTATTGTAGCTTTGAGTAATAAAGCCTTTATCTGATTTTCACTACTAAAGATGTTTTCCCAGTCTGTGGGCTCTCTTATTACTCTCTTGGTGAATTCTTTCGATGTACATAGGTGTTTTCAATATATCCAACTTGTCTATTTTTGCCTCCTCTGTGTTTCTGTCCTTCCCTATTTCTGCTAGCCTATGTAATCCCTGTGCCAAAGTTCTCAGGTTGTTCCCAATTCCCTCATTGATGACCCTAATAGTTTGGGCTTCTACTTTGAGGTTTGTGATCCACCTTGAGTTTATTCTAGTGTATGGAGTGAGGTAAGGGTCTTGCTTCATTTTTCTACAGGTAGATATCCATTTTTTCCAGTACCACTTGTTGAAAAGGGCATATGCTTCCCATTTGATATTTTTGGGGCCCCTATCAAAGATCAGTTGTCTGTATGATGACGATTTTATTTCTGGGTTTTCTGTTGGTCTGAGTATCTATCATTATGCCAATACCATGCTGTTTTGACCACTATATAGTATGTGCTAAAGTCAGGTAAAGCAAGCCCTCCTATGGTGTCTTTCTTCTTAAGAAGGTCTCTGCTAACTTTGGGATTCTTCCCTCTCCATATGAAGTTGTTAATCATTTTTTCCATTTCTTTGAAGAAAATTGAGGTTAATTGCATTAAACTTATATAGTGCCTTGGGTAGAAATGACATCTTTACTATATTGAGCCTTCTGATCCACGAGCATGGGATATTTGTCCCTTTGTTAAGGTTACTCTTCATTTCTTGTAATAGTGTTAAGTAATGTTCCTCATATAGATCTTTTGTTCGTTAAGTTAGGTATATCCCTAGATATTTCAATTTGTGCTTGGCTATTGTGAGGGGTACCACTTTTTTTTATCTTCTCTTCTGTGGTCTTATCTGATGTGTACAGCAGTCCAATAGACTTCTGATTGTTGATGTTGTATCCTGCCACTCTGCCATACTCTTTTATTGCTTCCAGAGGAAGCAATATTACCCTGTGGAGCTTTTGGGATTTTCCATACATAAAATCATATCATCTGCAAATAACGATAGTTTTACCTCTTCCTTCCTCAGGCGAATGCCTTTTATGTCTTTTCTTTGCTTTATGCAGTTAGCTAAAACATCCAATAAGATATTAAATAAGAGTAGGGACAAGGGACATCCTTGTCTGGTCCCCTTTTTCAGTGGGATTGTGTTTGTCTTTTCTCCATTGACTACTATGGTGGCTGTTGGTTTTTCATATATAGCTAGTATTGTCTTGAGGAATTTTCCTTCCATTCCTATCTTCTCAAATGTCTTAAAGAGGAGTTGTATTGGATTTGTCGAATGTTTTTTCTGCATCTATCGATATTATCATGTGAATCTTATAGTTTTTCATGTCAATGTTGTGAATGATACTAGAAGTCTTTTCTTTGTTGAACCATACCTGCATCCCGAGTATAAACCCCACTTGGTCATGGTGATTTATTTGTTTTATATTCTTTTGTATTTATTGGCCAGTATTTTATTAAGGATTTTTGCATTAATGTTCATTAGGGATATTGGTCTGTAGTTCGCAATTCTTGTGGGATCCTTGCCCAGTTTTGGTATCAGTGAAGGTGTTTCAGAGATTGTCAACTTTTTCTATGTTTTGGAAGAGTTTGTGTAGAATTGGTGTCAGTTCTTCCCTGAATGCTTGGTAGAATTCTCCTATAAAGTCATCTGGTCTGGGTGATTTTTTTTGTTGGTAATCCCTTGATAGCCATGTCTATTTATACTATTGCTAAGGGTCTGTTGAGATTTTTGACACCTATTGGGGATAGTCTAAGGAGGGACTGTTTTTCCAAGAATTTAAACAAAATATTTTTAATGTGATTATTTCTGGAGTAATATCTTTAGGCTTTTCAATTTTTATTTTGAATTAGCGTCCGGGCTTGCCACCAGGCAGAAATACTTAAGTGAATAATTTTGTGTTACGTTGGTCAGCTGTCATTATGATTAGGAACAATTTGTTAATGTTCTCAGTATTTCCATAAATATTCATTATTCTAGTAGGAAGACTTATTAATTCCTCATTTTATTTCCTTAACTTAAACAAGTTAGTATAATTTGCTTATATGCTAAATTCAAAGATTATCTCAATACATTCTATATGACTGATATTATTTTCTACTGTGATTATGTGCAAGGAGATATATTCTGCCATACATGCAGAGTTAATACTACAACATTAATCCCTTAAGATTGAGGACAGGACATGGGGAGGGTGGGAATGAGCTAATACAAGGGCTCAAGTAGAAAGAAAATGATTTGAAAATGATAATGGGAACATATGTATAAATGTGCTTGACACAATGAATGTATATATGGACTGTGATACAATTTGTAAGAGCCTTCAATTAAATGATTAATAAACAAAAGATTGACTATAGTTCAATTTTGTCTATATTGTCAGACAAAAGAATGAACTAAAAGGCAATCTGTGTGGGGAAAAGTATATGCCCTAATTAATATTCTTCTTTGTCTTTGGTTTCAAAGAATTAGTCACATATTCATATTTAAATTTGTAAACACTTATTCCTTAGAAACAATTTAATTCATAGAGAAATTCAAAGGATGGCTTTCAATACCTGGGCCTCTGGTACATCATGTATCTACTATTATATTTTATGATTTAGAAAAAAATACACAAGCATGTAAGCACAAAGCATCAGGGGAGATTGACACACTGAAGATAGAGGAAGTACACTGGTGATTTTTCAGTCTCTTATAAAATCATAGCCTCATTCATATTGTATTATGTTATTAGTCAGGTTCACGCTATTTTTAGACCATCAAATGAATCTGTAAAGACCTGAATTTTGATTATTCCAATCTGGATGACTATACTTTACCAAATGTGAATATGATGTATTAGTTAAACAAATATACCCAGATTCCAAATTATTTGGTATAGATTTCCTTAAAATTAATCACTTCTGTAAGCATACTTCTACCACTTGTGTTGTTAGTTTGTTGTACTGGGGTGGCTTGTGTGTTGCTGTGATGTTGAATGTTCTGTCACTGGTATTTCAAATGCTAGGTCACCCAAAGTGGACAGGTTTCAGCAGGGTTTCCAGACTAAGTACAGGCAACAAAGGTGGACTCAGTTGCCCAGTTTGGAGGAGATAACTGATAAAACCCTTATGCATAGCTTTGAAATGTATCAGACTGAAGGTCTAATGAATGGAAGCAGAGCATCGCAGGAGATACTACCTGAGGGTGAGCCCCAGATCAGAGGACACTCAAAACGTCACTGAGGAGGAGCTGCTTTCTCAGAGAGGAGTTGACCATGGTGGCACAACAGCTGAGGTAAAATTTGAGGAAGTGAAACCTTTGAAAATCTTCATTTGCTGAGGGGGCACAACTCCAAATAATATTTAGCAGCTATAAAAATATAATGATAAGAACTTGCAATGTGTGAAATATGAGTATTGGAAAATTGGAATTCATAAAAAATAAAATGAAGCTTATAAGGATTGGTATTTTGGCCATTAATGAAATGAAATGGACTAGTAATGGCCATTTTGAGTCAGGAAATCTTGTAACTTACTATGTTGGGAATGACACAATCAAGAGGAAAGGGGTCTCATTCATTGTCAAAAAGAACATTGCAAAATCAATCCTGAAGTACAATGCTATCTATGATAGAATTATATCTATTTGCCTTCAAGGTTATAGTGTCAATACGATTATTATTCAAATGTATACAAAAATCACAAAAGCTAGTGTTAAAGAAATTGAGTTCTGTTGATGTCTTCAGTCTGAAATGGATCAAACACACAAGATTATTGATTATTATTGGTCATTGGAATGCAGGAGTGGCAAACAAAGAGGTAGTAACAGTAGTTGGAAAACATGGTCTTGGTGATAGAAATGAAACTGGAGAACACATAATAGAATTTTGCAAGACCAATGACTTGGTCATAGCAAATACCGTTTTTTAAAAACACATATAGACTTCTCCAAATGAAATACACAGAAATCAAAATGACTACATCTGTGAGAAGAGACAATGAAGAAGTTCCATATCAGCTGTATATTGAACTAAGTATCTGCTCAATATCAGCAGCTAAACCAGGCCAACATTTGACAGGAAGAGACCATCAATTGCTCGTATTTAAGTTCAAAGTAAAGCTGAAGAAAATTAAACAAGTACAGGAGAGCCAAAATGCAACCTTTAGTCTGTGTTACTTGAATTTTGAGACCATGTCAAGAACAGATTTGCTGCCTTGAACACTAATGACAGCAGACGTACCGAACTGAGGGAGGACACCAAGAAACTCATCCATGAAGAAATCAAAGATTATTAAAAAAAACACAAAAGGAAGAATAGATTAGTGTGGATATCAGAAGAGACTGAACCCTTCTCTTAATCATAGTAACTAAAGCACATTGATGGAGTGATGGAGTCAAAGGGCTTAACAGAAATTATTGAAGAGTATCTTGAGAATATGGAATAAAATTTTATAAAGAGATATTCAAAGATATTCAGCCACTGAAAAGGAAGAACATGAAAGAATTCAAGAAAAAAAATACAAGCCTTGGCACCCTCTCTCCCTCTCCTTCCTGATCCCTGTCCCCCATGTCTTCCTTTACCTCCACCCCCCCCCCCCCACACTCTCTCACTTCATGTGGAGCATCAAGCTGGGCTGAGAGTTTTTTTGATGTGTGGCCCGTCCTGATGTATGAAGCTCCTCCCTACTCAGGGCCTAAACCCCCAGATGGAAGAATCTGCAAGATCGTGAATGCGCTCTCTGGGGACTTCTTTGCCTTCCACAAAGAGCTCCTGGACGAGCCTGGGTGGATGATAAAAAATGTCCTTTCTATGCCAGTTGTGAATGAGAAGGAAGAAATTTTCAGTGGGACCACATTTTGCAATCACAAGGATGGGAAACCTTTTAATGCAATGGATGAGACCCTCATGGAGTCTTCGGCTCAATTCTTGGGCTGGTTGGTGTTGAATCCTGACACCTATGAGTCAAGGAATAAACTTGAAAACAGGAAGGACAATTTCCAGGACATGGTAAAATATCATGTGAAGGGTGACAATGAAGAAATCCAGAAAATACCGAAAACCAGAGAGATGTATGGAAAGCAGCCATGGGACTATGAGGAAGAGGAGCTGTCTGAGATCCTGGCCTTGGTGTAGTATATTCACTGAGCAAGGGCTACCACAGGATCACCTACCACAATGGGCAGCAGGGCTTCAATGTGGAGCAGACCGTGTTCTCCTTGCTGGTGACAGGAAAGCTGAAGCTATACTTCACTGACCTGGAAGCCAGGGCCATGGTCATGCTGCCTTCTGATCGACATTGACTCTGGGCACCAACAACCTCTTCCAGATGGAATCCCAGAACCCATGGACCAAGTTCCACAGCTCTGCCATTTTGGAAAGGCACCACCTGGAGTTTGACAAAACCTTGTTGAGAGACGAGAGCCTGAACATCTTCTAAATTCTCAACCGCAGGCAGCCTGAGGATGCCATCCACATGATGGACGTCGCCATCATCGGCATGGACCTTGCCCTGTACTTCAAGAAGAGGACCATGTTCCAAAAGATCATGGGCCAATCCAAGACCTACAAGATGGAGCAGGAGTGGACTCAGTACATGGTGCTGGAACAGACCCGAAAGGAAATTGTGATGACTTCTCCTGTTTCCATGAGGAGATCACCCCTATGTTGAACGGGATCACCAACAACCGTAAACAGTGGAAGGCCCTTGCTGATGAGTCGAATGCCAAGGTGAAGGGGCTGGAGGAGGAGAAGAAGAAGCAGCCGGCTACCAAGCAAACAGCCACAGGAAGCCAGGCGGTGGTGTGGGGGAGAGACCTGGGCCCCACTGTGGGTGCACCAGTAGCCCCACAGTTCTCTGGCAGCCAGTAGCCAGTCACCTTTCCAGGAAGAGATGACCCAGCCTGAAGGAAACCACACACCTTTGTGAGCAGGCAAAGAGCCAATAATCTGAACAGGAAAGAGACCTGAATTTCATCTCCTCTGCTGGTTTTCAAACACTTTGTAACCTTGAGAACAGGGATTCATAGACAGCCATTAAAGAGTTCACGAGTGCTAGATTGAAAAAAAGATATAAGCCTCATGTTGAAATATTGACAGTTTCTATGAGCAAAGCAGTAAATGATGCAAAAAGAATCTAAAAAAGATGGAAAGAACACAGAGTCACTGTACCCAAAAGAATGAGCCAACATTCTCCCATTTCAAGATGTAGCATATGAGCAATATTATTACCAGTGGCTGACGGAAGAGGTTCAAGCTGCACTGAAAGAATTAGTCAAAAACAAGTCTTCAGAAATTGATGGAATACCAATTGACATGTTTCAACAAGCTGAAGAACTGGAAGCGCTCACTCCTCTATGCCAGGACATTTGGAAGCTATCTACTTGGCCTACTGACTGGAAGAGATCCATATGTGTACCCACTCCAAAGAAAGGTGGCCCGACAGAGTGCTTAAACTATAGAACAATATAATTGATGTGATGTGCACGTACAATTTTGCTAAAGCTCATCCAGTAATGGTTGAGGCAGTATATTGATAGGGTCAGGCCGGAATCAGAAGAGGAAGTGGAACAAGGGATACAATTGTGGATGTCAGGTAGATCCTGATGGAAGTCAGAAAATACCAGAAAGATGTTTACTTCTGTTTTGACTATGCCAAGATATTTGACTGTGTGGATCACAACAAACTAATCTTGAGAAAAATGAGAATTCTAGAATATTCCATTGTGCTCATGTGAAAATTGTTCATGGATCAAGAGGCAATTGTGCCAAGAGCACAGTGAACATTGCATGGCTCAAAACCAAGCAAACCTTGCTTCACTGTTGTATCCTGTCACCATATGTATTCAATCAGTATGCTGAGCAAATCATCAGAAAAGGTGGGCTATATGAGGAAGAATGTGGCATCCGGTTGAAAGAAGGCCTATAACTACCTTCCATATGTAGATGTCACAACCTGGCTTGCTGAAAGTGAGGGGGACTTGGAGCACTTGCTGGTGAAGATCAAAATTATAGCTTTCATATGAATTACAGCTCAATGTATAGAAAACCAATTTCCCACAACTAGACCAATAGGTAACATCATAATCAATGGAGAGAAAGTTGATATTGCCAGGGTTTTTGTTTTGCTTGGGTCCATTATCCTTGCTCATGGATATAACAGTCCAGATGAAGATCAAAAGACTGGTTGCATTGGGTAAATCTGCTGCACAAGACCTCTTAAGAGTGTTGAAAGACAAAGATATTATTTGGAGAGGAATAAGGTACAGCTAATCCAAGTCATGATATTTTCTATTGACTCTTATGCATGTGAAAGTTGAACAATGAATAAGAAAAACCAAAGAAAAATGGATGCATTTGAATTGTGGTGCTGGAGAAGAATATTAAAATACTATGGACTGGTCACAGCACAAAACAATCTGTCTAGGAATAAGTTAATTCACAGTGCCTCTTACATGCAGATATGGGGAGACTTCATCTGACTTACTTTGTACATGTTGTCACGAGAGATGAGTCCCTCAAGAAGGACACCATACTTGTTGAGTGGAGGGACATAGAAAAAGAGAAAGGCCCTCAAACAGGTGAACTGGCAATGTGGCTGCAACAATATTCTTAGCCTAGGAATAATTTGGGGTTAGGCTCAGGACTGTGTAGTGTTTTCTTCTGTTATACATAGGGTCGTTGCAGGTGGGAACCAACTCTATCACATCTAACAACAACAAAGGCATAGTTACTTCAACCAAAACCAGACATGACAAAGTTTAATTAAAATCACCTATTAAAGATGCCAGATGATTCCAGAACCAAGAAAGCTTCATTGTTACAATAGTGCCCCTGAGTGTGTGTCCTATTGAGAATGCTTTCTATTTTGCCTCACAAGGGTTCTGTCCCTGGTTGACTTGTGTCTGAGAAACTCTGCATGGGCAGCTAGTTGGAAAGTTGATGTCTGCCTAATGTGTGAATGCACAAATAATAAAATAATATTATTAATATCATGTGTGGCAGTCATGTGCTTATGTTAATTTTATGATTGAAATGTAGGTGTGGAGCCTAGCCTGTTAATCTGGAGATAGCCATTGAGTACCCAATGAGGCTTCTATGTGGGCATGGCTTTCACCTGAGACTCCTAGGAAATCTTGCGATATTTCCCTCGTGAAGATGAGAAGCTATCTTCCTCAGTTGTTGGGAGTTAGTCTCAGAGACGATTAATCATGGAGAAGACAAGCTGGCAGCGTTCAAGAAGCTGGAGGAGCCGGTGGAGAGACCACACAGCTTTGCCCTGATAGAGACAGACCTCTGAAGCTGGGGCGGCCAGATGGAGACCTCTGCCAGTGATGAGTTGCTTCTGCTGTTGATGGACCCTGAGCCCTGGAGGCGAGCACTGCCAGCACTGGGATTCTGCACCCACTGCCCTGTGACTCCGTGAGTCGGAAGAAGACTTTATAGACTGATTTCGGGCATATGGGTTAATTTCAGACATGACTTTGAACTGGACTGGGCTGGGATGTTTTCTCCATGTCCCATTCCTTTTGTATATAAACCCTTTCCTTATATCAATTTGCGTGTCCTTGAATTTGTTCCTTTACTCTACTCGGACTAACACAATGTGCAAATAAAATTTTCTTCTAGCTCATCCAACAATAGTTGCAGCAGCACATTGGCAGAGTGCTGCCAGAAGGTCAGGTCAGATTCAAAATAAGATGTTGAGCAAGTTATGTCATTGTTAATGTCAGATGGATCTTGGCCCAAAGCAGAGAATATAAAAAAGATGCTTACTTGTGTTTTATAAACTATACAAAACCATTCGGCTATACAAAACCATAGGCCATAACGAAGTATGGATAGCTTTGAGAAGAATGGGAATTCCAGAACATCATTGTACTCATGTTTAACCTATACATGAATCAAGAAGCACTTGTGCCAACAGAACAAGAGAAAATCAAAAGATGGGTTGCCTTGGGTAAATCTGCTGCACAAGACTTTAAAAGTGTTTCAAAGCAAGGATGTTACTTTGAAGACTAAAGTGTGCCTGCCACATGCCAGGGCATTTTTAGTTGCCTCATATACATTTGAGAGTTGGACATTGAATAAGGAAGACTGAAGAAGAATGGATGCGTTTGGATTATGGTGTTAGAGAAGACTGTTAATAGTACTGTGGACTGCCAAAAGAACCAACAGATCTGTCTGGGATGAAATGTAGTCAGAATACTTCTTCGAAGGAAGGATGGGGACCCTTCACCTGAGGTACCTGGGACATGGTATCAGGAAGGACCAGCCAGTGGAGAATATCATGCTCGTTAAAGTGTAGGGGCAGCAGAAACAGGGACAGACTGTGGACAAGACAGATTGACGCAGTGGCTGCAACAGGGCGTGTAAACGTAAGAGCGATCGTGAGGGTGGCACAGGACGGGCAGTATTCCTGTGGAAGACGGGTTATGGTGAGTCTGAATCCAGTTAATGGCCCCTAACAAGAACAGCAGTGATGTTGGTCATTTGTGCCCTCTGACGCAGTTCTTGGTGTCTGATAGGAAGGGAGAGTGTGTGCTGTGTGTGCACTGGCAATAGAGAAACGTGGGGAGGGAAAGACTGGATCCTTTTCTACACTTTGAAAATTGAGTTAATGAGAAATCCGACTGTACTACTAGCATTAGAGATGGGATTTGCCCACCTTGCCATTAGCTTAGTGCAGAAAGACACTTAAGGTTTAAAAAATATTCAGGACTGCGGCCCACTGTGACGGAGGTTCAATTCCAGCAGTGGGGCTGGGCCTCCTACTCCCACCACCGGAGAGTAGTGATGCCCCCCCCCCCAAAATATATTTGTTTTATTAAATTATGAGCATAGAGAATTATTTGCAGTATTTTGCTATAGTGAACTTATTGATGTTATTATTTCATGTATGATAATTTTTTCAATGATTGTATTGGGGGCTCTTACAGCCCTTATAACATTCAATACATTGTTTGTATCAAGCACATTTGTACACATGTTGCCATATTCATTTCCAAATATTTTCTACTTGAGCCCTTGGTATAAGCTCCTCTTTCCCCCTCCCTCTTTTTTTTAAAAAAAATGAATCATTTTATTGGGAGCGCATACAACTCCCATCACTATCCATACATACATAAATTGTATAACAGGCCACATTTGCAAACTTGTTGCCATCATAACTCTCAAAACATCCTCCTTCCATTTAGGCCCCCAGTACCAACTCCCCATATTTCCCTTCCCTCCCACCATCCCCTCACTCATGAGTCCTTAATAATTTACAAATTGTTATTACACTTTCATAGTGTACACTGTCCAATGTGTCCCTTCACTCACTTCCTGTTGGCCATGCCTCAGAGAGGAGGTTATATGTAGATCCCTGAAACTGGTTCCCCCTTTCTATTCCCCCATCCCTACCCCCTCTCAGCATCACCACTCCCACCACTAGTCCTGAGGGAACATCTATCCTAAATTCCCCATGTTTCCAACTCCAGTGTGCATCTCCTGGTCTATCTGGATTTGTCTGGTAGAATTGGAATCATGATAGTGGGTGGGAGGAAGCATTTGAAAACTAGAGGAAAGTTGCATATTTCATCGTTACTACACTGCACCCTAACTGGCTCATCTATATGCACTATGTGTGCTTGACAAGAAGATATAGTCTTTCCTAATACAGACTAGTGTTCTATGTACAAGAGTGTATTGTTGGGTTTTTTTCAAGAGTGTATTGTTTTATTTCAAATAAAACATCTTTAAACATCTCTCTGTGATCAGTGAATGGCTGCAGACAATTCTCTGTGTAGTACACTTAGCTTAGTTTCATTAAATTGCATTTTTAAAAATTTGATGAAAATAGTGGTTTCCAAGAGGATCTGCTGAGCCATTTAATTTAAAAACAGAGAAGTTATTTTCAGTGATTATGGTAACTGAGTTTTTTGTTTATTTTTTAATTACAAAGAAGATACATTGTTTTGAAGGACACAAGGATAATCATTTGGGCTTATTAGGAAGAAAATTTGTAAAAATTGAAAATTTCAGTGTAAGAAAAAGTTCAGGAAAATTGCTCAAGGTAATTTTTTCCATCATGTCAATGTGCCTGTTTTTTCTTTGAGGATAGAAAAAGAGCTGTCATATGAATAATTACAGGAACCGATACCAGTAATGACAAGTAATAGCTAAGTGCTTTCTTTATTTGATAATTGTAGTTAACTCAAGGACATGTGATATCTTGTATGTTGTTTTTAGCTCCCTTTCATAATGAACCAATATTTTAGTTGTAACTAATTTGTTTTTGTTGTTGTTGTTTCAACTTATCTTTAGTATATTATTTCTAAAGGTGTGGTGAGGTTATGGGTGTAATGATAAAAATGATAAACTTTGATATTTCAGGTTTGCTGAAATGACATTCATAGTAATTTCTGAAATTGGACTAAATATTTATTGCATGCATGCTGTTTACTGTTGCATTATTTGGAATAATTCAATTATTCTATTTCTTTCAACAAGTGCTAATTTGTTTTGTTTTCCAACAAACCAACAATTTAAATATTTGAGGTAATATCCAGGAGATATACCAGAATGTGTGTACCTTCTACAGCCCATTCAAGAGAAGGAAAATTAACAGAAAAAGGGAAACAGACTGAATTTAAATCTTCCTTTTCTCTATATTTTTCCCCTATACTGGTGAACATAGGAACTTAAATAGAGCTGTTGTGTTACTGGTACAGGAAAAAGCCAGTATTGAAAATAGCAAACCTTTTATTGACTTTTTGTGGCCATTGGCTCAGTGTGCAGTGGTGGGTGGCTTCCTTCCCAGTGCCATTTAAATTTTAGGTTAGATCAGTTTGCATCAGCAGAGAAGGATGATTTAAAGGGGGACTTTTTTTTTAATTGGCACTCTAATTCTATTTTTGTGCTTAGTCTGTAATTACTTTGTGGCAATAGTGAAATCACTTTTAGGACAGTAAAGTTTTAAAGTGTTTTAAGATATCAGATATATATAGCATAAAAGTAAAAAATGCAAACAATTGAGACATTATCATTCTAGGCACACTAAGCAAATAAATTATGCAAACTTTTGTTTACATCTAAGGTAAGATTAAGGGGAATAGGTTTGGTATAAGTGACAGGTAAATTGCCAGAAAAGAGGAGGATTCTACTAGAATGTCAGTAGTAGCTCATTATAACCCTCCATCAATAATACTACATGAACTTTAAGTTAACATAGGAATCATAGTTTTAAAGCTATCAATATTAAGTGTATTGATGACAAAATTATAATTTAATGAAAAGGAAACATAATAAAACCATATTTTAAAAGATAGATTTAAAATATATATATATATATATATGTAACACATTGTGAGGTAAAAATGGTATAAACTGACTGTTGTGAATTTATACCAAGAATAATTGCTCTGTTTATTTTTAAAGTTGAGATAATAATGATGCATTGTTTGAATCTGTTAAACAAAATTTTCCTTGAACTGTTGAAATGCAAGAAAGGTACTTTGAGCACTTAAGTGTGACTGACCCAAGCCAGGGTGTTTCTATTCCTGTTGGACAGGAATAAAGACTGAAGAAAAATCAATACATTTGCACTATTGTGTTGGTGAAGAATATTGAAAGTACAATAATGGACTTCCAAAAGGGTGAACGAATCTGTCTTGGAAGAAGTATAGCTAGAATGCTCCTTAGCGGCAAGATTGGGTAGACTTTGTTTCTTGTACGTGGAATAAGTTACCAGGAGAGACCCTTATACTTCCACAGGCCCAGGCAGTGTTTCATTCTGTTGTACATAGGGTCATTATGGGTTTGAACCAACAGCAACAACATCCACAAAGATCATCAATGAGAAAATAGGGGCAAACTAAGGGGCCTTGGTCCAGGGCAGAGACACACGACCAGATATACTGACGGGAGCACCCATAGTAGACAAACTAGATCACTAGGGCCTACTAAAAATTAAACTTTTACTCCCCAGTGATGGACTTGTGCATGTATCTCAGAATGAATTTTTAAAGCTTAAGGAGTTTTCAAGTTTAGTGCAGCTTTTACTCTCTGCGAGGTCTTTGCTTTGTGCCCTGTGCAGGTGTGACGGTGATATGTAAATAGCTCTGGTCTTCCCTTGCTTGCTCACTGCTTCCATTCAGCCTGGCTCATGTGGAGAGCCGATTAAATGCTTTATGATCACATTCTGTTGCCAGAGTTTCTTGTTTAATTTCCGTTTGATCAGCCATCTCATTGTTCTTCTGAACTAGAATTCCCACCTCCACCTAATAGATCTACTGACCTCAGTATTTGCTTGCTGCCAAGATGTTTCCACAGTTTGTTCCAAATTACGTCATCCATCTCCAACATTACTATATAACTGTCACCGTTCTTTATGCTAGTTCCTTTTTTTAATATTAAATAATTTTATTGGGGGATCATGCAACTCATCACAAGCCCTACCTCCATTCGTTGTGTCAAGCACATTTGCGCAATTGTTGCCATCATCATTTTCAAAACATTTTCCTTCTGTTTGAGTCCTTGGTATCAGCTCCTCATTTTTCCCTCTCCTTCCCTGCCCCTTTTCCTTCATGAGCTCTTGATAATTTATAAATTATTACTATTTTTCATGTCTTCCACTGACTGATGTCTACCTTTACCCATTTATCTGTTGTCCACCCCCCTGGGAGGGGGTTATAAGTTGGTCATTGTAATCAGTTCTCTCTTTCTCCCCCCACCTTCTCCTCACACTTCTCATATAGCTACTCTCAATATCAGTCCCAAGAAGTTTTTCCTGTGTTTCCTGTGTTCCCTGCTTTGATCTGTACCCATGTTTATGCTCTGGTCTAACCAGATTTGTAAGGTAGAATTAGGGTCATGATGGTGGTGGTGGGGAGGGAGGGGAAAGGGGGCCAGGAAATATTAAAGAACCAGAGGAAAGCTTTGAGTTTCCACTCCGCAACCTCCCTCCCCTATCAGAAGAGGCCAACATCTGATATATACATTATGGGTTCAACATGCAGTTGTAGAGCGATAATTATTATTTATTATTGTAAGGATATAGAGAGCATGAGAGAGAGAAACAATTAAAAGTCAGACACATTTCACATCAGGATAACAAGCTCACCTCCGCCCCGCTTGGTGGTCTGTGTGGAGAGAGTAGGGGAAGGGATTATATGATGAGGGAGAGCTGAGAGTGTCTGGCGCTCAGGGGCAAGAGAGACAGGAGAGAGAGTAGCGAACATTAATTTTCCCCATTTAAATAGCCTTATGGGCAGTGCTGAGTAGCTCCCACGACCACCAGAGGGCAGTGATCCCCCCCAATCCGCGCCCCCCCCAAATAAATAGCCTTATGGGGGACATATGAGCCCTATTATCACTGGTCAGGACATGTCACAGGAAGAGGTGGTCTTAAGGGCTATATGGTGATACTGGGTGAGGAATGTGATAAGGAAAGACCTCGGACTCCTGGGGGTAGATAAACAGGCTCTTGAATCCCAATAGGCCTCGAGGGGAGTGAGCCATGCATAACTTGTGTCATGCAAAGCCCTCAGATAACTGGGAGCATCAGGGAGAATAGCAAGCTTAGTCAGCTTCGTGAGTCACAAGGCCTCATATAACTGGGAGCCTCAGAGAATAGCTAATTTAACTTGCACACTAAATGTTGGTAAATAGCTTGCTTAATATTTTAGAATATATGATGTGGAAAAGTCCCGTCTTCATCCCACGCTCCCCCAACCAATTCACATTGA
Source organism: Nesogale talazaci (assembly GCA_004026705.1). Taxonomy (NCBI): domain Eukaryota; kingdom Metazoa; phylum Chordata; class Mammalia; order Afrosoricida; family Tenrecidae; genus Nesogale; species Nesogale talazaci. Next base: position 106,537 of record PVJH01001197.1, on the reverse strand, counting down.
CATGATTTTTTTTGTTCTGTATCTTTGATGCCTGATACTTGATCCGTTCAATACTTCATGGTCATACAGGCTGGTGAGCTTTTTTCATATGGGTTTTGTTGTTTCTTAGCTAGATGGCCACTTTTTTATCTTCAAGCCGTTAAGACCCCAGATGCTATATTTTTTATAGCTGGGCACCATCAACTTTCTTCATCGCATTTACTTATGCACCCATTTTGTCTTTGAACAATCATGTTGTGAAGGTGACCATCTCAGAATGCTAGATTATTAGAACAAAGTGTTCATTTGTTGAGGGAGTACTTGTCCATCTGCTTCCTTAATACTAAACTTATAAAAATATGTACATAGATCTACTTTCCCATTATCATATATAAATATATTTACATATTTACATGTCTCTATTTAGATCTCTATAAATGCCCTTTGCCTCCTAGTTCTTTCCTCTATTTCCTTTAACTTTCCTCTTGTCCCACTATCATGTTCAGTTGTCATTTAGGTTTCAGTTATTCCTCTCCGTTACAGTGCCCTTGATCAAGCCTTATCATACCTACTATATCCTCCTTGTCACTGATTTTCAGTCACTTGTTGTTTCCTTGTCCCTGGGTTTTTATTACCTACTTCCTTTCCCTGCCTCCCCCTCTCCCATGTCCCCCTGAAACTGTCATTCCGTTGTTTTCACCTTTGGCTTGTTTATCCCACCTATCTTATCTAGATAGACATGCAGAGATAATGTTATCTACAAACACAAAACAGAGCAAAACAAAACAACATTAGAAAATAAAGCAATTCCAATATCAACAACAGCAACAAAAGCCAATGACAACAAAAAAGAAGAAGAAAAGGAAGAAGAAAGGAAAGCGTTTAAATATTTCAAGGTCAATTTGTTGACTTTACGAGTACTTTCCAATTGAGTCTGATGGGGTCCTGCTCCCTCGCCGCACTGTCTATTTTTGGTATTTCTTGGGGACATTGTTGCTCTGCTCTCATTGCTATTCTGTTGCAGGTTTTTAGTGTTTCACCTCGGTAATGGTGGGCTCAGGGCAGGAACAATTCAAGTGCTGTGTCTCCAGTGTGGTCCCCCGTGGTGCTATTGGTCAGTGAGGAATGTCTTGTCTCGTGGTGGGGCCGGCCCTATGGTCATCTCTGTGCATTGGCTACTCTGAGCAGAAACATTGTCCTCAGGGCTTGGTCCTCAGGATGTGCTTCACTCTTTTTTCCTTCCCCCTCATTTGCTTCTGTGTGCTCTGATCAGACACATCCCTCTCCCTGAGCTGTAGCTTCAGTTCTGCCCTCTGAAGTGCATTCTTCTGGGTGGAGGGGGTCTGTCCACTTAGTTGGTAATGAGGCCAACCCCTCACACCTCTTCATTGGTTCCCTGCTTCATGATAGTGTGTTGCTTTCTCATCTTGGAGCACTGGGTTGAAATCTCATCCCTCTTTCCCTGTTCACCCCTACCCATGTCTTTTTTCTCCTTCCTTTTCAGTTGGTTACCATATGTATCCCTGGGTTTAGTCTGGCTTCTGCCATATTACCAGGACCTCACCCCAGGAATGTATGTATACAGTAGCATTTTCCCTATGCCCCTTTTGTATTTTTGAGCTTACCTCAGTGGACTCATGTTGTCCTTGGCCTTCTGTGCTTGGCTTACTCTGCTTATCATAATTTCCTCCCGTTCTTCCCATGCAATGATGTGCTGCATGCATTCATCACTGCTTTTTAGGAATGCACAGTATTCCATTGTATGTATGTACCACAGCTTTTAAATCCATTTTGTGTTGTTTTCATCCCCTTGCAATTTTCTGAAGTTTGGTAGTTTGTTTTTTTTTTAAATCAGGCACTCAGCTTGATCATTTTTTGGCAATCTGAATAGGAGAAACATGAGCCTTTGTACTCTTAAAGGGTTTACAGATGTAGAAATCCATAAGAACAATTCTACTCTATCCTGGAGGGCAGCAGTGTTCAATACATCAATCGTGGTCTGCTAGTTGATCTCAAATGTATGGTGGGTAGATTGTATGGCAATAAAAATACCAAGAGCTTAAGCAGAGAGAAAATGTTTGGGGAATGATGATGGCAACAAATGTACAAATGTGCTTTGCATACAATAGATGTATGTATTGATTGTGATAAAAACTGCTTGAATCCCCAATAGAATGATTAAAAAATAGACATAAACCTATCATCAATTCTGTCACTTAATTGATATACAGCACAGCCAAGCAGATGCAATCTTAGGTGTGAAATGCATGTGCAAAGAACTGTGCTAAGTGCAGCAAAACTGACAAACTAAGTTATTGCCAATTTTTTTTCTTCTTTGGGGAGGGGCATCACTGCTCTCCGGTGGTGGGAGTAGGAGGCCCAGCCCCACTGCTGGAATTGAACCTCCGTCCCAGTGGGCCGCAGTCCTGCGCACAACCACTATGCTACCGGGGCTCAGCCCAGTTATTGCCAATTTTTACACCGTGTTTTTTCTCTCTTAAAAGTAAGATAGGGTATTAACATGAGTGGGGGAGCTGGACAAAGTATGAAAACAAAAATGTATCACTTTCATATGGAATGGGAGATTTGACACTACCAGCTGACATTCAGTTGAAGTCAAGAGTGCATGAACAGTTCTGGAACTTACTGGCAGAGAAAAAGTACCCAAACATGAGAAAATGTGCTACTTCCTGGACTGCATTATTTGGCTCTACTTATTCATGTGAGTTAGTCTGTTCCCACATAAAGATCATTAAGTCCAATTACCATGACTGATGATAATTTAAAAATGTGCCTGAGGCTGGCTGTCAGCACCTACTCTCTGGATCATGCATCCCTGGCTCATTCCATCTATTGCAAGTCATCAGAATAAACTCAGGTCATGACTATATATATATATATATATATATATATATATATATATAATTGTGTTTTGTTGTGCAATATGGACTCATGTGGTTATGCAAAGTATATAAACACACATTGTACATATAAAAAATTCTCAATGTGTTTATGAATAAAGGTAATAAAAATAAATATATGTTTTGTATTTTTGTCGTTGGAAGATCATTTTGACATGATCGTTTTATAAGTAGCTCACATGCTGTAAAAGTGTGAGCACCCCTGCTGTAAGGCCACTTCGAGTCAAAATTGACTTGATAGCAGTGAATTTGGATTGCGTTTCCCTTTGGTTTCCCTTGGTTTTGACTCATAGCAATCTTCTAGAACAAAGTAGAACTTCCCCATGAGCTATCCAAGACTATAAATCCAAGGAGTACAAGAATGAAGAAAATGTTCTAAAATTGATTGTGGTAATGATTATATAAATCTTTTTGGTATGCTTGAACTGTGAAATTATGTATGTGGATTATCTTAATAAAACTGTTACTTTTTTAAAAGTGGAGCCAACTGTTACATCTTTCTTCTGTAAGACTAGCTAGGGGGTTTGAACTACCAGCCTTTCAGTTGCTGGGCGAGTGGGTCACCACTGTTCCAGTGGAGTTCCTCAGTGCATACGTCAGCCTGCAAACTCCTTTGAGGCAGCTCTGTCCTCTCAAGGAGGCGCGCTATGAATCAACACGGACTGTGCAGCACTCGGCACCACCTGTGGAGAAAGTGTTTGGTTAATCTTCAGAGTGCCAAAGTGCTTGCTTTGTATAATCTCATGTGGCTTTGCTTACTTTTTAGAGAACAGGATTTGGCACCTCACTTCATTCTCCAGGCAGTTTCATTTCAGAGGGCTACCATTTCGTTATTTGTTTTCTGCTTCTACCCTCTGCTTTTGTTTCTCTGTTCCCTTTTTGGTGCCATCTTTTGTATTATTTGAATACTTTATGTTATTCTATTTTAATGAATTTGTTGGGTTTTTTTGCTTTATATTTTTATATTTTATTTTCAGGGATATTTTTTAGAGATAATATCTTGCACATACCTTTTAAGTCCATGTTGTAAGTGCTTTTACAGTCGCTTACTGAGCTTTGCATTATTTTGTCATAGTAGTACATCATCACATAATAAAAACCACACCAGACAATACCATAATTTTTCTTTTCAGTTTTGATGCATATTATTTTATGAGATAATTTTATTGAGTTCTTAGTGCAAATTTACACCCAAGCTAGGTTCCCACTTGGCAACTTCCACATATATTGTTCAATAACAGTAGAGTTATTCATTTTAACGCTGCTTCTTCCATCTCCTTTTATTTTCATTTCCCTCCTCCCTCATCTGCTTGCCTTTACTTCAGAGTTATTGCTGAGCTCTTATTTTCATATTCTCAATCCATGGTATGTTCAATATTCTTAGCCAAGCCAATATTTCAAATGCTTCAATTATTCTGTGGCCTTGGCCAACTTTCACATTCATATGGGGCTGGTTTTTGAAGAGTGCACCAATCTTAGGGAAATATCCTTTTTTTGTGTGGTACCCTGTTATTTTGCTAAAAAATTATCTCAGGAGAGAGGCTCACTTCTTCCTTTTAATTCAAGTGTCTCAGGTAGGAAGTCTTAGAGAGTCTTCTGTTCCCTACAGTTCTAGCTCGTTTGACTTATTTTTGAGAATTTGAATTCTGCTCCACATTTTCTCATATTCTATATTGGATCATGTATTGTGGCTCCAGTTGGAATGATACGTGGAAGTAGTCAGGTGGGCAGTTCCATCTAGTTCTTTGGATCTCAGTGTAGATGAAGATTTGGCTTGTGTGGAGTTATATCTTTCCTGAGCTTTTGTTTACCTTCTTATTGTTTTGTTTCTGGCAAATAGAGACCAGTGGTTATATCTTAGAGGTCTAATAATAAGCTTTTAACACCCCAGACACAACTTGTTTACTTCACCAGGGTGCAGATCATGCTTTTTATAACCTATGTTGTGCTTAAGGATGATTCATATTTATGTGTTCGGTGAATATATCTACCTATACCCACATATTTTGCTTATACATATACATATAGACGGCAGTAGGCTTGGTGTGGTTTTCGTTACAGATACTTTAAATAACCCTAATAATAAAGCAAGAAAATAACATTTTTCATACCTGCTGCACAAGAACTCTTTAAAATGCTAAAGAACAAGAAAGTCCTGTTGAGGGCTGAAGTGTGCCTCACCCGAGCCATGGTCATTTCAGTTTCCTCATATCCAAGGTCGCAGAAGAGTTGATACATTTGAGTTATGATGTTAGCAACGAATACTGAAAGTACTGTGGATTGCCAGAAGAACACATAGACCTGTGTTAGAGAAAGTACAGGCAGAATGCGTCTTAGAAGTGAGGTGGTAAGACTTCATCGCATGCACTTTGGACATGCTATCTGGAGAGATCAGCCCCTAGAAAAGGTGGTCATGCTTGGTAAAGTGGAGGGGAAACAAGAAAAGGAAGACCATCAAGGAGCGGGATGGACACAAGGGCTGCATCAAGGGGTTTACACCTCTTGAAGTTGCTGTATGTTTTTCTGTCTTTGGGTATATGAAACCCAGGATTGATGAACCTATAGAGACAACAAGTAGAATAAGGGTTTGGGGGGTGAGGCAGGGGCACAGTGATGGGTGTGGGTAAAAGGGAGCTAATGTTAAGGAGTCCAGGAAGGAAAATAATGTTTGGAAACGGATTGTGCAATACTGCTTGATGTGATTGAACTATCGAATGATAGTAAAATTTCAAAAACAATTATAAAGATGGCACAGAACCAGACGGTGTTTTGTTATATTATACATAGGGTTGCTATCAGTTAGAACCAACTGGAGGTCACCTGGCAACACTAACAGCAACAAGTAGCCCTGGTGCTGCTGTGGGTGAGGCCTTAGGCTGCTAACTGCAAGATTGGTGGCTCTAACCCCCTATCCACATGGCTGAGAAAGATGAAGATTGACAGTCTTGGACAACCCCTACAGTTGCTATGAATTGAATTGACTAGATGGCAGTGTGTGCTCATCTAAAAGACAAGACCCTGCTTAAAAATTTGGTAGAGTTCCTCAGTGTAGCTATTTGGTCTTGGGCTCTTTGTGGTTATTACCATTCGCAGTTGTGTTTGTGTGTGTGTATGTGCATGCTATCTTGGTGCAGCGGTTATGAGACAGAGCTTCCTACTCCTGTAAAAAGTTTTGGACACTCACAGGTCAGTTTTACCTTGTCCTATAGGGTCATATACCTGAGTATAGGCCAACCCTAATATCAGCCCAGGCACCTAATTTACCACAAACTGCTTTAAAAATGTGCCGAAAACTTGGCTTATACTGAAGTATGTATTGTATATAAGGCACGAAGGAATATAACAGCCAGTTAATCCACACAGCAATACAGAGGGCTCAGTTCATCTCACTTCCATGAAACAGTTAATATCCTGGAAGTCCTTCAACTCATGAGGGCTGCTTGGTCCAAGGTCAAGGAAGCAGAAAGCTGAGTCTTCTTTCTGTACAGAAATTCAGGCCATCCAGCCACAGGCACCAATCAGCAGGGTGAATTACCAACAGTTAGCCAGATGCCAGCATCTAACAGTTCCCCAGTTCAAGCGATGTATACACCAGCAGCATGGCAAAGCAGGTCTCAAAGGAATCTCAATCTCTAGTGACAATCCATGGATTGGGTGTCCCACAGGTAGTGCAGCTTGCAAGTGGAGGCAGATAACTTAAGGCAGCTGCACACTTGTCTGATCACCAGAGAGAAAGAGAGAGAGAGAGAGAGAGAGAGAGAGAGAGAGAGAGAGAGAGAGAGAGAGAGGTGGAGATCACCAAGTCATTGATCTCTTTGCCTTCCAATCAAACTGTGACTTTATTACTCCCACATGTTCTTATTGGCCTGGTTGGTACAATAAACCTACCTATCACAGAAAGGAATGACCCTGGGCAGTATAAATATATTTTCCCTTGAGGTTGTTTAGTAGCACTTCCTTTGCTCAGAGCTGACTAATAGAGATCCTGAGTTACCATGCATTTGAGTTACCACAACCTGCCCTTAAAACAATTTGCATTTTGTACTTCATATCATTAGTAATGCATACTACATGCCATCTTAATAGAAATGTCATCTCCATTTCCAAAACTATCCACAAACAGAATTCATTCACAACTACCCAAAATACCAGTATAGTCCATTTTTTTTCATGGACTTAAAAAATGATTATATATATGTATTAAGATATATCCTGTAAACTTATATGTAATTTTCCCAACACTTTGACAGAAATAAAGATCAGATTTATAAAGGTCTGGTAATAAAAGGAAGAGTTTTTTTAAGTGAAGTATCCAACTATGTTAGAACCAATTTACCGTGGGTTCTAGCATAACTTGGATCCTTACAATGACACCCATTTTAAGTCAGGAACTACAGTACATACAGTGATTTTCCCAGTAAAGTATCAAGATTAGCAAACTTATATCAATTGAATTTCTATAGACTAAATGAAAGACTTCAGAAAAAGACATCAGGAAAACAGAGTCATTTATAAGTGCCATACAAAAGATGAGACACTTAGGGATAAACATAACAAAAGAAACAAAGTACCTTTACAAAGCAAACTATGGAACACTATTACAAGAAAACAAAGAGGCCTACATAAATGGAAGACTATCCCATGCTCATGGATAGGTAGACTTAACAATAAATATTGTCATTACTACTTAAATCTATAACTACAATGCAATTCCAATCCAAATCCCAACCACATTCTTTAATGAAATTGAAAAACAAATAATCGACTTCATATAGAATCCTAGGATAAGCAAAGAACACCCCCAAAAGAAAAACTAAGTAGGAGGCCTTGCACTACTTGATTTCATAATCTATGACATAGCCACAGTTGCAAAAACAGCTGGCTCCTGGTATAATGACAAATTCATAAACCAACAGCATAGAATAGAAAACTCAGAAATAAAATCATCCACGTACAGGCAATTGATATTTGACAAATGACCAAAAAAAAAAAAAAACCCACATGAAATAGAAAGAAGAAACCCTCTTTCTGGGTGTGGTGGCATGCACCTGTAGTCTCAGCTTCTCGGAAAGCTGCGGCTGGAGGATCACTTGAGTGCAGAAGTTCTGGGCTGTAGTGCACTATGCTAATCGGGTGTCCATACTAAGCTCGGCATCAATATGGTGACCTCCCGGGAGCGGGGGGCCACCAGGCTGCCTAAGGAGGGTAAACCGGCCCAGGTCAGAAGAAACCCTCTTTAACAGCTGGTGCTGGGAAAAAATTGTTTCATAAGTTAAATGTGGTGAAGAAAGCTGATGGTGCCCAACTATCAAATGATATAACCTCTGGGGTCATAAAGGCTTAAAGATAAATAAGCAGCCATCTAATTGAGAAGCAACAAAGCCAACATGTAAGAAGCACACCAGTCTATGTGATCAACAAGTGTCGATAGGATCAGCTGCCAGGCATCTAAGGTGACCAGATTTTAACATTGGTAAAGCGGGACACCATTGATGGGGGAGGGGGTGTAGAGGGGGTATATTCCCTTCCCATTCTCCCACCATTTCATAGCTTGCCATGCATTCTTTCCAACAATCAGAACTTTTAAAATTAAAACACCACAGGACGCGGGAAAAATTGTTTAAAATCTGGACTGGTGGGACGTCTGGTCACTTTAACCAAGACACAGAATAAAATCATACCAATGTGAAGGGGGTGGGAGTGGAGTAGAAACCCAAAGTTCATCTGAAGACAATTGGATATCCCCTTACAGAAGGGTCACAAGGAGGGGCCAGCCAGCCAAGGTGCAGTTTAGCACCAATGCATACCTCGGGTTCTTTAATGCTTGCTCCTTGGAAGGGGGGAAAGGAGGAGCTGATAGGAAGGGCACAAGTAGAAAGAAAATGCTTTGAAAATGGTGATGAAAACCTATGTACAATTGTGCTTGACACAATGGGTGAATGTGTGGATTGTGATAGGAGATGTAACAGCCTCGAATAAAAGTATTTAATAAAAGAGCAAATAGAAACAAACAAACAAAAACAATTGGTGCTGGAAAAACTGAATTTACATATGTAGAAGAAGGAAACAACACCAACACTTTGTCCTGTGGAAAGAAAGAAACTCAATATGGATTAGAAAATTAAATGTAAACCCCAAAGCTATTAGGATCATTAACAAGAAAATTGGGGAAAAAATTAAGGGTAGTTCTACAAGGCATCTGCAGATTACCAAGTCTGATTAAGGCAGCACACAGTGGAAGACAAAATAAACAACTGGACTTATGAAATACAAGATATCTAAAATTTCATCAAAAGGGTAAAATGGAAACCCACAGACTGGAGAAAACAAACAAAAAATCTTTAACTATGAACAAAAGACAAAGGACTAATCATTACCAAGCATTGAATCTATAGCACCTCAATAAGTAATGAACGAACAAAAAATCCAATGTAAAGATGGGCAAAAGACATGGGCAGATGGTTAATTAATAGATGAGGAAATGTTTAGAATCGCTAGCCATTGGGGGATGCAAATCAAAATAATGAGATGTCACCTTACACCCGCAATGATAGCAAAAATTGCGTATATATATACACATATATACACATATATTTAAAAATAACAAATTCTGGAGAGAGTGTGGAGAAACTGCAGCTATCATACACAGTCTGTGGGCTTGCAAACATGTACAGTGGTGTGCTAAATAATATGGTGCGGAGCAACTGGGAATAAAAATGCCATATAACCTAGCAATGTTTATGTTGGCCCCTAGAGAATCCAAACACACATGTGCTTCCTCATGGTTATATAAGCACTGTTTATAATAGCAAAGAGCTGGAAACAACTCAAATTCACATCAGTTGAAGAACTGATAAAGAAACCATGGTACATGTACACAGTGGAAACCTGTGCATCCCTAAAAAGTGGTATTAAATTCACAAAATCTCATGACTTTGAAGGATCTGGAGATCATTATGTTGAGTGAAGTTAGCCAATCACAAAAAAGACAAATATTTTTGAGTCCACTAATATAAACACCAAGACAATGACAAGCTTCTGCATTCAAGTAATATTCTAATTTGATCTCCTAAGCAAAGGTGTAGAGAGCCTGTCTAGTGTTCACGACCTCTACATACACCCACTTTACATCTTCATCTTAAAAACCATTTTGACAGAGATTTTACCTTAACTGGGATCAGTTTCAAGATGGGGGAGAGGGAGAAGGCAATTCTGTTGTTGCTATACAATATTGTGCTTATGAAACCTCAAATCAACAAACTCTCCTACCAGAGTGATAAGTGAATCTTAGTGGAAATTCAAGTCAAGATGGGGGGGTCATGTTGGCCTTACGCTTTTTACACTTTTACACTTGTGTTTGTGGGTAAACGCAGTTGAACAACCTACCATCAGGAAGAGAAAAATCAAACAATTCCAGAACATTTAATTGTGTTAATGCAGGACTTGTACTTGGCTCAATAGACAGTTGCTCGAATGGAACAAAGAAATACTACATGGTTTAAAATCAGGAAGGGATGGTGCAGGCTTGTATTCTCTCAGTTTACTTATTTAATCTGTATGCTTAGCAAATAATAAGAAACACTGGGTTCTATGAAGAAAAATGTGGCATCAGGATGGGAGGAAGGCCTGTTAACAGCCTGCAGTATGCAGATGACACAACCTTGCTTGTTGAAATTGAGGAGGACTTGAAGCATTTACTGATGGAGATCAAGAATGACAGCCTTCAATACACCCCTATTTTTCACCACCCTCCCTTTTTTTTTTAACCAAACATGAGCACAATGAAGTATTCTGGAATAGTCATTTTTCTCAAGACCATCTGTAGTTTTTTGTGGTCCACAGAGTAGAATACCTTAGCATATCCAATAAAACGCAAGTATATATCTTTGGTCTGGTAAAGAAGACTAAAATCTTCACAACTATAACAATAGGTAATGATAAATGGAGAGAATATATAAATTTTCAAGGATTTCATCTTTCTTGGATTCATAATCATGGAAGCAGTAGTCAAGTAATCAAATGATGGGTTCCGTTGAGAAAGTCTCTTACATAAGTCCTCTTTAAAGTTGTTAAAAGCTAGGGTAGTGTAGCTTTTCTGGTCATGTTTGATCAGTCGAGCTGTATCTGAGAGGAATTATTGAGAGGTTAAAGATGGGTAAACATGATAATAGGGCAGGAGAGGAAAAAAGAGAAAAGAAAAAATACATATAGGTAAATATGTAAATGTATAAATACATGCTTGTTTATATATATTTATACATAAAGGCAACAAGGAAGCAGATAGACTTTGGGCCTTTACTTAAATCTTACATCAGTACAAGAACAGTTTGTTCTAATAATGGGACATTATATGATACTCACCTTCCTGACATGATTGCTGAAGACAAAATGGGTACATAAGCAAATGTGGTGAAGAGAGCTGATGGTGCCAGGTTATTAAAAGATATAGCATCTGGGGATCTTAAAGGTTTGTTGTTAAACAAGTGACTATCTAGCAGGGAAGCAGCAAATCCCACATGGAAGAAGCACACCAGCCTGTGTAATCACGAGATGTCGATGGGAATAGATGTCAGAAGTTCAAAAACAAGAAATCAAATTGATAAGAAGGAGTGTGAACAAGGTGGATACCAAAAACCCATCAGTAAGATTATTGGACAGTCCCAATAATTGAAGAACCACATTGAAGAGATAATAAATCTAGTGTGTAGTATAGCACTGATGAACCACATAACTCTCCTGTAGTTTTTTTTTTTTTTACTATTTGTTCCCTTACTATTATGGTTTGTATTTGTTTTACCTCAATAATTGTGTTAGATTTGCATATATTCATTTTTATAGTTAAGATTGTTAGGTACTCGGAAGCCAAGATTGATAACTCTTCAGAAACAGTAACGGGAGTAATGGTTCTCAGAGGGGATGGGAAGAAAGTGGGAGGAAGGGTGGATAAGGAGCTAATAGTATTGTTGACTATATGGGCTCTAGCAACAGAATTGCATGTGAATGGATATATCAGATTGTGTAAGATATGGCAAAGAAATGTTATAGGAAAAATAAATAAATAAGAATTCTTGGGGGGTATGGTCGAGGAGGAAGGGCATGAGGAAAGTTGGTATCAGGAAGTTCAAGAAGAAAGAAAATGTTTTGAAATTGATTGTGGTAGCAATTGTACAATACTGCTTGAACTATAGAATTTTATATTATCTGTAAGAGCTCCAAATTAAGTGATTAAAATTTTAAAAATAATAAAGTGGTGCAAGTAAGGATATTACTTTGAGGACTAAGATATGTCTGGCTCACATCATGGTATTTTCAATTGACCCATATGCATGTGAACTTGAACATTGAATAAGGAAGACTGAAAAATTGATGCAATTGAATTATGGTGCTGGCAAAAAAATCTTGAAAGACCAAGTACTACCCTCCCAAACAACAAGTCTGTTTTGAAGGAAGTGCAGCCAGACTGCGCCTTCGAAGTATGGATGGAGAGATTTCGTCTCTTGTACTGTAGACTTGTTTGTTATCAGGAGAAACCCAGCCCACTGCCTTTGGGTCGAGTTCACTTTGTAGCATAGGACAGAGTAGAAGTGCCTCTGTGGAGCAGAATGCCTCATTTTCGTACTTTGGAGCCATTGATGGAGTTGAAGTACTGGTCCTTGGGTTAGAAGCTTAACATAACTTGCTAGGCGAGGAATCGCCAGCCTCTGGAAAAGGGCCTCATCCTTGGTAAATGAGAGGAGCAACCAAAAAGAAGACCCTCAGCAACATGGATTGACGCGGTGGCCGCAAACCTAATGGTGAGGATGCAGCAAGATGGAGGAATGCTTGGTTCTGTTGTGCATCACACGGCTACGAGTCAGAACCAACTCTACGGCACTTAGCAGCGGTGATTGTCAACCAATGCTGGCTGTTTATTGGACCGCTAATCTACAAAGCCAGCACTCTGAAACTGACCGCTTGCTTTGAGGGAGAAAGATGAGACTTTGTAATCCTATAAAGAGTTACATTCCGGGCTGAGCCCCGGTGGCCTAAGTGGTTGAATGCAGGACTGTAGCCCGCGGGCCGCGGGCTTGGCGGTTCAGATCCAGCGGCGGCTCTTAGGAGCGGCACTGGGTAGCTCCCACGACCACCACGACCACAAAAACAAAACAGAAAATAAAGAGTTACATTCCTGGAAACCCACAGGGGTACTTATACCCTATCCTGTAGGAGCTCAGTGAGTAGGATTCAACTAGATGGCAGTGGATTTTTTGTTTTGTTTTTTACTTTAACAACAATTTCATGATATCATTGTTCTCTTTACTTTAATGAGATTTTCCAAAGGCTATCTTACTATATCTTCTTTTACCCTAGAATTCTTAATATAGTTCTTATGACTAAGTTACATCTATTCGGATATTCTGTAATTTTAAGTTTCCTGGTATCTCATAAAAATTTAAACCATTAAAAAAAAGCAAAACTTGGGCACCACAAAGTGATTGTTCTTTTCTCACCATAGCAACAATTTCTGACTCAATAAAAAACAGCAGCAATCATAGTTAGAGACATTAGCTTAGTTTCACAGTTATCATTCCAGTCTTCTCGTCCCCTTTCCCTATGCCAATACTTTCTCCATTTAAGATATTCTGCTGAGCTAATCTAAAGGCAATTTTTTGCCCTATTATACATGGCATGATTGTAAGTCATTACCAATTCCACAAGCAACATTTAATAACATCAACCTATTTTGGATTAATTGCATATTCTTATTTTTCATGCTTTGGCATCCATGTCTGTGGAAATAGTTGAAATTACTGGTTTTATTTGGCACAACTGTGTAAGCATCGTTTCATTTCATTGATTTATTTCAGTCAATAAAAATGTCACTTATTTGAATTTTTACTTTGATTGTAGAGGTTGGCGATTTGAAGGAGCTACAGACCCTAGACATTTCTGCCAATCGTTTGCTAACTTTACCCGAGAGGCTTCACCTGTGCCTTTCTCTGCAGTACCTAACTGTCGACCGAAATCATCTATGGTGTGTACCGCGTCATCTCTGCCAGCTTCCCAGTCTCAATGAACTCTCCATGGCTGGAAACCGTCTTGCATTTTTGCCACTTGGTAAGTGATATTGGTTATGTAGTAGGACAAAATGACCAAAGATGAAAAGCAGTATTTCCTTGATTGTTGCTGTTTTTTAGGTACCACCGGCTTAGCTTCCTTTCATAGTGACGCTCTGCACAGCAGAAGAAACAAAGCCCAGTCCAGCACCATCCGCACGATTGCTCCTGTGCTTGAGCCCATTGTTGCAAACGCTGTGTCTGTCCATCTTGTTGAAGGTCTTCCTTCATTCCATGGCCCCTCTAAATTACCAAGCATGCTGTCCTTCTCCAGGGACTGGTCTCTCCTGACAGCATGTCCAATGTACCTGAGATAAAATCTCGCCATCCCTGCTTAAGAGGCATTCTGCTCATACAGAATTCTTACAAGACAGATTTGTGTGTTCTTTTGGCAGTTCATGGCAAGTTCAGATTATTTGCTCAGCCTACAGTTGAATAAATATGATAAAAGGATACAACCGTAATGTACACCTTTCCTGATTTTAAACTGTGCATTATTCCCTTGTTCTGTTAGCATAATTGCCTCTTGATTCATATACAGGCTCCACGTGAGCACAGTGAAGTGTTCTGGAATTCCCATTCTTTTCAAGGTTATCCATATTTTGTTGTTTTCCACACTGTCAAATGCTTTAGCATAATTAAAAAAAACACAAGTAGCATCTTTCTTGTGTTTTCTGATTTTAACTAAGATCCATCTGACATAAGTAGCAGTATCTCTTGTTCCATGGCCTCTTCTGAATCCAGCCTGCACCTCTAACAGCTCCATGTGAATATACTGCTGCAGAAACCAGCTCTGAAGTCAAACGTGCCTTTAACCCCAGCTCTCTCTACAATTTAAAAGATGTGTGATTTTAAGTATAGGAAGGTTATTTAATCGACCCGAATCTCAGTAGTATTAATACCAGGGTTATAGCACTTTTGCTATAATTAAATAATCTTTCTAAAACACTAATATAACTCAAATATTTCATAATCACTCAATTGACATGAACTCCTTTATTATTTCACTAGACCTGAAGAAAGGATCTTTCCTTTCTTTCTTTCTTTCTTTCTTTCTTTCTTTCTTTCTTTCTTTCTTTCTTTCTTCCTTCCTTCCTTCCTTCCTTCTCTTAAGTCCTTATGTATCCCAAGCACCTTGCACCTAGTACCTGACCCATTCCTTATATTCTTGTCTGTGTTATCTGAACTGTGCAACATAGGTAGTGATTCTGAAGTGTGAATATTTAAACCAGCACTGAAAGATGTCATTTGCTATCAAATGTATTAAAATCAATTTATTCTAGTTTTTGGTATTGAACTGTTTATAAAATATCTTAATAAATCATAATTATCTGTGAAATTTTATTTTGTAAACTTCAATAGATCAGAAAGAACATAACTAGATAAAATATTTAATAAACAAAAATTTTATAAAATGGATATGTATTTAAAGAAGTGTCTTTAAAACTGTTTGTGAAAAAGTAATGGGAATGTTCCCTTTGTAAAGTACATCATGTAGGACATCATGTAGATAATTTTGTTTTCAAGATTATTTGGGAAGTCACTGTAAATTGCTCCAAATTCATTTTGAAAACCAAATGTTATAGTAATTTAAAGCAATGTCACATCACCAAAGAAATTTCTGACTTATTTAACACTGATGACTGGTGCAATGTTGCTGGAGCAGTCCAGACAAGCTGTTTGAGACACTCACTTTGATGTTGTGTTCAATGTATCACAACATCATCTTGTTGAAGACTGCACATCTTTCACTTTCTGATAAAACTAATGCATTTCAGACTGGCCAGCATTGCTGTAAACAAAGGCCTTCTGTTCTGGTCTGTGTTGTTGCTCGGTGCTAGCTTTCACAGGACAGTAAGTAAAAGGAGTCTAGACACAGGAGCTTTTTGTTCCATCTTCAGCCATGCATACGCCAGATCCCTGAGGTTTGAAAAAAGACTAGAGTTTGTATAAGACTCTCTTAGATTTTTACTAGTTTCCAAGTAAAAATACTTCTTTGATCTGTTGGTCTGAAAGAAGAAAAAGAGAAAACTATTTTAGGCACAGTCTACCACTTCAAAAAGCCACATGAGAAAGTTCTTTGTGACTTTCGGCTCCACGCAGATGGATAACACCCTTGTTTTTCAGTTGATGCGCTGAATCTCTTGTACACAGGAATTTAAAAAATATAATCAAATGGTATATGCACTGCAAGGTAAAATTAAAAGTAATAGAAGAAAGGTTTCAAACCACCTCATTAGATAACAGATGAATGGTCTCTTCCAAAGTTAATGATTGAGTCAAGGAGCTAAGAAATACCACAATGCTTTTTCATACAGGAACTCTAATTTTTCAGCCTCATGATGATTAAAAATGCCACTTCATTGTGTTTGGGCTCTTGCCAGTAGACTGCTCTCTGTCTGAGGGCAGCTCTCATGAGGCTAACATACCCTACCCTTACTGCCCATGACCTTGTCCAGCTTTGAGGTATCTTGGCTTCCCTAGAAGGTGCTTTAACTCTGTGTCAGTAAAGCAACAGAGTTGCCTGGTTCTCTTTATAACCCTAAATTTGACATTTTTGTCTTTTATTTATAATCAGAAAAGATGGATCAAGGATCTAAATGGAAAGCCTAGAAGTATAAAAATATCAATGAAAAAATAGGAACAACCACAACGAGAAATAAACAGCTGAAAGGAAACTAGATGACTGGGAACTCCTAAAAATTATACATTTACATGCATCAACTGATTTCACCAAAAGTATTAAAAGAGAACCCACAGACTAGGGGAAAATGTTGACAGTAACATTGTGGACAAGGGACTAATCACTAAAATGTATAGAAAATTTTAACACTGCAGCAAGAAAAATACAAATAACCAATTTAAACATGAGCAGAGAACATGAACATATACTCCACACACACAAAGACACCCAGATGGCCAACAAACGCTTGGTGAAATACTCACTTCACTAGCCATTACCCAAATCACACCAAGGACATGGAGTCGATGCTGACTCATAGCCGCCATAGGGTTTCCGGCTGTAAATTCTTACTTGAGTAGACAGCCTCCTCTTTCTCCCTCTCCCTAGGAACAGTGACAAGAAACACCATTGGAGTCCCTCAAGGATGCCACAGCTGCCATTTCGACATGATGTAAACAACTGTAGCATTCTTCAGAGAAGGGCTAGGGAGATGGAAATGCCACTATGAGAAGTAGAGGATGGAGGATCTGTAAAACACAATAGCTTTACATTTTGATGTTTTTATTTAGTAAAGGTTTCTATGATTTTGTAGCAGTAGCATAGAGGCTTTTTGTTGATCGCAGGTGCTGTCCAGTTGGTTCTGACCCAAGAGTGGCCCTGTGTACAGCAGAACGAGACACTGCCCAGTCCTGAGCCAGCCTCGCAGTATGTTTGAGCATATTGTCGCAACCACGGTGTCAATCCATCCTCTTAAAAGCTTCCCCCGGCTGAGCCCCAGTGGCGTAGTGGTTGTGTGTGGGATTGCAGCCCACAGGGGTGACGGTTCAAATCCAGCAGCAGCTCTCTAGGAGGAAGGCTGGACTTCCTACTCCCACCAAGGCAGTGATGCCACACACACAAAAAAAGCTTCCCCCTTTTCCCTGCATTCCACCTTACCATGAATACTGCCGTTGTCCAGGGACTGCTCTCTCTTGGTAACATGTCCAGAAGCCAGAGATGAAGTCTCGCCATCCTCACTTCCAAGGGGGATGTTTGTTCCTTTGGTAGTCCAAATGTACTGTCCACATTCTTTGTTAGCTTCCTAATTCAAATGCATCGTTATTCCTTATTCAACATCCAGCTTTCATCGGCCTGTGAAGCAACAGAAAATTCCATGGCTTGGATCAGCTGCATCTTAGTTCTCAATGTAACATCCTGGCTTTTCAACATCTTAAAGAGGTTTGATGCAGCAGAATTACCCAGATAGTGCATCATTTATTTCATGGCTGCTGTCTCCAAGAAAGACACAATCCTTGACAGTTTCAATCCTGATTGGGTCTGTTTTGAGGATTTTCTTTCTTTCTTTCTTTCTTTCTTTTTTTTACATTGAGTTGTGTTCCATACTGAAGGCTGCATTTCTGATTTTCGTCAGCAAGTGCTTCAAATCCTCCTCACTTTGAGCAAGCAAGGTTGTTCATTCTCATATTGTAGATTGTCAATGAGCCTTCTTCCAAACTTGAGGCAGTGTCCTTCTTCAGATAGTCCCTCCTCTGATAATTGAATAAATATGGTGGTAGGTTATAACCCTGTTACACATGTTTCCTGACTTTAAACCCTGCAAGAATTACCTAATTTTTGTTTGAACAACTGCTTCTTGTAAAATTCAACCTAAGCAAAATAAAATATTCTGGAATTCCCATGGTTTTGTTATGATCCACACAGTTGAATGCTTTTGCATAGCCAGTACAAGTAAACATTTTCCTGGTGTTCTCTGCTTTCAGCTCACACACATCTAATATCAACAGTAATAGCCCTTGTTCCACATCCTCTTCTGACTCCATCTTGAATTTCTAGCAGCTGTCTTTCAATGTGCTTGGTTGAGTGATCTTCAGCAAAATTTTACCTGCATGTAATAATGCATTTTTTGGAAGCATTAATACCAGACTGGTGCAAGGAGCTGGAATTTAATGATGTCCCAAAAGTTCGATTCCTCCAAGGTGCTTTTGTGCCCCATTGCCACCCTCCCCACCCCACACTCTTCCCTGAGTGTAAGAGGGGATATCTCACCTCCACCAATGACATTTTCCCCAAAGCTATGTATTTAATTTTTCTTCTTTACAAAAAAACATATCGTTCTCAAAGTACTCTCCTTTACATTTAATCTGTTTGTCAAATCTGCGATTCCATTCTTGGAAACATTTTTCAAACTCATCTGTTTGGATGGCTGACAGCACCTCCTCGTGTTGTTGTTTTTTTTTTTTCATCTCTTCTATGTCTTCAAATCGCTGTCTTTTCCTGTACCCCATTCCTTTGCATAAACAAAAGGAAGTCGCATAAGATGAGTAAGGTACGTGGGGCGAGAGGCATGGTGTTTGGGGCCAAAATTAGTCTCACTGAGATAGCTGTGTGAGCAAGCGCATCGTCATGGCAGCAAAAGCAGTCCCCATCTGCCACAAATCAGGCCTTTTTGTTATACTCTTTTATGCAGTCGTTCCAGAACCTTTAAATAGAATGCTTGATTAACCATCTGACCTTGTGGAACAACTCCAAATGCACTATCCCTTCACACCAAACAAAAACAAATGAGCATCATTTTGAGCTTTGATTGCACATGACAGACTTCTTCTGGGTGAGGTCACAATGGCATCTTCCACTGGTTTGCTTGATGTTTGTTTTCAGGGTCGGAAGAGTAGCGCCAGTACTGACCTGGGGGAAAGTCCGAGTAGCTTCACAGCTGTTCTTTCAAAGCCTGGCATGTTTCTACTTGTAGCTCTTTTTCCTAACCAGTCAGAACCTGAGGCACACATTTCATGGCAACCCTTACCATTTCTAAATCTTCCATTAAAATCTGCTGAACTGAACTCCAAGATAGTCCAGATAACTTCCCCATCTCTACAATGCTTCGTTCTTGGTCTTTGAACACAAATGCACAGATTTTGTTGACATTTTTGTTCATTTAAGAAGTTGGTGGATGCCCAGAATGAGACCTGTCATCAGCTGACATTTCACATTTTTTTTGAAATGAGAAAACCACTAGTACTATTGAGTTTTTCTCATAGCGCTGTCTTTGTAAGCTGTGTTCAACGTCACAACAGTTTCTGTGGCATTTTTCCCAAATAGGAAACAAAATTTCATAACCGTATGCTGTTTGCTTTAATCAGTCATCACAAAAAATGAGGTTCAAGAGAAACTGCTTTTATGAAAAATTTCACTGTAACTAGAGAGAACCTTCCCAGGCGATGCCACTAGCTCAGAGTGCACTAACTCTGAGCCAGTTTCTCAGTACTCACCTAAAGGGGAAAATGGTATTATAAAAGCCCCACCCAGCAGAGCGTTTTCCTTTTTTAGGGGGGGAGTACCCCTTTGTATTCCCTCGTAATCCTGGTTATGGAATTTGCTGCTGTGTCCCTCAGAAACTCACAAAACTTTGAGGAAATGTCTCGTGATTGTGGATGTTGTTCAGTCCAAAATCAAAGGTTAAGCAGAGGTGGACTAAATGCAGGGTCTAGAGCCAAGAAGCCAAAAATTTCCAGATGTCTTCTTGCTTCTGCCAAACTCAGTCAGAGACTGCCTTTCCTGGTGAGAGGATGTGTGCCAGAGCTGTATGGTGAAGCCATGATATATCCAAGGAAAACAGAGTGTGTCCCGAGTCACGCCCTATGCTAAAGTGGCAGCATCCTCCTTCAGGGCTTGACTCACACCCTCTGCTAAAGGCACGTCTGCATCTCACCCGCTTCCTGTCAATTAGTAGAGACTGTCTTCCAAAATGAACTGTCACCACAGAATGTAAGTTTCAGAATTTTATCCCACAAAGAATTATGACTACAAGGGCCATTTTAATTGACTGTCACTCAGGCCACCCTCTGACTTTTCTAGCAATTAACCTCTCCATACTTGAACTGAGAGAAGATTGCCTTGCTCTTAGTCTCTCTTGAGGAATAGCCATAATGTTAGATATTCTCCACTGCATATAGCCCACTTATTCATTCATTTATGAATTCATTCCTTTAATTCAGCTATTATTTCTTTTTCCTTCCATTTGTCCTTAATTTTTCCACAAACTTTTCCACCTTGGGAAAGGACATCAGGTCCAGCCACTGTGGCAGTCCTTATTTCTGGGATCATGACCAATCTGGCAGTGCTTTTCAATCAGTCCTTTCATGTTCATGTTGGGTGGCAACATAGGAACAAAACTAATGGAGTATCACAACCACTAGGCAGTATGACACAATTCACATTCAATCCCAGTTTTGCCATGTAAGGAAATGATATAAACCATCCCATCAGGCCCTTGGGAGGTTCGGTTCAAGGGTCTAGTTAAAATCTCTTGCTTAGGAATCACTCCTGCTTCTGGTACTTGAAGTTCCATCTTTGCTTTTAGGATAGCAGCATCTAGTGGGAGAGAAAATGCAATTTCAGGTGATGTGGGGAAGAGCTTTGTACAGAAGCACCGGCATCCTTCCCAAACCGTGTCTCCCAGATGCTCCTAAGAAATGTAGGAATCTATCCATAACAATCCTCTTTTTGGTCCCCTTAAAGCATATATGAATGAACACATATTCATGAAGTCCTGAAAGTCAGACCTTTATGCCTTTATCTCTGGTCATAGAATAATATGTTTCAAATGCCCATTCTAATTCTCTGTCAAACCACTATTCTGAGGGTGGGGTATAACATGGTATGTCCATTTAGTACGATGAATTTTTGCCTACTGCTTTACCCTAAGGGCTGTAAAGTGTGCTCTTTGGTCTGTCTGAGGAAATTCAACTTCGTGTAGCCAAACTGGTACAGTATCTTTTGTTTTAATTCCTTGATGGTATTTTTAGCATCTACATATATTACCAGATATGCAAAACCCAGTCAAGAGTAAGTGTATTATAGCCACCTGGGACCACTGATACTATTGGTTTGATATAATTTATTTGCAAAGCTGTGTGCAAAGCCTCCCCTAGGGAGTCTGTCCCAAAGTCATCTGTAACCTTTGTCTTTTCTGCACACATAGAGCTGTTTTGGCAATCTGTACCTTGGTGTGTATAAGAGGGATGTGTCTAGATCTTTACATTGCTGAAGCATCCTCATGTCCACTCATCTCATGGACACAATTGGCCACCTTGAGGGAGTGTACCAATATGTCCACTTTCTGGTTCCAAACACTTTCTGATTCAGGAATGGCGTTTTTTCTGATGTACATCAATGTGTCCAATTCTGATGCACCCTTTAAGCCCCCCTTCTGCTTTCCATAGACCCTTGTCCCACACAGATGCTTCTTTATTAGTTTCGTTTCCCATAGTCAATTTACGTGACCATATCAAGAGACTGTTCGCAACTCTCCTTGAGTTAGTAACAAATCTGAAACCCCTTGTCCAGTTCTTCCATTATGGCTAGGAAAACAGCATGCAGTTTAGCCCACTGAGCTGACCTGTTCTTGTGTTCTTCAATCAAGGTTTTCCCATCTTCTGGTCTTCAGGCAGCAGTTTCCCACATCAGGTATGAATGTTCCCTGGCACTACCGTCTGTGAACCAACAGACCTTCTGCTGGTCAACAGCAAGTTCTTCACAGGGCATCATCGGTGTAGCAGCTCTGGCAGTTCCTGAGGTGTTCTAGGGGAGCACTCAGGGGAAAGGAGGCTCCTGGACACAGTGGGGGCCACTCTGCATTCCTCCAGTAGCCTGTTAACTGGATGAGTCATTTCCATCTTTATAGGGAATTATTTTCGGCACCACCTTTGGTATTTAATTCTATGACATCACCCAGGACAGTAGGGGGACCTCAGGTCTGGTGATGATTTTATGTCCTTTGCCAGTCTCAGTCACCTCCCAGTAGCAGCTGAGTGATTGCCTTTCAAATGGTGTGTGCTGAGTTAAAACTTCTGGAAACTTCAAACTTCAGAATCCCAATGGTCTTTTTAGGGCAGTGTTCTCAGGTTTTTGCAATAAGCTCCAGTTACACTTCTAAAATCATATCTGAATGTGGTTGTAAAGGCCTAAAGGCAAGGAGAGTGAGACTGCCCTCTGTAACTTAGCCACAGCCTGTTGTTGCTCAAGCTCCCATTTAAATGCAATTTTCTTCCACGTAGTGTTATTAATAGGAGCTAGCAATAGTCTCAGGTATGGAATATGAATCCTCAAAAATCCAAATCGAACAACCAAGCACTGGTATCCTGTTAGAATTGAGGGTAGGTAGTGACAATACCTTCTTCTTGGTTGCTTATGGACTGTCACAAATCATTCCTACCCAACTTATTAACAGAACTTAATCATTGGGGCAGAGCCTTGGATTTTGCTAGATTTTTTAACCAGGCTCTGTTATTCATGTGAGCCACCTTTTTTCAAATATGCCCTAGTCTGTTTTTCTGTGTTTGATATTAATATACTGTCATCAATGTAATGTATCACTATGCTTGAAATCTGTACCAAGTCCAAGTCTCTTCTAAATAATCTTGTGCCAATTTAGTGATGTGGTGAAAGTCTATTGTAATTCTTGCCATTTGAAATCAAACTGTGGCCGACTTTGAGATTAGGATGAGAAAAATATATTTGCATGATGATCACTAAGTAACAGTACCTTAAGCTTATACTGACTTTACATAATTGGTTGTATTTTCTGCACTGGAACAGTGTCTGGAACAGCTGAAGCCACAGGTGACACAATTTAGCCCTCAAGCAACTGTCAATCCCTATGAGCCATCTGCCCTTTTCACAGGCCATACAAGGCTGAGAATTTGTTGGCACCAACAGTTCAACCTCTAGCAGGTGTTTAATCAATAGGTAATTCCTTTTGTCCACCAGGTATCTTATCCTCTTTCAGATGAACAATCTAAGTGGATTCAGACTGTTGTGATCTTCTCATTTAGCATGTCCAATCAATATCAGCCTAAGGGCAGACCTACACACCTTCAACTTTACAGATAAGGTAAATGTTCCCGATGTAGAAATAATATCCATACAAATATAGAATGGACTTGTTTACATCACCTTAACATTGGAGGCCTAGCAGAAGTTTCCATTGGTCCATCCAATCTCTTGTAGTGCTATATTAAATTACAACCCTTGTATCAACTCTATCATCCCAGCTAAAAATATGTTTCCTACTGGAATAAATTCTTTCTTAATTGACACTCTTATTCTACTATTAATTGCCCTTATGTTTCTTGCATCTGTAAAACCCATATATGGAAGCTGGGCCTACAAACCTGACACTGTTTCTCATACTGTTTCTTTGCTTCACAGTAGCAATGTTACATTGGTGCCCAGGTAGGATGCGCTCCCTTGATTACCAGGCT
Organism: Nesogale talazaci; assembly: GCA_004026705.1. Taxonomy (NCBI): domain Eukaryota; kingdom Metazoa; phylum Chordata; class Mammalia; order Afrosoricida; family Tenrecidae; genus Nesogale; species Nesogale talazaci. The sequence goes on along the minus strand of PVJH01001197.1, from coordinate 82,596 downwards.
TGTTATGACCTGTATAAAGGGCTTACTCACTAGGTGAATATCCTGATCACTATAAAGCCATTCTAGAATTGCTTCCACAAGCAACATATTAACTACTTCCTCAGTAGTGTCCCAGTGAGTATTTAAGGAAAGAGAGGGGCAGTTTCCCTTTTGAGAGAGAAAAAAAAAATCTTAATGCCAATTTCATCCAGTCCACCAGTTGGCTTTCCCCTCTGGGATAACCTTCCTGTGACTGAATCTTACCTTTCCACTTATGACTATTCCATAGTGAGCTGTGGGTCTTGCATAACCCCAAATATACTCTTCCATTTATTAGTCACTAATGACTGAATTAGTCACTCTAACAATCTATTTTAGTAACGGTTCTTCGGGAAGCTGATGATACCAGCCTACAAATGGACACAGCTCCTCTACAGCCTCTTGGTTTCAATCATTTCTTGAGTCTCTCAGTTTCCTCCCAGACTGTCTTCTTTGTGACGAGTGGTCACAGGGATACTTCCCTAGTTCCAATCGAACTGATTCTGAACTTGATTCAGTGCTACAGCTCACCTATCATACATCCTTTTTCTTTGCCATTACAGTTAGTATTGATAACAGAAACCAAGGGAAATTGTGTATCTTACCCTTTCTTTATCAACTTTATTTCCATATGCATCCAATGAGTCAATTCCTCAGGAGTTAGATCTACATTCATTAATTGTTGCCCGTGAATAGCTGTTGCCCACATGACAGCTACTTGAATCTACAGGTATTCTGTATCCACTTTGATCTTCTTTGGCTTCATAGATTTAGGAGCCCAGCGTGCTCGAATCCCCAAACATGCCAATAAACTACTGCAGGGTTAGACTCTGGGGATGTGGAGATGCAATAGTTCTTGGAACTAAGGTGAGTTTGGATAAGAATTAGAATTTTTAAACAGAAACCAAAGGTTTCTCACTTTCTCCTTTACTCTTCTTTTCCCCAAACCACATTTTCCAGTGAGTCAAGATATCCCAAGGAGCCCACCATTCTGACTCCAACTGTCATAATAATTTCTTTAGAATAATTGTTACCAGACTAGCCAAAGGAATTCTGTTTGCAAAGCTATTAATTTAATTGTTTTTTACTAAACAACCTTACCACTTTCAAAGTACTCTCCATTACACTGAGTACTTTTTTGCAGTCTGCGATTCCATTTTTAGAAACACTTTTCAAACTCATCTGTTTGAATGGCTGACAACGCCTCCCTCATTTTTAACTCCACCCTTTCTATGTCTTCAAATCACTGTCTTTTCCTATCCCTCCTCCTTTTTGAAAACAAAAGAAAGTCATGTGGAACAAGATTGGGTCTGTAGGGTGTGGGGGCAAGAGAGGCATGATGTTTTTTGTCCAAAACTGGCACCCTTAGATGGCTGAGTGAGAAGTTGCCTTGTCATAGTGGCAAAAATAGTCCCCTGTCTGTCACCAATCAGACCTTCACTGTTATAAAATCTTTTCAAAACCTCTAAATAGAAAGCTTGAGTAACAGTCTGACCTGGTGAAATGAACCCCCTCCCATTAAGAAAAAAGAGAGAGAGATCATTGTCTTGATCTCTGATTTCACTTGACAAGCTATTTTGGGGTAATTATGGTATCTTCCACTGGATTGATTGATATTTGCTTTCAGGGTCATAAGAATAGCTCCATGTTTCCTTACCAGTAATGACCTTAGGAAAAATCTGGGTCACTTTGGAGCTGTTCTTTCAAAGTACAGAATGTTTTCACTCAGCACTCTTTTTGACTAGACAGTCAGAACCTGAGGCACAATTTTCACAGTGAAGTTTCACATTACCAAATCTGAACTGATATCCAAGACATTTCAGCTAAATTCCCCCATCTCTTTGGTGGTCCATCATCAATCCTCAAGCACAAGTACATGGATTTTGTGGACATTTTTGTCTGGTCAGGAAGTTGATGGACATCCAGAACAAGATTTTTCAGCAAATGACATTTCACCTATTTTGAAATGAGAAAACCATTGGTACATTTGAGTTTTTTCCCATAGCACTATCCTTATAAGCTATGTTCAACATCACAACAGTTTCTGCAGCCATTTTCCTAAGCAGGAAACAAAACTTGTTTTCTTAAATTGGCCAAAGCAAAAAATGATTGAAACTGCGTCTATGAAAATATTCATTGTGACCAGAGATAACCTTCCCATACAACGCCACTGGGGGCACTAACGCACAGCGAGTTGCTCTTTTTTGGTACACCCCTGATATATACGAGGTGGCCCCCCTAAAAACCGGTGCTCATTTGTCTTTTTGATGTGAGGGGGATAGTGCATTTGGAGTTCATTCCATGAGATCAGAGTGTTAATCAAGTTTTCCATTGAGAGGTTCTGAAAAGATTGTGTTGGTATGTGTGGCAAGAACTAGGCTGATTGGTGGTGGATGAAGGACTGGTTTTGCCACCCATGACAAGGCACCTGCTTACACACAGCCATCTCAATGTGCCAGTTTTTTGAAAAAAGCAGCATGTTTCTCTTCCCATGCACCTTACTCACTTGACCTTACTCAGTGTGACTTCCTTTTGATTCTGAAAATGAAGAGGGACATATAGAAGAGGTGAAGAAAAAAATGTGGGAGGTGCTGTCAGCCATCGAAACAAATGAGTTTAAAAAATGTTTTCAGCGTAATGGAGAGTACTCTGAAGACGTTTTGCAAAGAAGTAAAAATAAAAATTTAAATACTTAGATTTGAGAAAAATCTGATATATATATATATATATATATATATATATATATATATCCAAGAAACTCTGTGTGTGTGTGTGTGTGTGTGTGTGTGTGTATCTCCAAGAAAAGAAAGGATGTGGCTTGGTTCTGTTAGGTTTCTCGAGAGGAGATATATACCTTGGTCCTTGACTCTGTGCGAGAAAGAATTCACGCTGAAGCCTGGTTTGTGATTCAAACAAGTTTTATGAAGGCCAGAGTAAGTTTCTGGTTCTCACAGGCACCAACAAGGTCCCTCACCAGGAAGCAGCTCCAGAAAAGGTTCCTGCCTTTTCAGTCTTTTGGCAGGGAAGCGTGGTTGATGACTCTGTTCAACCCCATTGGCTGAATTGAATTCACCTGGCCTCAATGAGCCAACCCAAGTGCAGCTCTTCTGGCCTGAAACCTGGACCTCTGAGCATGCATAATAGATGCCCCTTCTCCCTAGGCTAAACTACCTAACAGTTCATACCCTCTACTAAGATACTAAGGTCCTAATCCCACACTATCCTTGTCCACTGATAGAGACAATTCTCCAAAATGGGACTATAGCCATAGACAAATAAGTCTAGAGTTATGCCGCATAAGGAATTATGACTAGCAGGACATATTAATGACTCATGTTATTACTGATATTGTCAGATCATTCCTGCATATAGATCTCTTCTAGTTGATTGGCCAGGTCACTGTCTACCAAATTTGTTGACATAGATGAGTGAGTGCTTTCAGTGCATCCTCAGCTTGTTGAAACATTGCAATTGGTATTCTTCCCCACACCTCCAGTCTCATGACCCCTTGATAAATTATAAAATTATTGTTATTTTCATATCTTACACTAACCACTGTCTCTTTCCCCATGGTTTCTGTTGTTTATCCACACACCCCCTGAGGTGGGGGTGGGGTATGTGTCCATCATTGCAATCAGTTCCCTCTTCCTCCCTTCCTCTCCTCACCTTCTGTCTATCCTCCTGGTGTCACTACTCCCATTCTTGTTCCTATCTTGTTCTTATCTCTTATCTGTACCTGTGGTATTCTATCAATTCTTAGAGCCTTGTTCATGGCTAATGTCTTTAGTGCAGCTTGGATTTCTTCCTCTAACATCATTGGTTCTTAATCGTATGTTCCCTTTTGCAATGCTTGAATTTTAAGTAATTTTTTCTTTTTTGGTACGGTCACTCTGTGTCTTCTTTTCTTTTTTTTAATGCTTCCTGCATCTTTCAGTATTTTGCTCATAGAATTTGTCAATATTATAACGTAAGGCTTGAGCCTTAAGCCTTAAGTTTTTCTAATTCCAGGTCCTTGCATGTTTTATTACAATACTTTGTTTTCTTGAGCTATCCTTTGACATTTTCTGTTCAGTGATTTTGCTTCATCATCTCTTCCATTTGTTTAATTTCTCAATGATAAAGAACAAGTTTCACAGTGTCTTTTGACACTGATCTTTTCTTTCTTTCCTGTTCTTCATGTCTGATTTTCTTGATGTTATCCCATAGATCATTAGGTCTTCTGTCATTCATGTTGTTACAGAGACTTATTCATCTGTGTTCAGTGAGTCCCACCTATTCTTGAGATGTTCTAAAATTCAGGTAGGATATATTCAAGGTCACGTTTTGGTTCTTGTGAACTTATTTTAATTTCTTAAACTTCAACCTGAACTTACTTATGAATAAAGCATTGTTTGTTCCACAGTCAGCCCCTGCCATCATTTTGGCTGCTGGTATTCAGCTTACCCCTTATCTCTTTCCACATATGTAGGCAATTTGATTTCTGTATATTCCATCTGGAGAAGTCCATGTGTGTAGCCATCTGTGTTACCAAAATAAGGTGTTTGTGATGAAATCATTGTTTTTGACAAAAAAGTTATATCATGTCATCTCTAGGCCATATTTGTGTGCCTTCTACTTTGTTTCTAGCTTCTGCATTTCAATAGCCAATTATCATCTGGTTGACTCTCAGCTAGTTCTTTCTGGTACAGTTATTATCAATTTCCCTTGATGGATTGTTTGATCAGTTTCAGACTGAAGAAGCTGGAAGAATTCTTCAATTTTCCCCATTAGCTTTAGTTGGTGGCAAAGAAATTATAATAACAGTCATATTAATTGAATTTTCTATATGCATACTGACATCCTATTAGACAGCATACTTCAAGACAGATCTGGCAATATCCTATTTGACCATTAATGGGATGCTGTACCACGTGGGATAGTAAATCATATGATTGCCCAACTCAATATGGACAGTATCAATCCACTTTAACTCACTATTGCATAGGAATAGTGATTTCATTTTTTATGATTTACAATTTTTCTAGATTCATGTTTTGTAAATTCCAAGTTCTGGTTATTAATATGTATTTGAAACCATTTCTTATAACTCCAGGTCATACCCATCAGAAAATGGAAATCCCTAACGCTTTACCATGTCATTAGAGTTGATGCTACTTTTAATCCTTGTAGTACATATATATATATATATATATGATGATCAAGGGAACATATTGTATCATGATTTTTATTTTATATACTGCTTTCACATTTAGTCATAACAACATTGTCAGAAACAAAGAGTAGTTAATGAATTTAGACTTAGGTCCACAAAGGCTCTGTTCACATGGCTACTGAATGAAAGAATAGAAATATTTATATTATCTTATTCCCCACATTGTGCTATCTTGCCCATGATACACTCCTACTGCAGATTAATCCAGTGTGATTATTTTATCTTCAAGGGCCATAGTTGATCATAATGATGTGGATGGAGTAAACCTGTGAAATTAGAACCTTCTAGACTGTCACTTGCTGATGGGGTATTACTCAAAAATGAGAAGTGATTGCTGCACATAGGAGGTAATAATTGGAACGTGGAAATTGCCAAGTGTGAATATAGGAAAATTAGAAGTTGTTAAATATGAAATATGATGTATAAAGGTCATCATTGTAGGCATTAATAAGTTTTGATGGACTGGAATTGGCCATTTTGAAACAGAAAACCATATTGTTTACTATGCTGGGAATGAAATAATCAAGAGGAATGACATTGCATTCATTGTCAAGAAAGGACATTTCAAGATCATTTTGAAGTACAATGTTCTCTGTTATATCTATCCATCTTCAAAGAAATCTAATCATTTCTATTATTATCAAATTTATACATCAAGCACTAAAACTCGTGATGAGGAATTTTGCCAAAATCTTCAGTCTAAAATTGATCAAACATGCAGTCAAGATGCATTGATAATTATTGCCTGTTAGAATGCAAAAGTTGGAAACAAAGAGGAAGGAATAGTATTTGAAAAATGAACTTTGAAATGAAAAATGATCCCTGGTGATCAAAAGGAAGCCAGATCCCATTGTAGAATTTTGCAAGCCCAACAACTTCTTCATTTCAAATACCTTTTTTTCAAAACAGAAGGTGACTGTAAACATGTACTTCTCCAGAAGGAATACACAGAAATCAATTTTACAATATCTGTGAATTTCTGAGATGAGATGATGGTGAAACTGAATATTAGCTGCTAAAACCAGGACTTTGGTTTAGTCAATTGCTCATATATAAGTTCAGGTTGAAGATGAAGAATATTAAAATAAGTCTACAAGAGCCAAAAATTGACCTTGAGTCTACCCTGCCTGAATTTCATGAACATCTTAAGAACAGATGTGATGAAGTGAAACTAATGACAGGTGTGGAATTCGTTGTGATGAGCTGTGGGAGGACATAAAGAACATCATTCATAAAGAAAGTAAAACATCATTAAATAGAAATGAAAGAAAAAAGATCAGTGTGGATGTCACAACTCACTCAGATATTTGCTTTCAATCAGAGATTAAGGAAGAAATTATGAAGTCAAAGAGCTAAAATTGAAATTTTGAAAGGGCATCTAGAGAATGCAAAGCCAGTTATTTTAATGAAATGTACAAAGATCCTGAATTAGAAAGTCAAGAAGGAAGAACACAGCATATCTTAAAGAACTCAAGGAAAACATCAAGCCTTTAGCTGCAATATTGAAAGATTTCTGTGGGCAAAATATTGAATGATGGAGGAAGCATCAAAAAGAAGGTACAGAGTCAGTGTACCAAAAATAATTGGTTGCCATTTAACCATGTCAAAATGTAGCATAAAAACAAGAACCAGTGGTATTGAAGGAAGAGATTTAAGTTGCACTGAAAGCATTAGTCAAAAGCAAAACCCCAGGAGTTGATGGAATGCCATTTGAAGTGTTTTAACAAGCTAATGAAGCACTAAAAGTACTCATCTATGCCAGTAAATTTGCCAGCTACTTGGCCAACTGACTGGAAGAGATCCTTAGCCAAGTAGCCCAACAGAATGCTCAAGTTACAGTAAATTAACAGCATCAGATTGTGAAAGTTAGGTTTATTGTGCCAACTTGGTCAATAAGAATATGTGGGATTAATAAGGTCAGTGTTTGGTTGGGGGACAAAGAGATAAATGGTTCAACAAGACCTTCCCCTCTCTCTTGCTCTCTGGTGATCAGATCAGCAGATAGCTGCTTTAGCTAGTGCTTTGCCTCAACTTGTGAGCTGCACTGTTGAGACAGCCAACCCGTGGGTCATGCCAGTAGAGCTTGAGGTTCCTTTGAGACCGACTTCACCACACTGCTGGTTTATACATCGCTTGAGCTTGAAGCTGACAGATCCTGTCATCTTGAATTGCTTGAGTTTGATAATGCCACCCAGGCCAGTTTCACTAAGATCCTGAGCTGCTGACTGTCAGTTACCCACTCTGCTGTTTGCTACCTGTGGCTGAACTGCCTGCATTGTTCTCGGGAAGACTCAGCTGTCAGCTTCCTTGACCTTAGGCCCAGCAGGCCTCATGTATTGAAAGACTTCCAGTATATTAATTGTTCTATGGAAATGAGTTGAACTGAGCCCTATATACTGCTGTATGGATTAATTAGCTGTTATATTCCTACATGAACATATATATTCATATGTGACCTGGTTTTGTTTCTCTATAGAACCCTGTCTAACACAATTGGTACTGGGAGTAGGATACTAGAGAAACAACTCATAAAAATGGAGAGTGGATCCTTGTTTGAACTCTGTCTCATGGTAGTTTTTATTCTTTGGCTAGCCAGAGGACAGATATGTCCATGCAGTTTACTGGATTTTCTAGAAAGAATATGGGAAGTTAAAGTTTTAATTATTTTGTTTGGTTGTGGTCTTTAGTTACTCCTATGTGAAATGGTGAAAATAAAGGTGATTAATGTGTATTTTGAGCTAACAACAATATTGCCCCTTGAATTTTTCAAAGCTGCTTAGGGAAAATGGCTCACAGAAGGTAAAAATGTCTGACAGAAAGCCTGGCTCTGGATTGATACTGTCAGGGGCCTAATCCCATATTTTATATGAATAGAATAGTTTAGACAAGGTTTAAGATAAGCTAAATAAAGATTGAACTTGACTGTTTTAAGAATCCAGTTTAGGATTTGATTCTACTTTGTTTATACTGATTTCTCTGCCTATTACTGTTGTTATAGAAATGATTGCTAGAAATGATTATTGGGAAGTTTGAAAATAGAGAGCATATAAGCCCACTTGCCTTGAGCAGTTAAAGTTTGGTCTTTAATTGTGTTTAAGAAACTCCTGCAAAGAAGACTCTGAAAAGATAAGCCCCACCCACCAGTGTTGTGAGTGCTGAGGACATTCAAAGGTGAAGAGATATGCCTAGGGACTATTGACAGATTAACGGTGGGGGGGTGGGGGGGGGTGCCGGGAGGGCAAAAGGACTTCTTTGGATTTCTGAATTTTGAACTAGTGATTTTTGGCAGAAGCTGGATAAAATCTGGAACCATGAAGAAAACTCTCTAGGAAAGAGTGTTAAAGGAAGCCTGTGAGCAGGCTTGCTATGGGAAGACCTGGATCCACTTGTTGAGTAGAAGTGGGAGAAATGCAGCAATAAAGAGACGGGTTGACTCTGGCCACTGACATCCATAGACCTGTTTTACAGGAACTAGAGCAGAAGACGAGGGTTGGTTTACTAGTCTGAAGTTCGTGACCTCGTTCAAAGGGGATAGGCTTGTTGAGAATTTGTGATGGGGCCACGGTCTATAGGCAAGGCGACCAATGGGCACCCTGGTGAGGCCAGGTGAGGCACTCCACATTGAGTTTACCAGAATCCGACCAGATGAAGAGAAGATATTTGAGCCTGTGAACTGGTGCATACTGCTGCAGACTTTATGGATGTCCTGTCTTGATTTGACTTTGCTTATGGATGCAAACCCACAAGGTTCCAAACTGGAATGAAGATTCTTCATATCAAAGAATATGATTGTCTCCTCAGTGAACTGGGTTAATAATATAAGTGAGCAGTATAGAAATTGGATACCCAAAATTGGGAGGATAAAAGCATGAAGTGGCTGGCTTACAAATCATCATAGAAGGGGAAATATATTCATAGGATTATGGTGTACATGTTACTTAACTGCAGTTATTAGGCATAGGATATTTTTTATTTTTTCACTTATAGAGCATTATGTTTAAATGTGGGTGGCACATACTGAATTGTATGCATTTTAGTTTTATCCTGTTAGGTTCAGATATAATTTTATTATTTGGTTGAAAGTTATATATGGCTAAAGAGTTGTGTCAAGTGATAAATTAAGGGGTGGTCTGTGGTAGTTACATAATCTATTGTCAATTTGGACTTAAGAGTGAAGGGGTGGAGTTTAGTCTGTCAGTTGGGTCATGGCTTGATGACCTCATTTGGATATGCTAAGGAAATAAATAGCTCGTTGGAGGTAGGACACAGGCTCACTCCCTGTAAAATAGGCTTTCTGACAAGCCACATGGAGCTAGTAGATAGAGCCCTGGAACTAAAGGATTCATGTGGAAACCCCTGCGAGCACTGAGATGCCGCTACTGCCACTGGATCCACAAGACTTTCCACCCACTAGCCTGATATCTTCCTGCATTTGTCATCATTGCATGTGTTTCATGAGTCTGAAGATGACTTTATAGATTGATATTGGACATATGGGCTAATATTGGACTTATGGACTTGAGCTGGACTGGGCTAGAATGTTTTCTCAATATTCAATAGCTCTTGATATAAACTCTTTCTTATACACATATGAATGTCTATGAATTTGTTTCGCTACTCTACCCAGACTAACATACATGCATGGAAAAGTTTGCTGAAAATTATCTATTAATGGTTACAGGAGTACATTGATGTGGAACTGCCAGAAACTTGTGCTAGATTCAGTAGAGAAGATGTGGAACAGGGATATTGTGGCTGATGTCAGATTGAACTTGGCTGAAAGCATAAAATATCAGGAAAATGTTTGCTTGTGTTTTATTGACTATGCTAAAACAGCTGACTGTGTGGATCATAGTCGACTGTGGATAGCCTGAAGAAGAATGAGAGTCCCAGAATGCAGCATTGTGCTCACATAGAATCTGTACATGGATCAAGAGGCAGTTGTGTGAAAAGAATAAGGGAATCTTGGATGGTTTAAAATCAGGAAAGGTATTCCTCAGGGTTGTATCTTCTCACCATACTTATTCAATCTGTATACCAAATAAATAAGAAGGTGGATGGTTTGGAAATTAATATCGCATCAGGATTGGAGGAAGTCTTATCAACAACCTTCGATATAGAGTTGGCACAACCTCGCTCGATGAAAGTTAAGAGGGCCTGAAGCACTTGCAGCATTCAGTATGGATTACAATTTAATGTAAAGAATGTCCAAATTCTCACAACTGCACCATTAGGTAAGAGAGAAAATATTGAAGTTGTCAGGGATTTTGTTTTGCTTGGACCTAAAATCAATGCTCATGGAAGCAGCAATCAAGAAACAAAGGCGAATTCTGTTAGACAAGACCTCTTTTATAAAGTGCTAAAAAGCAAGAATGTTATTTTGAGTACTGAGGTGCACCAGGCCCAAGCATTCATATTTTCAATGGCTTCATATGCATGTTAAAGTTGGACATTAAATAAAGAAGACCAAAGTACAATTCATGCATTTGAATTATGGTACTGATAAAGAATATGGAAAATACTGTGTACTGCCAAACACACAAGCCTATCCTGGAAGAAGAACTGCCAGAATGTTCCTTTAAGGCATGGATGATGAGACATTTATCTCAAGTACTTTTGACATGTTGCCAGGATAGACCAGTTTCTGGAGAAGGCCATCAGTGTTAGTAAAGAAGCAGGGCAGTGAAATCAAGGAAGATCTTAGGCAAGATGGACTGACACGGTGACTGCACTGATGAGCTGAAATGCAGGAACAGTGCTGGGGATGGCACATACTGGACTGTGTTTCGTTCTGTTGTACATAAAGTCACTCTGAATTGGAACCAAGTTGTTGGCACCAAACAACAATTCCTTGATATTTTTACATATTTGCAACTTGTTTTATCAACAGTTCTTTTTTTCTAGAACTTGTAATTCTTTTTGCCCACCTTTGGTCACTATGCGTGATGGTAGTGGATATCTGGCCTTACTTGTTTTTACCTTGTGGTGCTTTTTATATGAAGATAAGGCAGTGTGATTTTGTTGGAACTTAGTGTTTCATTTTCACTATGTTCTCTTTTAGGGAATAAGCAAATGGCTGAAGTTATATCTCTTAACATTTTCACAAGGTTAAGAGACAACAAAAAGGATAAAAAGTTAAAGCAATCAAATATAAAATAGTGGTGGTAATCAGATAAGAAGACTTTAAAACAAGTAAAAGGAAGAAAAGTTGGCATCAGAAATGCTCTGATTATCTATTCTATCATCTCTACAAATATTTCTGAAAGGCTGATTTTTCACTTTATTTGAATTGATCATGATCACCAGTAGAGTCTTAAATGATATTCCCCCCCCCACCACAAGTATTATCTCACCTTCTTAATAATCATGGTATAACAATGTAGCAACAGAGTCTAATAGATTACTTGATTCTGCAGTTTGTCGATTTCTCAAATGTCAATTGCCCCTGTGAGTTTCTGAGACTGTAACTCTCTAAAGGAACAGTGAGCTTTATCTTCCTTCCATGGAGTCACAGTTGGTTTGGAACTACTTACCTTTGGTTGGCAGCCCCACTCATAATCCACTATACCAGTAAGGCTTCTTCTGATAAAACTATACCAGGTCAACCTACTGGAAATCATGTAAGTAGTAATCAATAGAAAATATTTTAATAAAGCATGGTAATGTATTCTATACATTGTAGAATTCTGTGCCACCATTTTTTAAAATGTGGTAAATATTGGGATTCTAACAAGAAAAGGTTTCAATATGTTGGCAGTGTGGGTTTAAACCAGGAAAGTTTTAGTTAGTTGTTGAGCACTTAACTGTTGTTCCACCAGGACTCCCTTTAGGTGGATACAAAAGAAAGAGTAAAGACAAATAAAACTGTTTGTAAACAGCATGTGAATACACTTGGAAACCCTTATAGAACCCATAATACAGCTAACTCAAGTAAGAGTTTAAAAATAGAGCAGTATAGAAACCCATAATACAGCTAACTCAAGTAAGAGTTTAAAAATAGAGCAGTATAGAAAATTAGCAACCATTGACCTTCCTATGCACACTAAACTGTGTATAGGATTTACTGGTAGAAACCCTATCATTTAAAAGAGCAACAAAAATAATTAAATATTTAGAAATTAATTGCACAAGAATTTCAAAGACCTTTACATGGAAAATGTTAGGACACAAATTTATATGGTGATTGCAGTCATAGGAACAAACACAAGGGGCACTCGCCTTACCAGACACGTTTTGTAAGACAGATACTTAAAGCATGGAGCCTTGGTGGTGTATTGGTTACACTTGGGCTGCTAACTGCAAGTTTGGCAGTTCAAACCCTCCAGCTGCTCCACAGAAGAAGAATGTCTTTCTGTTCCTGGGAAAAGCTATAGTCTCAGAAACCCACGGGCAGTTCCACCCTGCCCTGTGGAGTCATTGTTGCTGACTTGATGGAAGTGAGTTTTGAGTTGAATACTTAAAACTATGTGTTTCTGCCTTATTAATAGGCAAAAGACAACTGGAGTTCAGTATTAGACACAAAAGCGCATACCTATTAGGGCAAATAGGGCTTCTGAAATCCCTGGAATCAAAATAGGCTTTTTAGTAAATCATGCTCAGAAAAGTTGGAAAGAGAAAACATTAGCTGTTAGCTTACATTGAATACCATGTAAACTCCAAATTCATTTTTCTATGGTTACAACTTCCCTTTTTATTCTCATTCCCCAGTCCTATGATGACCTTTCTCTTCCAATTTGATTCCTTTTTTTTTTAATAACTTGTTTCAGTGTAGGTCCTAGGCAAAATTACCATAATGGGAGTCACATGGGAGAGATAGCTGTGATGTTAACCTTTTCTTACCTCTCCCTGAGGTACTCTTCTGTCTCCACGCAGATGACCCCATCTCACTTTCTGGAACACATAGTTTAGGACCTAGAGTACTCTGTGAACCCATAAGACTTTACACAAACCTCTCTAATGGCAGTGAGCAATATATGGTGAATGTCATTTTTATGTCTGTGGAAGCATCTGTTTCACAGTTCCAAGGACTAGCAGAGTGTCTAAAAGGTCTATAGTGGGTAAATAAGTTTTCTTTTAAAATGTGAATGCATCTGAGGCCCTTTGTCTTTCTTAAACTGTAGAAAGATGAAGTGGGAGAGATCTCCCTCAGCCTGTTTCCTATTTTTATAAGCAGAAGCCTAGAGCAAAGATAAGTTCTTGCCTGAGCCAGCAGAGAGTTCGCACAGCTTCTGAGGATTCTGGGAATGAAGACAAGCAGTCCTACTTAGTACTAGGAATAATCTGCTTGGGTAGTGCAGGATAGCAAGGGTTGATCTCTAAACTTGGGAGGGTCCCTGCTGCATTCTCATCAGGACATCTCCTTCAGTTCTTTGCATCTCGCTTTTGCATTGAATCCTCCACCACTCCTTATCTCCTCCACTATCCTGCTACTTCTGGGAAACTTTCTAAATTCACCTTCTAAACCTATCTGGGATTAAGGATATACTGTTTCTACCCATTCCCAGACCTCCCTAGGCTCTGATGACCCCAGACCAGCCAGGCCCCAGGCCCCTGCTATCCTTCATATGCCCTCCCATTTTTCTGCCCAAGGGAAGTAAGATAAAGTACATCTTGGTAATGATCAGAGCTAGACCTGTTTAGGCTGATCCAAGAATAAAAATTCCTTGTATAGTATATTTTTCTCTGGGAAAAATGGAACAACTAAATAAAAAACCTAAAATAAACTTTCATCTTAGATTGAGATTGCTGCTAAAAAGTCATCGAGCCAATGCTGACCCATAGCGACCCCCTGGTGGGTTTCAGACGCTGTGACTGTTTATGGGGACAGAAAACCCAGTCTTTCAGCGCTGCTGGTGGTTTGTCCTGCCGACCGTGCAGATTGTGCCCCAATGTGTAGCTAAACACCACCAGCGCTCCTATACAAAGCCGTAGATTTAGAGTCAAGGTTCCAAAAGAAAAATAGAAAAAAAGAAAGTCATGTTTTCTGATCCAAAATCTGATGTTGCAGCTGATGTAATTTCTTACCTAGAATTGAGTTGACAACACTTTTTTCCAGCATGAGATTTTGGAGTATTTTTAATATTATTCAGTCGATTTTATCTACCATATATATTGGCACATGGTTATAGGAATTACAGTCCTGCTTTTTCTCCTCCAGATTTAGGTCGATCTCGAGAACTGCAGTATGTTTATGTGGATAACAACATTCACCTAAAAGGCTTGCCATCCTATTTATACAATAAAGTCATTGGATGCAGTGGGTAAGGCTAAATTCATATTCTGTGTTATAGCGCAACTCTTTTGATACTTTTGCGTATACTTCATTTTTAGTTTCTGTTATAACTCAGATATGAATGAACTATTTTTAATCATTTTGTTCAGTTTTATCTTTCAAACCAATAAAATAAGAGTAAGTGTACATTAGGTTCAATTAGTTAACTGTGGGCTCAGTTATTTGTTGTGTTTTATTTTTCAGTCAAAAGAAAAATGAATTCATGTGTATCAATAAACTTGTGGTATTGGTCATAGAAATTAGAAGAATCAGCATTAATTTAAAAGTTTCTCTTCCTCTACAGTCTATTGCAATGAAAATTTTATTTCACTATTTGTATCTGGAATTTCACCCACTGGAAATATTTATAAAAGCAACACTTTAAATAGTGTCATAATACAAATCACTGTTCTAGCAACCAAAACAAATGCTTTAGCTAATAAGAAATAATAGGCTTTTAATTTTCAGAAGAGTAATAATATTTCCCTCTCTGACAGACTTTAGAAAGACAGCTTTGGCTTCTGCTTCTATAGCAAATGGTTACACAGTAAGGACCTGCAAGTAGTTCCTAGAGTGGTCTAGCATTAAGGGAGTGCAGCTCAGCTACCAGAGCCCACTTTTAACTGGTGTGCTTTTCCCTCCTTAAGCAACCCTCGGTATTTGGAAAGCCTGTTGACATGGCACCAAGGGTTGAGGAGCATGTAATGATTGCTCCAGAGAGGGCAGTCCTGGGAGCAGTGGCTTTCCCTCAGGAAAAAATTATACAAAGGTTATCTCAGAAGAGCTCCAGATGAGTCCATTGCTGGCTTCAGATATAGGCTGATGAAATCCAAGCTCAGAGATGTATTCCAGTATTTACTGTGAAACAGAAGTAATAGAAACTGTAAGATTTTGGGCTCTGATTTTTTCTTCAGATACTAGAATCACTCCTCCTAATGTGTTCTTAAAGTACATAGAAGATAGCCTGATTTTTTCCAGGTGAAGTAAAATGCCCCCAATCACATGTACACTGAATGATGTAAGCAGTCTCCAAAGCAGTGTGCTCAGACCAAAACCTTTCGGGAATTCACAGAAATGTGATTTAATTGAGAATAACTTTAACTTAAGTTAAAGTCTTCTACTTTACTATTTAGACAGTTGCAATCGATTGTCAAAAAAATGGTATTTGCATTTAGTGAGGGGATAGTTTAAAATAATTGACTTGATATAACAGTGATCGTGAATATTCTGAGAGCTCTAAATGTTTCAGAAATAAGTAACATGCCAATATATGAAAATTACTAGGTAGTAAGTAGTGTGCATTGTTGAGTTTTTTGCTAGTATTTATAAGAAAGTGAATATGATAGCTAGTAAACAGGTAATATCAAACAACTCAGTTTTCATTATTAGTACTGTGGGGTGTGGAGACACCCCCTACTTACAAATGGATGGCAATACAACAGGCATTATTGCACTATTGATTTAACTTAGAACTCAAGATACAGTTCTTAGTGCAGCAATTCTATTGATTACTATATTTTTTCAGGTCATAAGAAGCACCTGACCATAAGGCATACCCAGTTTTTAGAGCAGGAAAAGAAGAAAAAAGTGTTTTGAACCAAATAGTACCAATATACTAAAATGTTCTGTAGTACCATACCTTTGGACCAGAAGATGCACCCTCATTCCCTCCCCCACTTTGGAGGGGGGAGTCGTATGGTCAAAAAAATATGATATATTTCCAAGCCAGTTTATTAAAAGGTCATTTGACTTATTTTCCTCCACAAAATTATACTTAGTTATCCAGTTTTTTAGTGGAATAAAATGTATTCAGAACCCTGACCTGTGGTAACTAGTGAAGGCAGGGCCAGAATAAGACATAGGATGATTTCTGGGCTCCTTCCTTTGTTTATCCATCCTTTGAACTGTAAGAGGGGGTTCAGAAAGTTCATGGAAAAGTTCCATTGCTTTACTTTCCATTTTTCTACACACTTTTTGTAGCCCCTTTGTATTTGTATAAATATTTGTGTGTATAAAACTTCATATGTGTGTATCTTAGCTTTCCATAATTTGACTTCATTTAAAATTGATTATAATACTATCAAATGCAAAAATTAAGTGTTCCATTTTAATAGAATGAAATTAACTGGATTTTAAAGTTTTTGGTGAACAATAGGGTTCTAGGGTTTTTACTATTATTACATTTTCTATAAAAATAATAGGCCTTATATTCTACAACAAAGAAGATAAGTCAGGGAATTTACAGTAGCTTTCTCTGCAGTCAGTGTAAATGTTTGTTGATGCCTTACTATAAACAATTGACTTACTGGTCTTTCTGATAGCTGAGTACCATCATAAAAAAATAGTGTGTGGGAACAGCCATCTAGGTGAGATGTCACCAAAGTCCACATTGAAAAAACCTGTGTAACCCGAAGGTTATGAACAATAAAATCCAAGACCAGAGGAAAGAATTGTATTAGAGCTTAAGTTCTGAGCTTCTGGTTTACAGAAGGCTACAGATGGCAGTGAAAACCAAATATGTGTGTAGAGTCCCCCTGAGGATTAAACCTCCATTGAATTCCCATGTACCGTTGACCAGGGAGGTGAATAGCCTTGCCTTCAGACAGAGTGCGTTGGAAAGTGGAATTAATGCAGACATAAAAAGCTCACTGCCATCAAGTCGATTCCAATTCACCATGACCCTTAAGACAGGGTAGAACTGGCCCTGTGGATTCCAAGACTCACTTTTCAGGAGAAGACCTCCCCATCTTTTTCTTGAGGAGTGACTGGTTGTTTAAACCTGCTGACCTTGCAGTTAAGCAGTCCAGTAACTTGTACAATCATCACCACAAGTCTGGAACATTTTCTCCATTCTTGTGCTCATTATGATGAGCTCCTCATCCCCCCACGTTCTTCTCTCCTAACTCTAAGAAACTATTAGTCCAGTTGCTGTCTCTGTGTATTTACCTCTCCTGGATGTCACAGAAAGAAAATCAGACGAAATATGGAAACTCAAAACAAGAACAAAATAAAACACAGTAAGAACTTCAAAACAAAACAGAAATAATGACAAGTAGAATAAATGAAAAATTAGTCAAAAGGGAAAGCAAATGATGATTGTCAAAACTCCCCCAAAAGTTTGCATTTAAGTTATTGGGACGACCTTGCATTAATTTCTTGGTGCACTCTTCATCTGGTGTATCTCTACTGTTTACAAAGGACTATCTATTTGAAAGAGTTTGTGCAAGATGCAAGTGCGTTAGTGATAGTGGATGTGTGGATAGGCACAAGTGATTGCTGGCATTAAGTACTTTTGAATGACCTCTGCCAAACTTTTTCGACTTCTTTTGCAACAGTGAACTCCTTAATAATAAGTATTTGGCATTATTTGTATTGTTGTGCTCTCAAACTTCTCAAAGTCTTTCATGCCCTGCTAATGACTAGCAGAATTTGTGGTTGAATTTAAGTTTCGTTCTGAATCTTGGTGAGATGGACTGGTTTGATGAAAACATTGCATTATATTATTCCATGAAACCAACATAAATGACACATGCTAGGAGGAGCTGGTATTTTGTTGATGATGTTTTCAGGCTCTCTTAAAATCTCCTTTTGTGTCTGGTTTTAAGCACAGTTTTCTAAGGGAGCCACTGTCTGAGTGTGTGATTCCAGGACTGCACTCACTTGCTAAAATATATTAGGAAGGCATTGGAGTTTAAATATGGGTATAAGTTAAAAATTATTTTTACTAAGGTTCCAGTTTATACATGGATGGTGGGGTTTGTTTTTTGTTTCAATGTGTTTCAATATGTCACTGCAATCAGTGGATGCCTAAGCAAATTCTTATACTTTTCTTAGTTGAGTAAGGAGCTTGTATTAAAAGGTCCAACAAAACAGTATTGATCAAAATAGTGCTTTCATGGACCGATAGAGAAAGTAAGTAAAGAATCACTGGTTGAACAAACTTGCTGCTAACTCTTTGAGGAGACTATTGAAGCAGAGCTACTGAAGACAGCTACCATGCTGCTTTCCTTTTTTCATTCAGCGGATACTGGATAGCTCCTATCAGCTCTAGAGGCTCTCCAAGCTACAACTTGTTACTTCCAGTCCAGGTGTTCAGAGCTCAAACTCACCAAAGCAAACTCACTGCCAGCCAGTCAGTTTGACCTGTAGGACAAGGTAGAACTCCCCTTGTGAGTTCCAGAGACTATAATTTTTTTCCAATTATTTTGTCGGGGGCTCTTACAGCTCTTACAACATTCAATACATCATTTGTGTCAAGCATATTTGTACACATATTGCCATGTTCATTTCCAAATGTTTTCTACTTGAGTCCTTGGTATAATCGCCTCCTTCCCCCTCTCCCCTTTTAGTAGAAAACCTCGTCTTTCTCTGGCAGAGGGGCTGATGGTTTTGAACTGCTGATCTTGAGGTTATCAGCTCAACTTGTAACCATTAAAACATCAGGACCCCAAGACATCAGAACTCAATAGATTCTACTGTACTCATCCATCTCTGCAATATCAAAATACCCCTTCAGCTATGAAGAGAATTAAGGCAACAATAGAACTAAATAAGCACAATTTTACATCACCATACTCTAGCCATAGGAGTGAGGTGGGGAGAGAAACATGATAAATATCCTTTGGTGATGTTTAGAAACTTAAGTTAAAATAACTGTCAATCATGAGGTGGGGACCTGTCAAGGGAGGCATAGAAAAAATAAGAGCTGATACCAAGGGTCCAATAGAAACTAAATGTTTAGAAAATAATGATGACAACATATGTGCAAATATGATCGATACAATTGGTATATGGATTGTTATAAGAGCCTCCAATAAAATGATCCTTTAATTTAAAAAGTTGAAAAAATGTCAAAGAAAAATGAGTATATACTTGTACTCATGAGTATATACTTTCTTGCTATGTGAATCTTGTCAGTTATTTAATCAGACTCTTATCTTTTTCATTATTGGAGACATGGAAAAAATTAGCAAATGTTTTATTTCCATTTTCTGAACCTTGATTTGTTGCTCCATGATAATAAACTCATTGTGCAGGTATCCTTAGAAATTGGGTTAAGAAGCACAGCTATTACAGCAAAAGCAATGTGATGAGTAAATACTCATAAATAATTTGTTACATTTTCAATATTTTGTGGTTTTACTTAGATCTTTTACACTATATATTGTAGCATATGATTTGAAATATCCTATTTGTTATATACTTACCTACATTTCCAAAGTTAGGCATCATACTGTGGCATAGCATTTAGGATATTGCTGCCTCTTCTTAATTGTCTTCCTATTGTGGTGTCAGGCCCCATCAGGTCAGTTTTGGCCCTTAGTGACCCTGTACATAGCAGAATGAAACACTGCCATGTCCTGTGCCATCCTCCCAATTGTCCCTAGGCCTGAGTCCGTTTTTGCAGTCAGTGTCAATCTTTGTCCACTAAGGCCTTCCCCATTTTTGTTTCCCCCTCCACTTTTGCCAAGCATGATATCCTTCTCTAGGGATGAATTTGTCCTGAAAACGTGTCCAAAGTGTGTAAGATGAAGTCTTGTCATCCTTGCCTCTAAGGAGCATGCCGGCCAAACTTCTTCCAAGACAACCTGGTTGGCCTTCTTAGAAGTCCATGGCAATTTCTGTGTTCTCCGGCACCACAATTCAAATGCATCGCTCTTCTTCTGTCTTCCTTATTCAATGTCCGACTTTCACAAGCATATAAGGCAAATGAAAATACTATGGGCATTCAGGTCAGGCTCACTTTAGTCCACAAGGTAGCATGCTTGCTTTTGGAGACTCTAAAGAGGTCTTGTGAAGCATATTTACCAAATTCAATGTATCATTCGATCTCTTGATTGCTGCTTTCATGAACTTTGGTTGTGGATAAAGTCAGACAATATCCTTGACACCTCCACTTTTTTTCTCCATTTGTCATGTTGTTGTTTATTGGTCCAGTTATAAGGATTATGTTCTTTACATTGAGTTGTAAACCATCCTGAAGGCAGCTATCCTTAATCTTCATCAATAGTGTTTCAAACCTTCTTCACTTTTAGCAAGCAATATTGTGTCATCAGCATATCAAAGGTTGCTAATAAGCCTTCTTCCAATACTGATCCCATGTTCTTCTTCATGTAAGCCAGGATCTCGGTTGACTTGCTCAGCACACAGATTGAGTAAGTAAGGTGACGGGATGTAAACCGGATGCACACCTTTCCTGATATTAAACCGTGAAGTATTCTCTTGTTCTGTTCTAAAGCAGTACATTGACAGAGGGCTGCCAGAAGTTCAGGCTGGATATGGAACAAGTTCTCTGTATTAATAAATAGTAATTACAAAGTAAAATTTAATTCATTTCTCTGCCTTCACAGAATGGTTTACAAGAACAATATGATTATAAATGACAGGAGTGACCTCACTAAACCACAAATATGCTGGTTACAAACCATCTTGTGTTTAGCAT
The DNA here is from genome assembly GCA_004026705.1 of Nesogale talazaci. Taxonomy (NCBI): domain Eukaryota; kingdom Metazoa; phylum Chordata; class Mammalia; order Afrosoricida; family Tenrecidae; genus Nesogale; species Nesogale talazaci. Next base: position 61,653 of record PVJH01001197.1, on the reverse strand, counting down.
CACATTAGCAGAGGTATTTCAAAGTAAGCAGAATGAAGGGATAAAATAACAGGAAAGCTTTGAAGAATATGATAGCTATTTTGACATCAGTTGTCAGGCCAGTATACAGCAAATTTGCATTAATACCTCAGTGATGGATTGAATTTTATTCTCTCAAAATGTGTTGTAAATTATAACCCCTATACCACAAACTCTAGCCTAGGGTATGGATTATACCTCAACATAAAAGCAGCAGAAATCCTGACAACTGGACCATTAAGCAACGTTATATTAAATGGAGAAAATATTGTAGCTGTCAAGGATTTCATTTTACTGATATCCCTTATAAGCAGCCATCAAGAAATCAAGCAGCATATTGCAGTGAACAAGCCTACTGAAAAATACTTCTTTATGTTTTCAGGCAAAGATGTCACATGGATGATGGAGGTGCCTTGACTGAAGCCATTTTTAGTCACCTCATATGCATGCAATATAGACCAAAGAAGAATTGGTGACTTTGAATTGTGGTGTTGGCAAAGGAAAATGAATATATCATGGACTGCCAAAAAAACCACAAAAACCAAATAAGTTTATCCTGGAAGAACTGTAGTCAGATGTTCCTTAAAAGAGAGGGTGTTGAGACTTAAACTGACATGTATTAGACATTTTTACATCTGTTTTTAGAGAAAGTTAGCTGTTATTTTCTTTTCATTTAATATATTTATCTGACTTCTGGATTAAACACTAACCTCATAAAATGTGTGTTTCTTCTATAGTCTGAGAGAATTTACAAAGCCAGTAAACCTCACTGTTGAAGTTATCTGTGTGCGGAGAGGTTTTTTATGTTTTGTACGAACATTGCTAACTGTCAACTGAAAGGACAGACAATGGCAGTTCAATGTTAGAATCCCCAAATTTCATGCACTGGCCCAGATAGTTTCTGGTCAATGTACTTCACATGCACTTGCCCATCAGTGGAAGTTTCCATGCTGTTATAAAGCAAGACACTAGAGGAATTTTCAGTAAAGTGGAACAGAAACAAAGGTATTACATTGATGACTGAATTTTCAGACATCTCAAATGCATGTGAGAGCTGGCCAATGAAAGGAAAGTTGGGAGGGCAGAAGAATTGATGCTCTCAAATTGCGATGTTGGCAAACAATGTTGAATATATCATAGATTTCTGTATTGAATGTATTGATCTTAGAATAAATACAGCCATAATGTTCTGTAGAAGAGTGGAGTGTGTGACATTATCAAGGAAGACCAGTTGCTAAAATGGTAAAGTGGACAGGGAAGGGAAATGAGGGAAACCTTCTCAGAACTGTATTGAGACAAAAACCACAAAAAATGGATTCAAACATTGAATTTTGCTCAAAAGATTATGATGATGCATGACGTAAAAAATCAGGAGGTGGATGCAGAACTGCACAGTGTTTTATTTTGCTCCCTGAGTCCCCATGAGCCAGAGGTGACTTAGCAGACACTAACACAATAGATATAGAACTCTTCAAGTTCACTATTTCTTCTTTTGTGAGCTTTATCAGTTTGTGTCTTTCAAGAAATTTGCTCATTTCATCTACATTGTTGAATTTTGGACCAAAGTAATAGTATTCATAATATTCTTTTATTAACATATGCCCTGTAGTAATATTTTCTTTCATGCCTAATATTTATAAATTATGTTTTTATATTTTTTTCTTACTCAGTCTGGCTAGAAGTTATCAAATTTGTTGATTTTTTTCAATGAAGCACTTTAATTAATTAAAAATTCCTGTCATTAATTTTATTAGCTTACTCTTTGTATCATCATGTTTTCCTTCCTTCTAGTTGATTTAGGTTTAATTTGTTCTTTTTTTTTGTTTTCTTAGTTTCTAAAGGTCATTTAATTGAGGCTCTTTTCCCCTTTTTAAAAGAATCGATTTATTGGGGGTTCATATAACTCTTATCACAATCAATACACACATCTATTGTATGCAAAGCACATTTGTACAGTTGTGGCCACCATCATTCTAAAAACATTTGCTTTCTACTTAAGTCCTTAGTATTACCTCCTCATATTTCCACTCCCTTCGCACTCCCCCCTCCCTCGTGAACCTGATAATCTATAAATTATTATAATTTTGTCATATCATACACTGTCTGATGTCTCCCTTCACCCACTTTCCTAATGTCCTTACCCCAGGGAGGATTTTAGGTATCGATCCTTATGATTGGTTCCCCCTTTCTATTTCACCTTCCCTCCACCATTGTCGCTCTCTCACCAATGGTCCTGAAGGGATCATTTGTTCTGAATTCCCCATGTTCCTGGTTCCTATATATACCAGTGTACATTCCCTGGCCTATCTGGATTTGTAAGGTAGAATTGGGATCATGATAATGGGGGAGGGGAGGAAGCATTTCATAACTAGAGAAAAGTTGCATATTCCATTGTTGCTATACTGTACCTTGACTGACGCATCTCCTTCCTGCAACCCTTATGTAAGGGGATGTTGCTTCACCTACAGGTGGGCTTTAGGTCACAATCTGTACTCCCCCTCATTTATAATGATATAATTTTTAGTTCTTTGATGCCTGATACCTGATCCCTTTGACACCTCATGGTCACACAGGCTGGTGTGCTTCTTCCATGTGGGCTTTGTCACTTCTGAGCTAGATGGCCACTTGTTTACCTTCAAGCCTTTAAGACCCCAGAAGCTATATCTTTTGATAGCCTGGCACCATCAGCTTTCTTCAAATTTGCATATGCACACATTTGTCTTCAGCGATCATAGGAGGAAAGTGGACATGAAATGATATTATTTTTAGTTTTTTGATGCCTGATAGCTGATCCCTTTGAAATTTCATGGTCACACAGGCTGGTATGCTTCTTCCAGGTGGGTTTTGTTCCCTCTGGGCTAGATGACCATTTGTTTACTTTCAAGTCTTTAAGACCCCAGACACTAGATGGCACAATCAGCTTTCTTCACCACATTTGCTTATGCACACATTTGTCTTCAGTGATCGTGTCAGGAAGATGAGTATCATGGAATGCCAATTTAATAGAACAAAGTGTGCTTGCATTGAGGAAGTGCTTAAGTGGAAGTCCAATGCCCACCTGCTGTCTTAATACTAACCCTTTAAGTTTATGCATGTAGATCTATTTCCTGATCATCATATGTAAATATTTTTATCTATGTACATGCCTATATTTAAACCTCTATAAATGCCCTTTGCCTCCCAGTTCTTTTTTCTATTTCCTTTTACTTTCCTCTTACCCCACTATCATGCTCAGCCTTCATTTGGGTTTCAGTAATTTATGTTACATTACTCTTGATCAATCCCTATGGGGCCTCTCACGCCTACCTTGTCACTGATTTTGGATCACTTGTTGTTCCCTTATCCCTGGGTTGGTCAACACCAACTCCCCATCTCCCATGCCCCCCTCCCCTGAAACATCAGTCCCACTGTTTTCTCCTCCAGACTGTTCATCCAGTCTATCTTATCTAGATAGACATGCAGAGATAATAATATGTACCAAAAAAAAACAGGGCATCATAAGGTGAAGCGACGAAAGAAAACAAAATTGTGACAACAGCAACAACAACAACAAAAAATAATAATAGCAAAATAAAAACCTATGTATAGTTTAAGGCCTGTTCATTGACCCTCCAGTTGAGTTGGATGGGGTGCCACACCCTGGACTTAAAGTCCAGGGCACTCCTGAGGCTTTTATTTTCTAGTATCATTATTAATGATATAAAATTTCCTTCCTGTACTGTCTTAGCTGTCTCACTAAAATTCTTTTATCTTATCTTACCATTCTTATTCAATTTAAAATATTGTATAATTTTCCTTTAACTTTATTTTTGGGTCATGGGTTTTTCAGAATTATGTCATTTGATTTCCTGGTATTTTGAGATTTCCAGATAAATAATAGTTACTGATTTCCAGTTTGCTATGGTTGAAAAATATATTGGATATGGTATGTGTATTAGGCTCAGGGTTCTAGAGAAACAAAACTAGTGACATTTATATGTATGCAGAATTACATACACATCAAGAAATGGCTCACACAGCTGTGGAAGCAGGTACACCCAGGCTGGTTCAAGTCTATGAGTCAGATTGTGACCTGGAGACTTTTCCCGATTTGTGTAGCTGCTTGGGTTGATGAATCAGGAAATAGGAAGACCAAGCAGAACGACCCTGGATTGGTGGATGAACAGTGGATGGTCAGGTGAATCCATGATTGCTGATATCTCAGGAGATGCAGCAGGCAACATGGGAGGTGGTCAATAAACCAGCTGTACGATCCAGCTCCAGCAAAATTAAAAAGCTTCCCTACAGTGTATGCTTTAAAAGGAGCAGGTCACACCACTGAGGACTCTTCCAGTTGTATCAAGGTTGTGACCTGGTCAAGGGCATTGCTTCCCCCTTTAATCACACCTTGGAGGATTACTACCAACCCACAGAGAAACCTGGCCCATCCAAGTGGACAAGGTATCTAACTATCACATATGTTTTCAATATTTTTTACATGTCAGCTTTGCCTTATAGTGCACAATGTGGTTTAAATGTGTGAGTATCCATTCTGTCAATGTTTATATTTTAATTGCAGCTTTAGGCTTTTCAACTGTGAGATTATGGATAGACCGCCATACCGCGTCCCCCCCTCCCCCACCCCTGCAGCCCCCTTGAGCAGTAGACTGCTGTCGTCTGTTATTTTGTGCCTGCTAGTTTGGTGGATAAGGAGCCATACTGGTATAGTAGGTTACATGTCAAACCGCTAACCACAAGGTTGGCATCTTTCTCCATGAGTGAAAGATGAAGCCTTCTACTCTCGTAAAGACATGTAGTCTCAGAAACCCACAGGAACAGTTCTACTCAATTCTTTAGGACCAATAGGAATTTTAAGACTTGATAGTAATGAGATGATTTGGGTAGATAAGGCTGAGATTGTTTTCGTTTGAAATAAATATTTTATTGTATTTTAGGCGAAAGTTTGCACAACAATTTAGGTGATATTAGTTGTGATATTAGTTACATTTTTCACAATGTCAACATTCTCTGTATTTAAATCTTCAAAACAAGATCCAATCAAAACAATGACTTCATAGGGGAACTCCTGGGCCATTTAAATTCAAGGCAGAGATCTTAACTTGCAAGGTTATGGTGACTGGGGTTGCTAGAAAGGGTGTGGCTGTGGGTGGGTGTGCGTGGGGGGGATGCATATTGGAAATTCAAAAGGGTATGATAGATATTCTAGATGAGCAAGACAATCACAGGGGCTTTTTTCAGGGAGAAACTTTGGGAAAATAATTGAAAATTGCCTTAGAGAGAAAAAGGCCAGAAAAGTTGCTCAAAGGAATTTTTCCATTATGACCGTGTACCTCTTACCACTCCGGGCCTATTCCTTGGGGCAGTAGGGCCAATTTGTTCATTCCACGTTAAAGGGAAACAGAAATGTATTAGCAGGTGACATCAATGAGGCGGCCAACAGCAATGCAGGTTGTCTTGATATTGTCCCATTCGAAAGTAGAATATACAAAGAGATGATATGTTTTTTACTTTGGCATTCACACCTTCTCTGAGTCACATACATTTTTTTGTATTAAATGACATTTCAGAGTAATCACAGGATTAAGTTGTATTGACCATGAACAACAGATATAACAATAAGGTTTAAGACTTAAGCCAGTCTCAGGCTGTCTCTGTGGCCAGATAGGAATTAGCTTCTTGTGATGATTCTTAATGTTATCTTGAGGCTTTTTCAGGAGACATTATGTTTGAATTTGAGTAATGCAATTATAAAAACCCCAAAGGGCCTGAGGTGGGGAACAAGAAAAATAAGATGTAAATGAGGTTAAGTACAGGTAGAAAACTGAGCTACATATTTTGCATGACAAACCTACTCATTCTTTGATGGGAGCAAGATTCTGTTGGGAAGCCTTAGTTCATCCACCCCATACTACTTTAGACTTTGTTTGTTCCCCAAACTCAACATGATTTTAGTACCTCCAAGATGCCCAAACTATTGTGTTGACATAGTGTACACTGAGGTGGACATACTTTTTCAGAGAAGCATTACACTCACTGCAATAATGTCAATTCTGACTCATGGAGACCATATACGACAGGGTAGAACTTCCCCAGTGAGTTTCTGCGACTGCAACCCTTGATGGAAGCAGAAAGCCTCATCTTTGCCCCTCAGAGTAGTTGGTGATTTCGAACTTTGTAACTTGTGGAAAGCAGCTTAACAAGTTACCACTAAACCACCAGGGGTCAGGAAAGTTAGAGAAACGAAAATACCACTTTCAAAGGATATATAAACCTGGATGGGGGTGTGTCAAGAAATGAAAACATTATATGTTTTGTTTATTAAATGTCTATAATGTTGTGCAAGTACTTTTGATTTCTTGCTCTTTTTGTTGTTGGTTTCTTCCCAGTCAGTTTTGAACCCTATGTATAACAGAATGAATTACTCCCAGGCCTTCATCCTCTCAATTGTTATGTTTGTGCCCTGTTGTTTAACCCACTTCGTCAGCCCTTTTGGTTAAGGATCTTCCTCTTTTTCGCTGACCTTTCACTTTAACAAACATGACGTCCTTTTCCAGGTGCTGGTCTCTTCTCATAATATGTCCAAAGTATGTGAGATAAAGTTTTTAGCATCCTTGTTTCTAAGGAGCATTCTGGCTATATTTATTCCATGATAGATTTAATTGTTCTTCTGGCAATTCATATTACTTTTTGTATTCTTTGTCAACACCATAACACCATAACAGTTCATCAATTCTTCTGGGATCTTCCTTATTCAGTATCTACATTTCACATGAATATGAGGTACCATGTATACTTGTATATAAACCGAATTTTTCAGCACATTTTTAATGCAGTTTTTGTGGTGAAATTGGGTTCCTCAGCTGACATTTGAGTCAGCTTATATTTGAGTATATACGGCAATTGAAAATACCATAGCTTGGGCCCAAAAACCTTAGACCTCACCATCACATTTTTGCTTTTCAAGCAAAACTTCAACAATTTTTTTTCAACTTCAACATTTTAAAGAAGTCTTTTGTAGCAGATCCCCAGTGAATATGTTTAACTTCTTGACTGCTGCTTCCATGATCATTGAGTGTGGACCTGAGCAAAATGAAATTCTTGCCCACTTCAAACTTTTCTCCATTCATCATGAGGTCAGTTGGCCCAGGGATGAGGATTGTTTTTTCTTTACACTGAGTTGCACTCCGTCCTGAAGGCTGCAGTCACTGAATTCATCAGCCAGTGCTTCAAGTTTTGTCTGTCTCACTTTCGGCAAACAAGGTTGTGTCGTCTGTATATGACAGCTTGTTAATAAGCCTTCCAACATTTTACAGGCCCTCATAGAAGTCATTGACATTATTACATTTACCATGTTGTGTAATCATTGTCAGTTAATCTCTAAATACTTTAATCACCATTTGTGGAAATTCAGTATCCCTTAAGGAATAGTCTTCCCACCATTCCCTCCCCCTGCAGTTCTAGGTAACCACTAAAGAGTTTTGGTTTCTGTGCACTTACATATTTTAGATATTGTGGCGGTCATGTGCTTATGTTAATTTCATGATTGAGATGTAGGGGTGGAGTCTAGCCTGTTAATCTGTAGACAGCCATTGAGTAGCCAATGAGGCCTCCATGTGAGCATGGCTTTCTCCTGAGACTTCTGGAAAATCTCGCAACATTTCCCTTGTGAAGATGAGAAGTAATCTCCCCAGTTGTTGGGAGTTAGTCTCAGAGATGATTAATCATGGACAAGACACGATGGCAGTGTCTGAGGAGCCGGAGAAGAAGCCACACAATTTTTCCCTGATGGAGTCAGACCTCTGAAGCTGGAGAACCCACGTGGGGACCCCTGCCAGCAATGAGTTGCTTCTGCCACCACTGGATGCTGTTGATGGACCCTGAGCCCTGGAAGCGAGGAGCCTTGGGGAGACCCCTGCCAGTGCTGGGATTCTGCACCCACTGACCTGTGACTTCATGAGTCGGAAGGACACATTATAGACTGGTATCGGGTATATGGGCTAATATTGGATTTAAGACTTTGAACTGGACTGGGTCGGGATGCTTTCTCAGTGTTCCATTCCTTTTGTATATAAACCATTCCCTTATATCCATATGCATGTCTATAAATTTGTTCCTCTAGTTTACCTGGACTGACACAGATATGTTCTTCAAGTAAGATCACACAATACTCATATGCCCTTTTGTGTATGACTTACTTCACTCAATATAATGCTTTTATGATTTATCTGTGTCATAACAGATATCAAAACTTCCTTTCTCTTTATGGTTGTTAATACTGAGCCTTAAAAAACAACAAAAAAAAATACTGAGCTTTGGTGGTTGTGATAGTTAGGATTTCTATCAACTTGGGTGGGCCAGGATTTTCCCGGAATATAGTCTAACACAGTGTGGTCAACATAGATGTTAACATCTATGAAGCAGCCAACCACCTCCTTAATCTGGTCACAAACTTGATCAAATTGAGGGAGGCTTCATTCAGGGTGTGATCTACTCTTAAGGGAGAACGTCAGTGTACGGAAGCTAGTTCACCCTTGTTGCTGAATCTGGATCCTGCATGTGGTTTGTCAACTTCCGATTATATTGTCTGTTGATCCCAAGAGCCATCAGCAGACTGGATTCTTTTGGTCAGCCTTGCCTACACTCAGCTCGGTAACCATCAGGCTGTGGTCTTCCTGCTTGATTTTCTTGCTGCCTGTTCATCAACCCCTTCAGCTATACAGATCTGGAGAAGCCTATATCCAAACCATGGACGTGAACCCGACTGAATTTATCCACTTGTACAACGAATGATGTGAGCCGTTTCTTGTTGTAAATCTCTTTCTACATACTTACACATACAATTGTCAGTGGTTTTGCTTCCCTAGAGAATCCAGCCTAACCTAGTGGTGTAATGATTAGGTGATTGGTTGCCTAATAAATGAATGCAGAAGAAAAGACCTATCAACTGGTACCCATTTTTTATTGGAGAAGGAATGTGCTAAGATTTTAAAGGTAAACTGGTGGTCTCAGCAAGAAGTGGGGATGCAGTTGAACACTGGAGTTTTACATATATGCCTTCTAGTTCGTGGCAGCAGAGAATGGGATTAAGTTCACTTATTTAGGTGACATTGTAAAGAGTAATTTCACCACAAGTTTATGGGCAGATACAATACAATTATCTTATACCATTAAAAATTTATTTCCTTTGTTTAATTCTTTGGCACAGAAATGTTAGTAAAGATACCAACCTCACCATTTTTCCCTTTCAATTTTGAAAACTTCCGTAACCATAAAGTTGAAGAGGAAGCTATAAAGGAGGACGAGCAGAGCTTACCAAACAGACTGTGCCGCTCCTGTCAAGGAAAACACCTTCAAATGTTGTCCTTGCTGCACGTGACCGAGCCTTGACAACTATTTAGCTAAGTTACAACTGATGAGCTTAGACTTCTGTGCCAGCTTTCATTATGGAACTCAGAACAGCATCTGTTTGCTTTAGACAGAATTCTGGCAGATCAGCAAAGTCGCTTCTTGAACTTTCAAACATGTGTTTTGATTGAGTCCTTTTTGCTGGCGGAGACAGGCTTTTTCCTTTAATACTTGTATGGACCTTGTTTCCTGCAGCTGTGGTGCTCCCATTCCAGTTCCAGAGGGGAAGTTACTTTCCTTCTCCACGGGGCAACTCACCGTTTTCCTCCCGGCAGAGGTGAAGTCCATAGGAACAGAGAAGGACCAAGTTCTGCCTCTGCAAGAGCTCGCCATGCGGACTCTCTATCGCACCTTCCACCGGTTTCTAAAAGGTACAGGGGTCGTTTGAGGCTCTTCATAAGTTTTAAGATCAGACCAGCACAAATTTGCTAAGGACCCCCTGCAGACAGGGAGGCGTTTTGGAAACTGTGTGGTTTAAATGGAGGAGATTGGTGTCTGAACGCATGTGTTTGGTGTGAGCAAAAGGTTGACAAAGGGACTTTCTTCAGCAGGAATGATTTGGAGAGAATTTATTCCTAAAACAAATGATGGGGAAAGGAGTTGCAGTGTGTAAATTTCAGAGACTCTGTGATGCTTTCAAGAAAGCACTAGGGAATGTTACATTCCAGGAGTTTCTAAAAATAGCTAAGTTTTTTAAGTCTTTGCCATAAAAAAAAAAAGAGCAGACAAAAACATCTCATATTGACCTTTCAGGAATATCTAGCACAAAGTTATTACATTGATAAAAAGAAATGAAACAGAAAATTTCATCGTTTTTAATAAATTGCCTTTTACTAAGGGGTTAATAATGGGCTCAAACAGGTAGAAAAGCTAAGTTAATCTGCATTTTCTTCCTAAAGATAAGTTATTTTTAAGTTCTACCTCATTATGAGTATTTCAATGTCTACGAGACATTTATCATGCACAGTAGCCCCAGGCCTATTTATGCTCGGGCTGGGGCGTTGGGAAGTTGCATTCTGCCCTGTTCTTCGTCCTGATGGGTACTGTTGGGAAGAAGGTGCTGTTTTTTTAATGGCTGCTCATGGGAATGAGATGAGGAAAGGTTTGTTCTCACTAGTTTTCTTTTTTCCCTCCAGAGCTTGCCCTTCTCACTCGTCTCATAAACATGATTTGCCCTAGTTGAAATTTGAGTAAAGCACATACTCAGTACCTCGCGAGAAGAACTTTGTGAAAGGCAGTTTAATCTTCAGCCCCAGGTCTTCTTTTGTTCTCTTCCTTTTCTAGAAGTTTGCAAAACCTTCTCCGAGTAAATTGATGCCTTTTTGATCTTTGCTCCTGAGGAAAGGATTGTTTGATCTTATTCTTTCCTCGCCTTTACCTAGGATAGCTTCAGCTTGCTTTTAAAAGACTAGAGGGTTTGGATTTTTTTTTGTGTGTGTCAAAAATGTAAAAGCCATCTTTCATTCCAAATAATGTTAGATTTTTATTCAATGCCTGTCAGATAACAGAACTTTCAGCATTAACTTACTTGAACTTGAACAAAGAGAATTATTTTAGGAAGTCTACACCTGATTCTAAGGAAACTTGAATTTGGACTCACATGCCTGATTTTCTCTCCTTTTCCAGATTTGAACTTTCTGTCTCCGATCTCGTTACCTAGAAGTTTCCTGGAGCTGCTGCACTGCCCCCTGGGGCACTGTCACCGGTGCAGTGAGCCCATGTTTACCATTGTCTACCCCAAGCTCTTCCCCTTGAGAGAGACACCGATGGCCGGCCTGCACCAGGGGTAATCATGCCTAAGTGGGCACCAGGGCTTACAGCTGGGTGAGGGTGGGCACACGGGAGTTGGGAGAAGTACTGTTGCCTTGGCAGACTTCAAGGGTATAATGTGCTTCCTGAGATACACCAACAATGAAACAAATGTCCATTTTCAGCATCTGATGCAACAGCCCCATGATGCAGAGTAGAACTGCCCCTTAGAGTCCCACACCTGGAAATCTGTTCCAAATCAGACTGCCACATCTTTCTCCCACAGAACCACTAAGTGTGCCTAAAATGCCAGTCTTTCTGATCACAACCGAGCACTTTAACCACTGCACTACCATGGCTCCTTACAAGAAGACTAGATTCCCCTTATTAGTTAATTTTTAAGTATGTGTCTATCATATTATTTAGATTCACTCATTTTGGTGGAGATTTTTTCTCTGTTCATAAGTCTTTGGGCAATAAGGGATGCCAGGAAAGGAAAGAGGAAAAAACCCTTGTTATATAATGGAATGGACCCAACCCTTTTATATGATTGCTGTAAGTGAAAGAGTGTGTGGCTGGTCAGTGTGTTTGTGTGTGTGTGTGTGTGTGTGTGTCTGTCTGTCTGTCTGTATGTTTTGAATGTCTTCCTTTCCCAAAGGGCATTCACTTGCTATGCTAGTTCTTGTATTTGCTATGAATTTGCTATGACTATTCTCTATGTAAAGCCTCCAGACTAGTAGTTTGTTTGTTTGTTTGTTTTCAAAAGAGTACCAGATAATTAAAAATAGGATACAAAATACCTTCTCATCTAGCTTCAGGTTATTGCTGGTGATTTAAATGTTCTTTGGGCTATAGCTGTATCTTTATGATGTTTTTCTTCTTTATTTGTGTCTCCTCTCTTTTATTAGACATTACTCAGTAGGCAGTAAAGCTCATCCTACTCAGATCTCCTGGTATCCTAGTAGATTGCATTCTCCTGGGAAAAGATGTAAGGATGTCCACTCCTGTAAAGATTCACAATGTCAGAGACCCATAGTGGCAGATCTGCTCTGTGGTTCACTATGAGTCGAAATCAACTCCAAGGTCATTGTGAAGATGAAATGACATCACTCCTTTGTTCCTATGAGGAGGCCAGGGCAGTATCTGGCATGTAGTCGATACTAAGTAAATACTAGTCGACACAGGGACATTCATTTCTGCAAGACCTCTCCACATAAGCAAGAAATCATCATACCAAAGGCTTAACTCATTAATTAATCTACAGCAAGGTTCTTCTGCAATATTATACAATTCCCTTTAGAAGACAGTTTCTTTATATATATATATATATATATATATATATATATATAAATCATTTTATTGGGGGCTCATACAACTCCCATCACGATCAATACATATGTCAATTGTATTCATACCACATTTGCACACCTGATGCCATCACCACCCCCGAAACATCTTCCCTCCAGTTAGGTCCCCAGTACCAGCTCCTCATATTTCCCCTTCCTCCCCACTCTCCTTCCTCCATGAACCCTTAATAATTTAAAAATTGTTATTACTTTTTCATTTCATACTCTGTCCGATGTGTCCCTTTACTCATTTACCTACTATCTGTACTACAGAACGGTCATATGTAGATCCCAGCAACTGGTTCCCCCCCTTCCACACCATCCTCTCTTGACCCTCCCATTATCACTACCCCCACCACTCATCCTGAAGGAATCATCTGTCCTGAATTCCCTATGTTTCCGGTTCCAGTGTACATCCCTCTGGCCTAGCTGAATTTGTAAGGTATAATTGGGATCATGATAGTAGGTGGGAGAAGGCATTTGAGAACTAGAGGAAAGTTGCATACCTAGGTGTTGCCACAGTATACCTTGACTGGCTCCTTTCCTCCCTGCAACCCCTCTGCAAGAGGATATTGCTTCAGCTATTCATGGGCTTTGGATTCCCAATCAATACTCCCCCTCATTTATAAAGATACAATTTTTAGTCCTTTGATGCCTGACACTGTATCCCTTCAACACCCTGTGGTCACACAGGCTGGAGTGCTTCTTCCATGTGGACTTTGTTGCTTCTGAGCTAGATGGCTGCTTATTTATTTTAAAGTGTTTAAGACCCCAGAGGCTATATCTTTTGATAGCCATGCATCATCAGCTTTCTTCACCACCTTTGCTTATGCACCCATTTGTTGTCAGTGATCTTATCAGGAAGATGGGCATGCAATGATATGATTTTTAGTTTTGATGCCTGACACCTGATCCCTTTGACACCTAATAATTCCGCAAGCTGGTGTGTTCCTTCCATGTGGGCTTTGTTGCTTCTGAGCTAGATGGCCGCTTGTTTACCTTCAAGCCTTTAATAGCCCAGGTGCTACATCTTTTGATAGCTGGGCACCATCATTCTTTCTTCACCACACCTGCTTATGTGCACAATTATCTTCAGTGATCGTGTCAGGAAGGTGAGCCTGATGGAATACCAATTTAATAGAACAAAAGTTCCTTGCACTGAGAAAGTGCTTGAGTGGAGGTCCAATGCCCATTTGCTGTCTTAATACTAACCCTATAAGTTGAACTGTTTCCCCATCGTCCTATATAAATACATTCACCTATGTATATACCTGTATTTAGACCTCTATAAATGCCCTTTACTACCCAGTCCTTTACTTTATTTCCTTTTACTTTCCTCATATCCCACCATCATACTTAGCCTCCATTTGGGTTTCGGTATTTTCGCTCTGTTACTTTACTCTTGATCAATCGCTATCAGGTCTCTGACACCCACTTTGTCACTGATTTTGAATCTCTTGTTGTTCTCTTATCCCTGGGTCAGTCAACATCACCGCCTTTCCCTCCCCTCCCTATCTCCCATGTCCCCCCAAACTGTTCCTCCCAGCTTATCTAGATAGGCTTGCAGAGATAACAATATGTAAAAAAAGCACAGGCTTCCTAATATGAAGCAACCAACGAAAACAAGTAACAATGATAATAACATAGAAACCACAATGTCATATATATATATGTAAAAAAATAAAAATAGTAACAAAATAAAAACCTGTAAATAGTTCAGGGTCTGTTTGTTGACCTCCAGGAGTGCCCCCTGGTTGAGTCGGATGGGGTGGCACACCCTGGACCCAAAGTATATCCTTGGCACTCCATCTGGAACTCCATGCCCTGTTTCACACCCTTAGTTTTTTTTTTGCCATGATGTGGTTGGGTCAGACAGGGTATAATCCCAATCCTGTTTCTTCACTGTTGTCCCCAAAGGTCCTTGGGTCAGTGAGGGAAGGTGTATTTCATAGTGCAGCCAGCCATATGTTCCTCTCTCTATATCAGCTCTTCTGAGTGGGAATATTGGCCAGGCTCAGTAGGCCAGGATGCACTTCATTCTCTCTTCCTCCTCCTTCATTTGTTCTCATGTCCTCTAGTCAGGCATATCTTGCTCCCCAAGCTGCAGCTTCAGTGTTCTCCTCCAAAGCACACTCTCCTGGGGGGAGAGGCGGCTGCTTGGGATTGGGGTTGGGTGCTCAGACACCTCCACTTGTTTCCTGCTCCATGCCGTCACACTGCATTCACATCCTGGAACACTGGGTTTAAGTTTGGTTCCTCTTTCCCTGTGGAGAGATGAATAATATGTTCCCCTTGGATGGGTTAGTACCCCATTCCCTCTCTATACATCACCATCTGTCACCCCCCCCCCCGACTCCAGTTGGCTACCATATGTAGCCCTGGATTGGGTCTGGCCCCTGCCATACTACCTGGCCTCTCCCCAGGAATTTCTGTATACAGTAACTTTTTCCCGATGCCCCGTTTGCATTTTTTAAATTATTAAGTTTACCTCAGTAGACTCATGTTGCACATGTCCTTTTGTGCTTGGCTAACTTCACTTAGCATGATTTCCTCCAGTTCTTTCCATGCGGTGATGTGCTTCATGCGTACATCATTACTTTTCAGTGATGCATAGTACTCCATTGTATGTATGTACCGTAGCTCTTTAATCCATTTGTCAGTTGATGGAAATTTGGACTGCTTCCAACTCCTTGTGATTGTGAACTGTGCTGCAATGAATATTGGAGCACAGATGTCTGGTCGTGGATTGTTGCTTGCCGCTTATCGGTATATGCCCTGTAGGGGGATTGCTCAGTCAAATGGTAGCTCTATTTTCTTCTGTTTTAGATATCACTAAGTCGATTTCCATAGTGACTGTACATACCTGCAGATACGCTAGCAGTAGATAAGAGTCCCTATCTCCCCACAGGTTCTTCAACACTTATTGCTTTCTGATTTTTTTAATTGGGCTATCCTTGTGGATGTTAAGTGATAACTCATTATTGCTTTGATTTGCATTTCTCTTATGTATAATGACCAGGAATATTTTGTCATGTGTTTATTGGCCATTCGGATTTCTACCTCTGAGAAACTTCTGTTTAGTGGCCAGCTAGTTTTGCTCTTTTTTGGAAGCTCTCAGGGTATTGTAGATTTGAGTAACAAAGCTTTTATCTGGTTTGTCATTGTTAAAGATGTTTTCCCAGTCCATCAAGCTCTCTTATTACTCTCTTGGTGAATTCTTTCGATGTACACAGTGTCTTATCTTCAATATATCCCACTTGTCTATTTGTGCCTCCTCTGTGCTGGTATCGTTCCCTATTTCTTCTAGCCTGTGCCAAAGTTCTCAGGTTGGTCCCAATTCCCTCACTGATGGCCCTAATAGTTTGAGGTTTACTTTGAGGTCTGTGATCCACCTTGAGTATATTCTAGTGTATGGAATGAGGTAAGGGTCTTGCTTCATTTTTCTATAGGTAGTAGATATGCATTTTTTCCAGCACCACTTGTTGAAAAGGGCACCTGCTTCCCATTTGAAATTTTTGGGGCCCTTATCAAAGATCAGTTGTCTGTTGGCTGATATTTTTATTTCTGGGTTTTCAGTTCTTTTCCATTGGTCTGAGTACCATTATGCCAGTACCATGCTGTTTTGACCACTGAGGCTCTGTAGTATGTGCTAAAGTCAAGTAAAGCAAGCCCTCCAATAGTGTCCTTCATCTTTAGGCGTTCACTTCTAATTCTGGACTTCTTGCCTTTCCATATGAAGTTGGTAATCATTTTTTTCATTTCTTTGAAGAAAGGTGAGGGTAATTGTATCAGAATTGCATTAAACTTATATCATGCGTTGTGTAGAACTGACATCTGTACTATATTGAGTCTTCTGATCCACAAGCATGGAATATTCTTCCATTTGTTGAAGTCACTCTTGGTTTCTTGTAATACCGTTTTGTAACTTTTGTCATATAGATCTTTTGTTCTTTTAGTCAGGTATATCCCTAGATATTTCAATTTGTGCGTGGCTATTGTGAAGGGTACCTCTTTTTTATCTCCTCTTCTGTGATCTTATCTGATGTTTATAGCAGTCCAATAGACTTCTGATGGATGCTCTTGTATCCTGCCACTCTGCCATACTCCTCTATTGTTTCCTGTACTCCCCTTGTGGAGATTTTGTGATTTTCCATATATAAAATTATATCATCTGCAAATAATGATAATTTCACCTTGTCCTTCCCTAGGTGAATACCTTTTATATCTTTTCTTTGCCTTTTACTGTTAGCTAAAATATCCAGTACGATATTAAGTAAGAGTGGGGACAAGGGACATCTTTGTCTGGTCCCCTTTTTCAGTGGGATTGTGTTCTTTTTTCTTGATTGACTATGATCTTGGCTGTTGGTTTTTCATGTATACCTTCTATTATCTTGGGGGATTTTCCTTCTATTCCTATCTTCTTGAGTGTCTTAAACAGGAATTGATATTGGATGTTGGCAAAGGCTTTTTCTGAAACTATTGATATTATCTTGTGGTTCTTATAGTTTTTCATATCAACGTGGTGAATGATACTAAATGTCTTTCATATGTCGAACCACCCCTGCATCCCAGGTATGAACCCCACTTGGTCATGGCGATTTATTTGTTTTATAAGCTTTTGTATTGTATTGGCCAGTATTTTATTAAGGATCAATGTTCATTAGGGATATTGGTCTGTAGTTCTCAATTCTTGTGGGATCCTTGCCTGGTTTCAATATCACTGTTATTTCAATATCACTAGTTTCATAGGAGGTATTCGGGAGTTTGCCATCTTTTTCTATGTTTTGGAAGATTTTGTGTAGGATTGATGACAATTCTTCCCTAAATGCTTGGTAGAGTTCTCCTGTAAGCCATCTGGTCCGGGTGATTTTTTTGTTGGTAACCCCTTGATAACCTTGTCTATTTCTTCTATTGTTATGGGTCTGTTGAGATTTTTGGTGTCCATTGGGGAGAATCTAGGGATAGACTGTTTTTCCAAGAATTTGTCCATATCTTCCAAGTTGTTGAATTCATTGGAGTGCAGTCCTTTGTAGTACTGTGTAGTTATCCTTTTGATTTCATTAGGGTCAGTTGTGATGGCCCCTCTTTCATCCCTCATTCTTGCTATTGAAGTTCTCTCCCTCCTTTTTTTGGTTAAGTCTGCCAGCAGTTTGTCAATTTTGTTAATCCTTTCAAAGAAACAACTTTTAGCAGCATTAATTTTTTCCCATTGTTTTCTTATTTTCCCTCTCCTGAATCTCAGCCCTGGATTTTGTTATTTCTTTTCTTTTGCTGTTAGTGAGGTTGTCCTGCTGACTGTGCTGTAGTCATAGTAAATTCTGTGCCAACATAGCAGTTATGAGATGCTCTTCCTTTTTCAGGTGTGCATGTATTGCTATGAAATTTCCTCGGAAAGCTGCCTTTGCTGTGTCACCTAAGTTTTAGTATGTCAAGTTTTCGTTCTCATTGGTTTCTAGAAATTTTTAATTTCATCTCTAACCTGGCCTATCCTTTGGGATAGAGAGTTGTTCATCCTCCATTTATTTGCTCTTGTTTTTTTCATCTTCCTTTTGTTGATTTCCAACCTCATGGCACAGTGGTCTGAGAGAGTTCTGTATGGTATCAATGTGCTTATATTTATGTAGATTCGCCTTATGCCCCAGTATGTGGTCTATCTTCGAATATGTTCCCTTTTGGTTTGAAAAGAATGATAATTGTTTTGTATTTGGATGAAAAACCTTGTAGATATCTATAAAGTCAACTTGTTTAATTGTAGTCTTTAGATCTCTAGCCTCCTTGTTGTGTTTCTTTCCCTGTGATCTGTCTGTCCCAGAGCGTGGTGTGTTGAAGTTACTCACTATAATTGTTGAGGTTGTGATTTCTTTTTTCATCTTTTGGAATGTTTGGTTTATGTATTCAGTGGGTCTCTCATTCGAGGAATTTATGTTTAAAATGCTAATTAATACATTTTTTACCCTTCCCGTGAGATAAATATAGTGTCCCTCCTTATTTCTTTTTATTGTTTGCACTTTGATGTCAATTTTATCTGGGATTAGAATTGCTATACCTTTTTTTTTTAATTTCTGTTTGCCTGGTATGTTTTTAGATGTATCTCCTGTAGCAGCAATTGAGGGGTTGTGTTTTCTAAGCCAGTTTATTTATCTCTGTTTCTTAAGGCCTGAATTCAATCCATTGATATTCAGGGTTATTACATCTATCTGTGCACTCTGTGTTGCCATTTTATCGCTCTTGTGTTGGGTGTTTTCCTATCTCCATGGGTTGTGTCCATGTGTGTTTGTGTTTCATTCTTGCCTTTCTTCCATCACTGAGCCAGTTATCTTAGGGCTTGCTATTCCTTTGATGGTTTCTGGGTAAAGTTGTTCTGTATGGCAGTTTCTTGTATGTGCTTGGTGATTGTTGTTCTTCTGCCCTCAAAGGGTCTGTGAGGATCTTTTGTAGGCCTGGGTTCCTTTTAGCATATTCTTTGAGATTTTCCTTGTCTGGGAAGAGTCTCACCTCTCCATCAATTTTGATAGATAACTTGGCTGGATAGAGTATTTGGAGTTAGCGTTGTTTTCCTGTAACTTTCAAAATATGCTGCTCCACTCTCTCCTCTTTTTCAGTTTCCACTGTTAGGTCTGAGGAAATTCTTATCTGCTTGCCTTTATATGTGATTGCAGGTTTTTTCCTAAATGCTCTCATAATTTTCTCCTTTTCCTCATAATTGGATAGTTTAACAACTGTATGTCCTGGTATTTTCTTCTTGAGGTTCAGACTAGCTGGTGTTCTTTTGGCCTCCTGGATGGTTATCTGGTTTTCCTTCATTAAGCTAGGGAAGTTTTCCTCCAAGCATTCCATCACTATTTTGGATATTGGTTTCATTGATGCACCTCCTCATGTAGACCGATAATTTTAATGTTGTTTCTTTTCATAGCATCAAAGTTCTGAGGTTTTCTTCTGCTTCTCTGATAAAGTTGTTAGACTCTTTCTCACGTTTATTAATTTCTGCTTGCAAGTCCTCTAGATCACTGGTCCTCTTTTCTGTCACCTCCATTCTCTGGGCGAAATCTGAAAGTTTACTATTTTTGTTAGCTCACCCCATAGTTCTTGTATTTCCCTTTGGTGCATGGCCTTTATCTCCTTTATCAATTCTTCCTTCTTCTGTGGTGCATCACTCATGTCTTGTATACATCTTACCAATATTCTGAAAATTTCTGTCTGTGGTTGATCAACATCCACATTTTCTATGACTTCCATTAGGCCCGCTGGTCATCTTGCATTGGATTTGGTTTCTTTTTTCTTGTTGATGCTGTAGAAACAGCTTTCTGATTTTTGTTTGGTTTATTCAAACTAGGTGGCATTTTCCCTGGTGTCTTAGAGCCCTGGGCTCACTCTTTGGGAGGCTGGTGTTGGATTTTCTGTAGGCTGCCTTTAGCAGCCTTATAACTGCCTTGAGGGGTTGTGTTTCCCCTTTGTCCTGCTGCGGTTCCCTTCACCTTCTCCTACGCTTTGTATTATAGCTTCCCTCAGGTCTCCTCAGGAACAGTTTGCAGCTGAGCACTTTAAGGGTCTCATGGAAAGTGTTAATGGAGTACAGGGGAGTGGGTTTAGGTGATGGGTTGGGGATTGGGTGATGTGAACCTGGCTAGGGGCACTTCCCACAGGTATACGGCTGGGAGGGGAAGGAAGCCTGCCACTGGCTGCAGATTTACCACTTGCTCAGTGGGCAGAGGGGAGGACGGGATTGAGCTGGGAGATGGGAACGTGCAGTGGGCTAGCTCCTAATGCTGCATCCCCACTGTCCAGCTGGAGCAGGATCTGTCACACTCATGTCTGCTGTCTGTTGGGTCCTAAGTGTAGTGACAGTGTGGGACTCTCTGAGTATGTGTGGTGTTTGGGGGCAGGAGCCTGGCAAGGAGGGGCCTGGCTGGCACCGAGCACAAAGGTAGGCTGCAGGGCGTGGGCCTCCTGAGTGGGGGAGGGCCCGATAGGTTGCTCCATGGGGTTGGGGGGAGGTGTGGGTCTGCGTGTAGTGTACACATGGGACCCCAGGCACCCTGGCGTGGGGAGGACTGACTGGAGATTTGCTCAGGCACCGATGCAATGCGGATTTCCCCACTCAGAGTCAGGGAGTGGGTGCCCTGAACTTCACCGCAAAAGAAACAGCATCGTCTGTGGGGAGTGCTGGTGTCCGTAGGGAATGCTGGCATTCGGTTGGCTCCTGCTTCTGGTTCAGAGGAGATTTGAGCTTTCTTGGGAGTCACCAAAGCAATTCAACAGCCCCACCCAGCCCCAAATCTCCCCCACTCACCAATCCAGGAGCTCGTGAGCTACCTATCTGGCTACCATCTCCCCCGGAGTCCTCAGAAGACATTTTCTTAATGAATAAATTAAAAAGAAAACAGTGTGATGAGGATGCCCTGTTAGCCAATATAATCCTAAGCACTCATTTAAAAAATTACAATTTAGGGCTGAGCCCCGGGGATGTAGTGGTTGTGCGCGGGACTGCGTCCCACTGGGATGGAGGTTCAATTCCAGCTCCACAGGAGCAAAGGCTGGGCCTCCTACTCCCACCACCAGAGGGCAGTGATGCCTAAAAAAATAAATAAATACATTTAAAATTTAAAATTTAAATGGGAATTTATGAAAAAGTAAGAATTCCTTCCAATATAGTTAGTGCCTTTTGTTTTCATTGTAAATGAAATTTTGAGAATTTATTCACTCTCTGCATTCTTCATTCACTACTTACACCACTACTTACAACCTAGAAAATCAGTATGAATAATTCAGAATGTAAATCCTATAGCAACAATTTTAATAAAATGATCATATCAAGTTTGTAGGACATAAGCAATGCCCCTTTGAGGAACAAAGTCAAAAGAGCCCATGTCTACAGCAGAAATGAATTGCTGATGATATAAACATGGCTTTTGAGGTGAGTTAGTGCAAGAGTCTGAAGCTGCTAGTTTGTGGTTTTCATTTGGTTCAAGAGACTGTACGTCTGTATTATGGTGGGGCTTATATTAAAAATATTGGCTTCAGTTTGTATCATTGTTTTTAAGTGTTTTCTTTTGAAACTGATAAGCAAATGCTTGACTCTCTCCAGTAGTTTATTGCTAAAGAATGACAAATATTGTAATGCTATGTAATCTAAAAAATCTTGAAAATAGTAAATTTTCTAACATATTCATTTCTGCTTAGGGATCAAATTCATCTCTCAGCTGTTAGTCTTTTTATTGCTGTTATTGTTATGAGTCCTTGCAACTTGTAGAAACCCCACGTGGAAAGCCTAGACCTGCCCCTCTAGCATTTTCAAGGTTATAACATTTATAAACGCATGCTCTCACATCTTTCTTCCATAGAACAATCGATGGGTTTAGACTAGTGTTTCTCAGCCTTCCTAATGCCTTGACTCATTAATACTCTTCCTCGTGTTGTGGTGACCCCCCCCAACAATAAAATTATTATTTTCTGTGACTTCATAGTTGTAATTTTGCTACTATTATGAATTGAGTGATCCTTGTGAAAGGGTCCTTGAGAACTGCTGTTTTAGACTGTTGACTTTTCTGTTACTGAGGACTTAACTAACCACTGCACCACTAGGGCTTCTTATATATAATATTCAGTGTTTAAATACAAGTGAGCTTCAAAAAGGTCATGGAAAATTGAATGACGAGATAATGAGATTTTCTCACAAAGTTTTTAAGTCCTTTCATGTATATGTATATGTGTATAAACACACAGAGGACTTCAAAGCATTCATGGAAAATTATAATATCTTTTAATTCTGTTTTATGAACTTTGTGAAGGCAACTTGTGTGTATATGTATATACAAACACGTATTTAAATAATTGGGTATATATAGAAATGCCTCGAAGAACTCACACAACAGAATAGCAGTGGTTGCTTTTGAATAATATTGAATTTTTGTTACAAACTGATTGCGTTAGCATTTAAAACTATTTTGAATCATTAAAATTTTAGTCATCACTAACTGAAAAAGTAAAATAAAACCAAAATTCTTCCTGTATTCTCCATGAGCTCAGAAAGATTCATCCCCCCACTTGTCAGTTTGTGCTGTCATCCCTGGAGCTATGTAGGGGACGGGGTCCCTGGCGACAGCACGGCTACCTGCAAACTCAGATGGACGAAGCTCAGGTCTCCTGGGATTGATTAACCTTCCAGGCCTAAGCAATTACAAGAGAGGGCCAGATGTCTGGGTTTGTGCTTGTTGTTAGAGAAGATACACCTCATCTGTCTTGTAGCTTCCCTTTGTCTTCGACAACAAGTCATGCTTATTCCCTTTGCCTTTACAGGGAGCTCTGGTAGCATAGGGGTTACACATTGGGCTGCTAACCAGAAGGTCAGCAGTTCCAAACCGCCAGCCACTCTGAGAGAGAAAAGCTTGGCTTTTCCCCGACAGTGAAGAGTTAATGTCTCAGAAACCCACAGGGGCAGTTCTCCCTGGTCCTGGAGGGGCACCATGAGGCAGTATCAACTCAATGGCAGTGACTTATCTATTTGTTTATTTATTTTACCTCCTCACTAGATTACTTTTTAAGTAACACCTATTAATTGATTCATGACGGGTTTAATCATTGATGAGATAGTTCACGTTCCCTTACCTTGGCTGTTTTGGGTGGGCATTGTTTTGGCTTTCTCCTGTGAAACCAGTTAGAATCAGCAATACTAATATTATCTGCAATGTGATCTTTTTTCGATCATCAAAAGTGTCTTCACCATTGCTCTCTTAAGTGACTTATGAAGTTTCCTACTGGCAAAATCATTTCCCACAAATCTAAGCAACTTGTTCTCAATTGTTTCTTATTCACTGTGTCATCTAGCATTCATTGGCCATCTCTTGTGTGGTAGGCACTTTTCTAGGTACTGGGGACCCAATTTAGCCCACAGCAACCAATACTTCTCTCAACTTCATCCCAAAATATTGGGCCAAGTGTGGATCCAGTAGAAAATCCACTATGTAATAATTAAGCCTCTCATGCTGCACACAGTCTTCCCTCCCAGGAGAGTCTGATGTTGTTAGGTGCTTGCCTGGAAAGTAAATATCGACACCAGCTTGGCATTTCATCTGATCAGCTCTGTTTCATAAATATTATTTTTCTTCTGACTTGCATTTCTGTATGAGTCAAGGATATATGTTTTGCCTTTGTAATAAGTAAAACGTATGCAAAGACAATGTCATGTAAACTATGATTCTTTTGGTCTCTAGTTTCTTCCAGGAACATAGTGCTTTGGACTTTTTGTTGGATTCATGATTTTTTCATAGAGTTTCTGTATTTTCAAACTGACGGAAATGCTTTTTCTTCTGCTTAGTTTATCAGTTTACACAGTTTTCCCAATAACAAAATGACACCTGATTTTTTGTAGAATTTATCAAATTGTATTTCCTAATTATAGAGCCTATTATTTGCTTTAAAATTCTATTCTTTAAAATTTCTCCCCTAAAACTGTCAAGTCTCTGGTGCCACACTTGTGAAATTTTAAAAGGTTTGACTTATTGGTGTAACAGATATTTAATTTAACAGCAAAATAGTTCACTAGACAATTCACCTAGAATATGCACACAGGCATGAGGTTTCTTTGTAGCATCAAAATGACACGTTCAAGTTGCTCACCTTGCCCCCAACAGTGTCATAAGGAGTTAGTGATGACCCAATGGCATTACGCCTCAGTGAGGACATATCCTACATTAAGGAATTGAATTCTTTTGCTTGGAAACTTAATTTTTTTTAAAGTCAGTGACCATAATGGGAGATATATTCCATTTATAAAATGACTTTTTAAAAGAGGGAGGAATAAGTTTAGTCAGCTGATTTCTGAAAAAGTATTTGAATGTGAGACAATGTTCTATCATAGGCATATTTCGATTTGTAACAAATGATCTGAGCTGGGGTTCTAGATTTACCTTTAAGTTAGCAAAGCACTTTCCCTGGTGGAAGAATGTATCCCTTGAGGGTTAAACAAAGCCAAACTGAATCCAAAGCTATGGGAACTGGAAGCCAAGTGTTTTTCTTCTTTTTTTCTTACATAATTTTGTTGGGGATTCTTATAGCCCCTATTACAATCCATACATCCAACCATGTGTCAAGCACATTTGTACATATGTTGCCATCATTATTTTCAAAAAATTTTTGTTCTACTTGAGCCCTTGGTATCAGCTCATTTCCCCCTCCCCCACCCTTCCTCACAAACCCTTGATAATTTATAAATTATCGTTTTCATGTCTTACACCAACCCTTCACTCACTGTTCTGTTGCTCATCCTCCTGGGAGGGGGCTATATGGTGAACATTGTGGTGCGTTCCCCCTCTCTCCCCTCTCCTTTCTCTTACCCTCCTGATATCATTACTCTCATTATTGGTCCTGAGTGGTTTTTCCATCCTGGATTCCCGTTGTTGTGAGTGCTTATCTGTACCAATGTACATACTCTGGTCTAGCCAGATTTGTAAGGTAAAATTGGGGTCATAATAGTGGGGGTGAGGAAACATTAAAGAGCTAGAGGAAAGTTGTATGTTTTGTCACTGCTATACTGCACCCTGACTGGCATGCTTCTTCCTTTTGACCCTTTTATAGGGATGTCTAATTGTCTACAGATGGGTTTGGGGTCTTTATTCTCCCTGTGTTGGTCTGGGTAGACTAGAGAAACAAATTCATAGACACTCATATGGGTATAAGAAAGAGTTTTATATATAAGAGGAGCTGTACATTAAGAAAACATCCCTTATGTACACCACTGTGTTTATACCTCTATCCATTGCTTTGCTTCCTTGGTCCTTTCTCTGTTTCCTTTTACCTTCCTCCTGCTTCATTGTCACTTTCCCTGCATTTCCGCCTTTTAGCTAGTTTTCTGTTGCTCTGCTATCCCCACCCGACCCCACCCCACCGTGGATCCCTGTCTCCTCCTGGCTATTGACGCCTACACCCCAGCTGTTCCCCTCTCCACAGCACAGCTTGCTCACCACCCTCCTCCTCCACTTCTCTCACCTCCCAG
Organism: Nesogale talazaci; assembly: GCA_004026705.1. Taxonomy (NCBI): domain Eukaryota; kingdom Metazoa; phylum Chordata; class Mammalia; order Afrosoricida; family Tenrecidae; genus Nesogale; species Nesogale talazaci. The sequence goes on along the minus strand of PVJH01001197.1, from coordinate 36,144 downwards.
GTCTCCCCAGGATCATTTTGTCCCACTGCTCTCGCCTTGATCATGCCTCCCATGCCTATCCTATATAGGTAGACACACTGACTGTGACATAGCCCAAACTGATTTTAAAAAATGAAAATAGTAAGTGGATAAAAAACTTTAAAATTTTTTTAAAAAGAGAAAAAATACACAAAAATCTTGGATCTGTTCATTGGCCTTCAAGACTGTGCAAGAGCTGGTATATATATATATATACACACACACATATATATGTAAATATGTTAATCCACAAAAATAGAAGTATTGGCCCATGTACATATATTTATACAGCAATACACTAATGTAGGGTTTGGACTTTGGGCCTCTGCTCATATCCTCCCTCAGTAAGACACTTTGTTCTAATCAATTGGCAGTCTGAGATGTTCACCCTCCCAACACATTTGCTGAAGACAAAATGGATGCATAAGCAAACACAATGAAGAAGACGGACGATGCCTAGCTATTAAAAGATAGAGCATCTGGAGTCTTAAAGGCTTGAAATTACACAAACTTCCGTTCAACAATGAAGCAACAAGTCCACATGGAAGAAGCGCACCACTAGTGAAATCACGAGGAGTCATAGTGATTGGGTAATCATCATCAGCAGACACATAATAAACAAAAACATACTATTCAGAATGAGGGGTTGAAGCAGAGATCCAAAGCCTGTCTGTATTCAGTCAAATAATCTCCCCACAGAAGAGCCACAGGGAAGGGATGAGTCACCAGGGTGCACAAACGCATTGATGAAACACACTACATTCCTCTGTTTCCCTGAGGCTTCCTCACCACACCACCCCCCCGCCCACAACCATGACACCAGGGCTGCCTCTCAATTCAGACTAGGCCAGAATATGTACACAGGTATAGAGAAAGATGGAAGCTCATGACACACAAAATCCAGGAACAGGAGTGGGAATAATGATACCAAAAGGGTAGTGGGATGAGGGAAAGGTGAAGGAAGAAAGGGAGAATCAATGATAATAATTGACATACACTCCTCTACAGGGGGAAGAACAACAGAAAAAATGGGGGAAAGGAGACAGTAGTTGGTGTGAGAGAGGAAAATAATAACAATGTACAATCTATCAGCGGTTTATAGGGTGGCAGGGATAGAGGAGGGAAAACAAAGAGCAGATACCAGGGCTCAATAGAAAGTAAATGTGTAAAAACAAATGAAGGCAGCATGTACAAACATTTCTGATTCAATTGACGTATGGATTGTAATAAGAGTCGTACATATGTACATGCCTGTGTTTAGAGCTCTATAAGTGTCCTTTGTCTTCTATTTCTTTCCTCTATTTCCTTTTATTTTGCTCTTGTCCCACTATCATGTTGAACCTTCATTATACTTCCAGTAATTCCTCTCGGCTACCTTAAGCTTGATCAAGTCCCCCAGGCACCCTACATCCTCCTCGTCATTAATTTTAGATCACACATTGTTCCCTTGTCCCCGGGTTAGCACCCTGGCTCCTTCCTTTTCCCTGTTTTTCCTTCCTTTTCACTCACATGTTCCATTGGAACCGTCAATCCTGTTGCTTTCTCCCCTGGATTGTTTATCCTGCCTGCCTTATCTAGATCAACATGCAAAAACAGTAAGCACACACATACAAAAAAACACAACAAAAAAGAAAAACCTATAAATAGTTCCAGGTTTGTTTGTTGACCTTTAGGAGTGTTTTCCTGTCACGTCTGACGAGGAGCCATGCCCTGGACCCAAATTCCTATTTTTGGTATTTCATGGGAACGTCATTGTTTTCCTTCCCTAGCTGCTCTGTTACATGCCCTTAGTGATTCTCCCCAATGTGGTAGGTGAAGCAGGCACAATTCTCACACTGTGTCTCCAGTGATGTACTCCGTAGTGCCTTGGGTCAGGGCAGGATGTCTTATCTCATGGTGGGGCCAGCCTTATGGCCCTGTCTGTGCATTGTTGGCTCAGAGCAGGAATATCACCCTCAGGGATCATCCTCAAGATATGTCCCACTCTCTTTGTTTGCTTCCATGTGATCTGATCAGACACGCCCCTCTCCCTGAGTTCTACCTTCAGTGCTGTCTGCTGAAGTGACTTCTTCTGGGGGAAGTGGAAGTGTCCACGTAGCTGGAATTGGGGCTGGCCTCACTGACCTCACTATTGGTTCGCTGCTTCATGTCCAATTGTTGCATTCACATCTTGGCACACTGGGTTGCAGGCTAGTCTCTCCCTTTCCAGTGGAGATATGAACAATGCTCTCCCTGTGGGGGGCAGGGGGTTAGTGCCCTGTTCCCCCACTAACCCATGTCTTCCCCCGCCCCCTTTCTTTTTATATTTTCTCCTCCTTTTCAGTTGGCAGCCATATGTATCCCTAGATTGTGTCTGGCACCTGTCATACTACCTGGACCTCACCCGAGGAATGTATGCATATAATAGTTCTTCTTCTATGTCCCTTTTGCTTTTTAAGCTTACCTCAGTGGACTCGTGTTGTACCTGTCCTATTGTGCTTAAGTCAGGTATTCTGAAAAAAGTTATTAGGTGTGTGAGGAAAATGAGCCATTCATATGCTTGTATATCCACCTTGTTTCTGGATCCATGTAGTTGTGGGTTGACTATTAGTTTAAAACATTCATTAAATCTTGTAGGCTTAATTAATTAATTAAATCCCTCCATCTTATAGGACAGCAGTTCTCAACCTGTGGGTCTCGACCCCTTGGGGGAGTTGAACTACCCTTTCGCAGGGGTCGCCTGATTCATAAAAGTAGCAAAATTACAGTTATGACGTAGCAACAAAAATAACTTTTTGGTTTAGTGGTCACCACAACACCAGGAACTATATTAAAGGGTCATGACATTAGGAAGGTTGAAAACCATTGTTGGAGGGTATCACATCCATTTGGTATAACAATGAAATCTTTAGCTATGCTTTCTTTCAGGTAGACTGTTTCTGAGTGTTGCTGTCCATGACAATGCCACTTAATTTTGTAGACTTGAGCTCATTGCCATACTTGCTTTAATGTTCCTTGGAAGACCCATGCTTGTCATGGATATTGTATGATATTCTGTGAGACCATATATGGTGGTGTGGCATACCTGTTTCAGACTGAGACTATACCTCCATATTTGGAATATGTATCTATTCCTGGTGGAAGGAGTTCATTGGGTTACTTGATGGCCACTCAAGAGAATGAGGTCATAGCCGGAGCTTAGCATTAATTGCTGTTGTCATACTGAGCACTTATCAGTGAAAGTAGTAGGAGAAGCCCTGGAGAGGAGGGGGTGTCTATGTAGGGGACCCCATACACAGCTTCCCTATTGCCACTATCGCCATCTACATGAGTCCACTAAGGCGGTCACCAGGGAAAGAGGTTAACTGACATGCTTTGGTTGGTTATCTCATCCACTTACCCCTCTGTAGAGCTTCCTCTGCATGAGATGCCCTTCTGCAGCTTTTCATATGAGGTAAAAGCATCTTCATAGCCTGTACCCATTCGGATGTCCACACACATGGGCTTCAGACCTCTTTGTCACCAATCATTTAATATTATTTTTGAGGTCCCCGAATACCCAGCCAACCCACTTGTCATTGTCTATGAGTGAAGCTAGATCTCTCTCCCTTTCCTCACTCCGAAACTAGTTGATGCCCATACACAGTTCTTGCAGTTCGGCTCACTGGAAAAGTTTTCCTTCACCACTGCGTTTCAGGACTATCCCTGAGTGCAACGGGGATGCAATCGCTCGCTGATGTTGCTTTTAATCACAAAGTAGCTAGTGCAAAAGGAAGAAATGATGAAGTAAAAGGGCTGAAAAAAATTTTCTATGCAAAGACTTGGAATTAGAATGACAAAAAGGAAAAACACACTCAGCGTGTCTTAAAATGCAGCCTTAAGTTGGAATATTGAAATATCCTTTGAGCAAAATATTGACTTTATGCAGGATGCATCAAAAGAATGTGGAAAGAATATACAGAATCATTGTACAATATACATTGTACAATATACATTGTAATGTGTACATTATATATTAAAAAAGTTCACATTAAGCCAATTCAAGAAGTAGCACAGGAGCAAAAACCAGTGGTGCTGAAGGAAGAAGTCCAAGCTGCCCTGAAGACATTAGCCCAAACAAGGCTCCAGGAATTGACAGAATACCAATTAAAGTGCTTCAACTAGTTGATAAGGACTGGAAGCACTTCCTTGTCTATACCAGTAAAATTGGAAGACAACTACCTACCTAACTGAATGAAAGAGATCTATATCTGTACTCAATCAGGACATTTAAAAAATTATTTCGGAGACTGATAATAAATGCCCAAAGTCTTGCTGCCCTACTGTAAGCCTCAACTCAAAGTCACTCAGCATCAGCTCTTGGGGTCAACAAATCCCTCTCCCTAAATTAAGTACCCAGAGCCACCCCACTACAATAAGCCTGTCTCCTGCCCCAAATCTCTCAGCTTTATGCCCGTGGGTCAGGGAAATCATCTGTTTGGGACAGCTATGACTGCACCTCTGTCACTCATCTGGTGTCAGAGCTTCCTCCTGCATCAAGGAGGTTCCTGTGCAGGGATGTCATGGCCCAGAAGAAGCATGCCACTCCGGACTCTTGCTGGGAATAAGCGTCTCCCTGCAGAAATGGCTTACTTTCTACCCAGAGGGATGGCAGGTGGGGCTGGGGGTACTTTACTTCTTCAGTCACTTTCTTCACTCCACTTTCAGACCACTCCTGCCAGCCCACATTGCTCCAGGGTCGGCCAGCAGTTCTGCAGCTGTAGGTGTGGCAGGGACAGGAATGAGGACCCCTGGAATGGTTCCATATGCTTTCCAAGTGGTGTTCACACAGCATCTAAATGGCATAACCTACTTCACAGCACTATCATGAACATTAAGCCATGTTTACCGATACTTGAAAATTATCGTCCTAGTTCTGTCCTAAGTGGCTTCAGAAGAGAAATCTGCTGACTCTTAAATTGGTATATCTCTATAAATATTTTTCCTGTCTGTTTCAATTTCTTTCTTTATCCTTTATTTTTTTAGACATTTAACTATGATGTATTTCTTTGAATTTTCCCATTTGACTTCCACTCAATTTCTTAAATCTGTAAGTTTATATATTTCATCAATTTGGGACATTTTCCATTTTTTTAGTGCTTTCTTAGTCCCATTCTTTTGTCCTTCTGAGATTCTCATGACACAGATATTAGTTCATTTATTTTATTCCCTGGATTCCTTAGATTCTGCTAATTTTATTCAGTCAATTTTCTCTGTTGTTCAGACTTAATAGTTCCATTGATCTTTCCTCAAGTTTATTGATTTTATTGTCTAGTGAATTTTTTATCTTGATTATTTTTCTCTTCTTTGGTATAATGTCCACTTGTTTTTTTTTTTTTTAAGGAGCACCTTCTGTTTCTTTTCTGACATTTTCTTTCTTATTTTTTTCCCCATTTGCTTCAAGGAGATTCATAACTGCTTATTGGAATTGTTTGTTTGTTTGTTTTAATGATGCCTACTTTAAAATTTTTTGTTGGAAAAATGCTATCCTAGACACATATCATGAGACTCTATCCCATTTAATCATCAATCATTTCTGTTCACGTTTAATGCTAGGACTGTCAGGCGTGTATTCATCTTCTTGCTAAGTCTACTGACTCCACCCCAGCAAACGTGAGCACTAGTTCTTGTTGCAGATACATAGGATAAAGTTTCACTACCCAACTGATCCCACCGGCACCTTCCCAATGAACATGGAGCACTGACTCACATTACCTCATTATTGCAGGGTGGCTTCATTGTTCATCTTACAACCAAACTCTCCTGACAGTAAAAGTGAGGATGGAGAGAAGGAAGAGTACCAACTAGCTAGTCCTTACACCACGATCTTCTGCCTGCTTTATACTGAGTGGGAGTCAAGGCTCAACTTCCCCATTGTGTCCTGATGATTTGGGGTAGAGACAGAAGAGGGGAATCAGTGTGCATTACTAGCCCCACCTCAAACTGCTTCATTAAGCCTCATTGATGACATTCTTCAGCTTCCTGCTTCACCTCCCACTGGCCTAGTCTAGCCAACTAAAGACAGCATTGGTGGTCAAGTCTGTAGCACCCACCCCTCTGGGCCACAAGGAAAGACAGAGACTGAATTAAAAGGTGGGAGGATAGAAAACTATTTACTCAGAGGCCTTGTGAAACCAATGGTAGACACAATATCTCCTTGCCAGATAGCACTTCGGATTGGAAGGCAAACTACCAACTGGGGCGATCGGTCGAACAGTGGATTAAACAGCCCCCCAGGCCTTTCCGCTCACCTCTGGAAAGCACCACAACAGGATGTCTAGAGAGAATCCTTACATTATTAGATGACAGTGGAGAAGGGTCCGCTACCTTTCTCATTCAAAGTCCAAAGGAACCATCTGGGTGAACTCATTGATAGGACATGTTCCTTATAGTTATTAGCCTCTTGATGACATTTTCAGTTATAGAATTTTATATATGTAATTCATTTTATGATTGCATGGTTGTAAATATGTAGAATTCAGAATTAAATGTGGAAACATTTTATTTTTCTTAACTGCTTTCTCAGCTACAACAATGCTAATTAAATGAACACAACATGCACACACTCCTTACTTGATACTAAGAGCTCAGAAATTTCTATTTCTACTGTGTAGTTTTTATACCATGCTTCATCTTTTAACAATAACGTCAGCAAATGTTGTCTCTTAATAGAAAGGATCCAGAGATTAATCTCATGCTAACCTGTTTTTCTCCACCACCACCCGGCCCCTTCTAGGAGGACAACTGTAAGTTTCGTGGCTTACTGCTGCTCCACCCGGTGTCTGCAGACTTTCGACCTGCTGAGTTGATAAACACTCAAGAACCCTCAGGAGCATTGCCAAATTGACACTGTCGTTGCTGAGCCTGCACACTGTGCAGTGGGAGGAGGCCAGGCTGGCAAACACGTCTTCTAATCCTGCCCGACCAAGTGCAAGAGGCTGCAGAATTCTCTGGAATGTCCTGATTGAGCTTCAGAGCTAAAATGCCTTCGTCCTTTCCCCGAGTTGGAATATACCCCCCTGAAATTAAGAACCCTTTGTCGTTCGTGTTATTATTTTTGCATCTCATACTCAAACTACTGCATTTATTGTGCCTATCCAAATCTAAAACAGGTTTCATTCTCTCTCTGATAACTATAATTTGACAATGCAGCAAATTAGCTTTGAAGTACAAAAATCTTCAATAGACATTGTAATCTTCCCCCTTCTCCCCCCTAGAATTATTTCCCCCACAGCTTTTTCCTCTCAGTAGTTTCCCAGTGGCAACCCATTGTTTTACAGAGTGAATGTTAGCAGCACCCACTGGCTTCATTGACAGGGTGGGGTGCGTGTGTTGGGCAATCAAAGTGAACTCCTGGGAAGGCTATGCCAGCATCGCAAGGCACACGCCCTCTGGAAAGCAGCAGCCTTGTTTACAAATAAGGCTGGGCATTAAAAGATGGGTGTGTTCTATTCTGTTTTGTTTAGAAGAAGAGTGTAGATTGTAAATAAAACACAATCTTATTTTAAAATATAATCAACAGAAAAATACTTTTTTGAATTTTTTAAATTTCCTGTGGGTTTTTCGTATAGGAAAAGCTTGTGAAACATTTGAGGCTTTAAAAGAGTTGGTCCCTTTCTGAATTTAAAAACTTTGGCATAATGAAAAAATGGAAGAAAAATACATCCAAATATGACCTCTAGTGTTGTGTTTGTGGGTTTATGATTAAATTGATACTGACTTTGAAATGGTTTTGTTTCATGTAAAAAATAGGCTCCAGCTTTATATTCATTAATGGAGTGATTCTAAGTACAACTTGGGCATATTTACTTTAATCTATAGTGCACTTGATTATATTCATTTTGACCCTTCAGTCCTTATGTACTTTGACTCGCTGTTATCCAGGACACATAAAACACAAGCATGGAAGTTCCAAATTCAGTCCTAAACTTTTGCAAAAAGATCATAAACTGAAAATGCCTGATTACACCCTGACAGGAAAAAATTTGGCTCTGAATATAGGAGTCATGTGTTTGCTCTTCCTTTCAAAGGGTGGCCTTCAAAAGGGGCTTTGCTGACAGATGTTATTCTGGTTGCTATGGTAGGATTTGTGTGTGTGTGTGTGTTGTGTGTGTGTGTGTGTGTGTGTGTTGAAGATGCTGGTGATGATACAGGGTTTTGCATAAGGCAGGACTAGAATAGGATCCAAGAATGTTTGTTTAGTACAATAATTATTTTCAAAGAATCTAAAACTTGTCAAAAAGCTGGTTTGTGGCATTTTATTAGCTGTCCTAAATCTCTAATGTGAGGTTCAATCGGTGCTAACAGTCCTACGTAGTTAACACAGTTCCTGACAAATGTGTGATCTTTTACAGTCCCACCACCTGCTACCCAGAAAGCAGCCTTTCCACATGGAATGGTAAGGGCAGAAAATGCTCGGAGGCTCTAACTGTGTCTGCCCTGCTCCTCCTTCCTACTACCCTTTTCATAACATGGTTCATTTCGCCTCGACATTTCAAAGACTTATGGTATTATAGGAAGATCTGTATCAAAATATTATAGTTCTCCTTTAGAATAAAAGTTTTAGCTGTAACCGCTACATGAACATAAGTTGAAACATCTGCCATAACTTTATCAGTGTAATTCAGGTAGAGTGGCTGATAACTCTTGTTTAAGAGACAGGAAGTATATTGCAATATTTTTCTATCTTGCTGTCTACACGTCTTAAAATGGATCTATGAAGAATGATAATCTGATATTTAGGATCCCTTTTGTTTGGTCTTGCCTGGAATTTTACAAAAGCCCTTATAAGTGAATTCTCCTCTTCTGTACCTGTTCAACAGCATCAGTCAACTGAGGATTGCCACCTTTGTGCAGTCTCAGTCTAATCTGGGTGTAGAACCTGAGCTCCATTGATAAGGAATGAAATTTACACCTTGGTTTTCTTAGTGTTGTTCATTATGGAATTTAGTGCTTGATTCACTGATGTAATTTTTAACCTTTTAATTTTTATTTTTTGGGGGGGTAGAGAGATGGAACCAACTCCAAGGATATACACATAAGTTCCTATTTGAAGGACGGGCATCAAGGGAGTGGGTTGGGGGAGAGGTCGGGCAGTGTAAGCTATGACAGAACAATAACAATGTATAAAGTAGTGAGGGTTGGTAGTGAGGGGAGAGCAGGGGAAGGGGGGAAGGGATGGAGAAACCGATACCAGAGGCTCAAGGGAAAAGGCGGATGATTGGAGAACATTAATAGCAGCGGACATGTGAAAGTGCTCAGCACAGTATGTTTATTTATGTATTGTGAAAAATTATGTACGAGCCCAGAATAAAATGATTTTTAATTTTAAAAAAGTACATCTAAAATTCAAGGTGTCCTGTTGATTACTGGCCTTCCTGTAAACTCAAAAGCAACAGCTGCTACACAGAGTGTTCCATTCACGACAGCCCCATGTGTTGAAGTAGAACTGTGTTGCATACAATTTTCCATGGCTGGTTTTTATGGTGTCGACTGCCAGGCTCTTCTTCCAAGGTGCCCCCGGGTGGACTTCCCCTCCCACCTTGCTTTTATTTTTTTTTGGGGGGGGGGGCATCACAGCCCTCTGGTGACCGTGGGATCTACCCAACACGGCTCCTGAGAGCCGCTGCTGGATTTGAACCGCTAAGCCCGCGGGCCGCAGTCCCACGCTCAACCGCTTAGGCCACCGGGGCTCAGCCCCACCTTGCTTTTAGGAAGTGACCCTGTCACCCTTTTGTCGCGCCCACGGACTCCTGGCCGCCTTACAATGTAATGCAAAAGGGGTCTGTTGTACGTGGATCCACCCTACTGCTGCTGTCTAAACACCTGCTTCACTCATATACAGCACTATGTGGATGAAATGACACATTTTCAATTAATATTATATTGAGAATAGTTTTTGAATTAAAAAATAAATGATAGAGACAGGACTCACTAAAATCACACTCAGGCTTGCCTGACTAATGAACATTTCACTTTTTTCTCACATAAACTTTTTTAATTAATCATTTTATTGAAGAACTCTTAACAAATCTTATACCAAGCCATCATTCTATAGTATTGAGCACACTTGTACGTATGTTGCCATTAGTATTTCCCAAACAATTTCTTTCAACTTGAGCCCTTGGTATAAGTAGGCTCCTCTTTTTATCCCCTCCCTCCCCCACCCACGTTCATGAATCCTTGATCAATTATATATTGTTGTTTTGTGTTTTACACTGCCCATTGTCCCCCTTCACCCACCTTTCTGTTATTTGTCCCCCAGGCAGGGATACTATACATTAAACCTTGCAATGGATTCCCCCTTCCCCCTTTCCTCCCATCCTCCATTCCCACCATCCCCCTACCCTCAAGATATTGCTACTCCTACTACTGTTCCTGAAGGATTTATCTTTCCTGAATTCCATGTGTCAAGAGTTCTTATCTGTATCAATATGTGTACTCCTGTCTAACCGGATTTATAAGGTAGAACTGAATCATGGTGGTAGTGGGGAGGAAGCATTCAGGAACCGGAGGAATGAAGTGTGTCTCATCTGTGCTATAATACACCCTGCTTGAATTGTCCCTTTCTTAAATTCTCTGAGGGGAGATGTCCAATTGTCTACAGATGGGCTTTGGGTCTCCAATCCTATTTTTTCACAACACCATAATTGTGTGCTTTGGACCTTTTGATGATTGATACCTGGAACATCTCACTTTTGTTTCACCTTCAACATTACAAATTAAAATGTTTACAGTCTAAGGAAAAAATACAATAACACTATGAGTTTCTGCATTTACTTTTCCCTAAAATAAACTTACAGACTCATTTTGTAATCTTTGGGGAGCTGCAGAAGATAATTTCTAAACTTACTGCTAGTAAATTTACATTTGTTTCCTGAATTACTATAAAAACAAAAACTAAAATATTAAAAGCATACATTCCTTTAGTAGAAATCAAAACTCATTCATTTATGAACATGAATTCTAACTGGGCCAACAATAATGCAGCCTGTTGTAATTAAACATTATGCTGTAAGTTTATTGCACAAATTTATGAGTAGAGTCTCTTTAAGAATCTTGTTTTAAAATATATCCTTGTGTAAACCTGACTATGTTACTATGCTTTTGATTATTTTCCTAGTTTCCATTCAATCTTACTTGCTGCTAATAAGACTTGTCTACTTTTCTTCAAGAACTCACTCAGTGAATACTTTGCTTTCTCTACAAACAATGGGAATTTTTATAAAGCCTGTATTCTTGAAAATAGCCTGATGTCTGTCTAGAAGTCATTCAAGGCTCACTGTTCCTGTCAGGAAGTGGCTCGCTGTGTCAGTAGCTAAGAGATCTGAAGATGATAAAGTCTCTCTAGAAAAGGGATTGATCATATAGCTGAGTGACTATTATCCTGGGCAAGCAAAAGAGATAGTTTCGCACCCTAGGGAGGGCTCTTGGAAGCATGACTATCCAGTCCCTTGAACTTCAGAGACAGGTGTCATCAGACCAGTAGGGTGGCTAGGAAAAGAAATGATCTTGAAGATTATTTTTATATGCAACTAATACATGCAAGGGTTAGCTGTAGTTTCCCCTCTCACAGCACAGCATGTGTTCTCATAATTACCTATGTTAAAGAGTATCAAACTTTGTTTTGGTTTTCCTGGAAATTTTGAGAACATATAATCGTTATATATTAATTTTAAACCAATGAGGTTTAAATAATATATTTTTTAATATTCTGTGTGGGCCCTTTGAAAAACTATGCTAAAATGTGTTTGGGGTGTGAATATTTTTATAAACCTTATGTTGTAGGCAGCTTTCTTAGGAGTGTTGAGAGTGGTGGTTTCGTTGTCCTAACCAAAATTCACTTGTTAAGAAAGGAAAGAGTTTATTAAACATTTAAGTCAGAGCCCATGGTAACATTAACAAAAATGATGGAGTAAAGAAAATTATTTCCTCCATAAAAGCAATAAAAGCAGTGTGAAAAGTGCACCCCTGCCATCCCCCCCCTCCCACACACACACACCAAAAGAAAAGTAGAACCAACTTTTTCAGAACTTTGGAAATTAAGCAAAGTCTTTCAACACACTGAAAAGTATTGATTCATAAAAAGTGAATCTCTGTAACACTAGCCAGTTTTTTTTGTTTTCTTAATTTTCCTTATGCCCCCCCCCCACACACAGACACAACAACAACCACAACTCCATAGGAACTTGCACACCAGCAACTTGGCAGCCACAGAGGCAGCAAGAAAGTGTTTCAGCAACTACAAAGCCTTATCCCCAGAAAAACCCCTTATTATACTTGGCTGGGAGTTGGGCGGGTAGGGAAAGTTTTCTTCTTTTGTTTTTTAATGTAGACACTCATGAAAAAAAAAAAGAAGCAATTTATTAACCTGGCGGGTGACTGAGATGGTGGATAGCAGTTGGGGCAAACAGTAGGTAGGCTGAGCCAAACAGGAGCAGGGAAAAGCTGGGGAATAACGTGGCCACAGGATTTTTTTAAAGCTCCAGCATATTCCTGGTACTCTAGAAAGAATGCCTATATGAAAAAATGAGAATGCCTATATGGAGAGCTCATCAGGCATAGAAAGTGAAGTCTAAGGCAGAATTGATGGAGAATTATTCTAAATGTTTAAACAAGTGTGTAACACCATTAGCTGATAACTCGATAGACCAGTAGTCACACAAGACAAGAACTCAGTCTGCAGAGTAATTCAGAAGAGTTACCAACCCAAAGCAACAGGCCTCAGTAACATCAAGCCGTTGAGAGAGGGAAATCTCATTTCCAGAGTTCCCACAACAGTATATAAAGTGATCAGATTTCAACAAAAAAATTATAAGACATTCAAATAGACTAGAAATTATGGCCTATACAAAGGCAGATAACAATCGGTGAAAATTTCCTGAGATAGCCCAGACTGAACTTTATAGACAAGAAGTTTTAATGAGCTATTTAATATGTTCAACGAAAATAAAAAAACTAAAGGAAAGTGTTAGAGATCCATAAAGAAGTTTTTATGCCTTTTTTTAAAAATTGAAATTCTGAAGTTGAAAAAAATAACAAAAGAGAAATCTCTAGAGGGCTCAGTGGAAGATTTCAGTAGAAAGAAGGAAAAAGATGGCAAACTCAACACTAGATCAATTGAAATTCTTCAGAAAGAAAAAGATTGGGGGGAAATGAACACACTCAGAGATATGTGGGATAATCATTAAACATACATGCTGGAGTTCCAGATGCAAAGGAGAGAGAAAGGATCCTTTAATAAGTAGCAAATGAGAACACCTCAAAATTGATGAACAATTAATCTACATATTCAACAAGCTCTAAAAAGCATAATCATTTTTTAAAAATAGTCTTAGTGGGGGTTCATACAAATCTTCAAAATCTATACATTCATCCATACATTTGTATATTTCTTGCCATCATCATTCTCAAAATATCTTCTTTCTACTTAAACCCTGGTATTAGCACCTCATTTTTCTCCTCCCTCTCCACTCCTTCCTTCTTTGTGGAGAATACTTTATTCTGTCATACTGAATACTTTATTTTGTTATATCATACACTGTCTGAGGTCTCCCTTTACCACTTCCTTATTGTCCATACCCCAGGGGGGAAGTTATATGTAGATTCTTATAATCACTTTCCCCTTTCTCCCCCACCTTCCCTCCACCCTTCCAGTATCACCACTCTCACCACTCATCCTAAAGGGATCATCTGTCTTGGAATCCCCATGTTTCATGTTCCTATCTGTACCAGTGCCCATTCTCTGGTCTAGCCAGACTTATGAGGTAGAATTGGGATCATGACAGAGGTGGGAGGAAGGAAGCATTTAAGAACTAGAAGAAAGTTGAGTATTTCATTTTTGCTACACTGCACCCTAACTGGCTCATCTCCTCCCTGTGACCCTTCTTTAAAGGGTGTTGCTTCACCTACAGAGTATAGATTCCCAACCTATACTTCTCTTCATTTACAATGATAATTTTTTAGTTCTTTGATGCCTGATACCTGATCCCTTCGACATCTCGTGGTCACACAGACTGGTGTACTTTTTCCATTTGGGTTTTTGTTGCTTCTGAACCAGATGGCCACTTGTATACCTTCATGTCTTAAAGACCCCAGACGCTATATCTTTTGATAGCTGGGCACCATCAGCTTTCTTCACCACATTTGCTTATGTACACATTTGTCTTCGGCGATCATATCAGGAATGTGGACAAGCAATGATATGATTTTTTTGGTGTTCTTTGATGCCTGATAACTGATTCCTTTGACACCTCATGGTCACACAGGCTATGTGCTTCTTCTATGTGGGCTTCATTGCTTCTGAGCAAGATGGCTGCTTGTTTACTGTGATGGGTAGGTTTGTTATGCCAACATGGCCACAGAAGATTGGTGGGTCTGTTGTGAAAGCAGGGCCAATGAACACACGGGATGAATTGAAAGGCAGAGATAGGAAGGGCTCAGTGAGTCCTGCCCTCTCTCTTGCTTTCGGATCTTCAGACCAGACGGCTGCCTTGTTCATCCTGTGCCTCGACCTCCAAGGAACACTAACCGTGGGCATCTAATCATGGACTGTGGAGCTGTGAGTTGAGCCATCCTCCTGGGATATACATCTCTTGAGCTGGGGACTGTTGGACTCTGTCATCTGATTGACTGTTGGTGACCTGCTTTGCTGTTTGCTGCCTGTGACCAGATAGCCTGGATTACTCTGCAGAGGACTACTCAGCGGTCCTCAAGACTTGAGGGACTGTCAGTCTTCTAGCTGTCTCACACAAGTGAGTTGCACCGAGCAATTTGTACTACTTTATAGATAGTTAACTGTTTCTTTCTTATCTTATATACCTTTCTCTATATATAAATATATAAAAAGTATTACTAGTGTCCTGGTTTTATTTCTCTAAGAGAACTCTGCCTGACACATTTACTTAAGGAGAGCCTCATATGAACACATCTTAAGTTGTCAAAATAAGAAAACGGATCTTGAATGCAGCAAGAAGTGATTCTTTGAGTATAAGAAATGCTCCATACAATAGATGTATGTATTGATTGTGATGAGTTGTATGAGCCTCCAATAAAATGATTTAAAAAATTCAACATTTACAAAAACCTGAAATAAAAGATAATATCCTCAATTAAAAAAAAAAGAAATGCTCATCAGAAACCATGGATTCCACATAATGTGATGAGTTATTCAAAGGACTGAAAGAAAAAGATGATCAACAAGGAATTCTATATCCAGCAAAACTATTCATCATGTATGGTGAAATCATTTCATACCCAGTTTGAATTTGTCACTGGCAAACTGACTGATAAGAAACTTTACAAGGAGCCCCTCAGACAAAAGTGTAAGGATAGTAGATAATAACTTCAAATTAAGACAAAAATATAACAGCAAAGGCAATTAAAAATACAACTATAAAATATATACAATATACCAAAAATGGGTTGGTTTGTTTGTAACTCTTTCCCCCTCCAGTATGAAGAAGGATAATTCAAATCCACACCAGCTCAAGGTTGATTGCCGCAGAGGTCAGACATGCCTTACCCTCCATGTTTTTTCTTGATCATGTTGTGACGCCAACCATCCCTTCAAAAGTAATCTACTTTTCTGTCGAGTTTGGGAATTCATTGCAATGGCCACACAGAACTCACAGATAACACTCATGCATATGGAGGTGCATTAGGGAAGCTCACAGGTTACAAAATGGTAGGATACAGATCTTTTGTCTGAAGTACCCTTTGTTAGCCATGCTGTGAGTCATGTCTCTGATGCCAAGATTTTCAGTCACAGAGTTCATTGGCTTCTTCCTCTTCACCCACACAAATTCAAAGTCTCAAAAGTGTCTTTCTTCTCTGCCTCACAGTCTTGGTGTGGCTACTCTGCTCAGTCTCATAGTCTCAATGCTGCCATCTCTGGTGATTCTGTGCCAACCATTTAAGACCTGAATCTTCCAGACAACCTGTGTGGTTCTACTTTCTTGGTGGTCATGGGATTGCCAGCCCTTATATTTGAAATGGTTCGCTCTTCCACTAAGCAGAATGGCAAACTGGCCAGACCTTGTGTTAGAGTCCTCTACAAGGAACTCTGGTAGCATAAAGAACTCTGGAGACATAAGTTGGTTTTGCATTGGACTTAACTACAAGATAAGCAGTTAAAGTGTACCAGCTTCTCCTTGGGAAAAAGATCAGGATTTCTATGTCAGTAAAGACTTACAGTCTTGAAAATCTACATGGGCAGGTCTAATCAGTCATATAGAGTAAGTTAAGAATGAGAATAAACTCAATGATGGTTGTTGTCACTTCAGAGTTAGGTAAAACAACTCAAAATCATAAAAGAGACAACTCTTACTGGTTGGAGACCAGTCATTGCCAAGATAATTTTGTTTTGTGATGATGCCACACATTTTATCCATCCCAATAGAACCTTGAGTTGATGCCAATTTATAATGACCCCCTCCCCCACATACACACACACTTTGTGGGTTTCTAAGACTGAGTGTTAATGGGAGTGGAAAGTGCAGTCTTTGTGTCCAATGGAGCTGCTGGTGCCTCCTTACTGCGGCCATGCGGATCACAGCTCAGCTTGCAACCAGCCACTACACCACCAGCACTCAGGGGCCGGAAATTTCACCATGTCTCATAGAAGGAAAATAGGTGGTATTTTATATCTTTTCAAGATTCAGAAACAAAAAAGCATCAAGAGGTGCAAAATCGGGCTGAACTCCAGTGGCGTAGTGGTTGCGCACGGGACTGCGGCCCACTGGGATGGAGGTTCAATTCCAGCAGTGGGGCTGGGCCTCCTACTCCCACCCCCGGAGAGCAGTGATGCCCAAAAACAAAAACAACAAGAAAAAGCAAATGGGGCTGAGCCCCGGCGGCATAGTGGTTGTGCGCGGGACTGCGGCCCACTGGTATGGAGGTTCAATTCCGGCTCCCAGGAGCAAGGCTGGGCCTCCTACTCCCACCACCTCAGGGCAGTGATGCCTAAAAAAAAAAAAAAAAAAGGTACAAAATCAGGACTCTCTGATAAATGCCTAATGATTTCCTAGTAAAACTCTCACAAAATTTCCCTTGTTTAATAAAAGGAATGAGCAGAGAATTGTGGAGAGGACTCTCTAATGAAGTTTTCCCAAGCATTTTTCTGCAAAAGGGTTAGGTAACTGTCTCAAACCCTCTCATAATAAGCAGGTGTTATTTTATCATTCCTTGATAACACTTATAGAACATGACAAATCAAAATTGCTTTGAGCATACTTGAAAACTGTTGTCATGACCTTTGTTGTCATGACTGCTCAGATTTTGTGTTGAGTTGGACACTTATACCTCCTGGGGGCCATTGCTTTGATTATGCTTTGTCTTACTGTCCTACTTGTTCTTTTTATCTTCTATCACAGTTCTTAAAAGAAGTGCTTCATTCTCTTGATCCCACTTATTTAAAATTTCTAAAGAAAGTTTTACTCTTGTCTTCCGCTGATCTTTGTGCAATTTTTTGCACCCATCAAACAAAGTTTGCTCAACTTTAATTTTTCATGCAGAATTTTCTAAACTTAACCAGTTGAATTGTCTTTGTTGCTGGCTATTATTTTTGCTATAAACCATTGGTCCCCTCCAACTGGAGAACAAGCAAGTTTGTTTCTTTGCAAATTGGATGAGTGACCTACTATATAAAATGAGTTATACATTGTAAACAGCAGTTTATCAATTTCAAAATTGGTTCTAAATATCTTTGAAATGCTGTCTCCATAGATGTTCTATTGGGCATGAATAATTTCACCATTCTTCCACCTAAGTTTCAATTTAATGTCCTTTGGTTCTTGCTTAATTTTAACAGAGTGCATGGTGTTCTGATAAGGGCTCTCTTCAGGTGGATGTCTTCTTAGTGTCTCAAATCAGATTCTGTTCTTATATATTAAGACAAGTTGTTAAGAGATTATTTCAGAGAAAAAAATCATGGATTTTATTGAAATTCTTTGATCACCCAAGTTGTCATGCATTCTTCTGCACAGATTGGATAACAGCTCCTTGGCTGCTTCTTTTAGGGCAAGCCATTAAGACCCCTTTCTAATAGTCAGGTGCCATCTGATCACTTCTTTGAACTTTACTAAAGTATCCACAAATTCAATGATTACCTCATGAGGGAAATTGGGATCACATTGTAAGAACTACTTTTTCTTTGATTAGTCTTATGCCTTAAAGTGGGAACTCAAATCCATTCATGGAATGTATATTATTTTTTATATACAGCTTGCTTCTTGGGCAGCATACTAGCTTCTTAAAAAATTATAAGTGACTTGTACATAACATTTGATCATTTTAATGATAGCAATATTAATCTAGTCAACAACATAGATTTATAATGCTAGTGAGAAAATATAAAGGAAAACTTTTGGTTAAAACATTGGTGTGTTAGTCTGGGTAGACTAGAGAAAAAAACTCATAGACATGCATATGTGCAGAAGAAAGAGTTTTTTATACAAGAGTAACTGTACATTAAGAAAACAACCCAATCCAGTCCAGTCGAAAGTCATAAGTCCAATATTAGCCCATATGTTCAATACCAGTCTTCTTCCAACTCACGAAGCACGTGCAATGACACCAGGACAATCACAGGCCAGTAAGTGCAGAGTTTTGTGTATCCAGCAGCAGTAGAAGCATCTCAGCAGTAGAAGCATCTCAGCATCTCAACCCATGGCTCCTCCTGTTTTCAGGGATGCTGCCATGTGTCTTGTCAGCTGCAAGTTTCCCAAAGACCAAGTCTTATGTCTTGTCAGTAGAGCTTCTCCAAGGGACCGAGCCATAGGTCTCTCACCTCCAAGGGGGAAATACAGCTGGATTTATCAGAATTCTCAGGAGAAAGCCATGTCCACACAGAGGTCTCATTGACTATCTCCAGATTGACAGGCTAGAATCCACTCCTACACTTCTATTCCTGAAATCGACACGATTACATGACTGCCATAATCTGTGAAGTTTCACTTATATATTGATAAAATTTGAGTAATAAAGCAAAACTACTTCAAAAACAATGAGAGCTTGATGCAAAGTAAGCATTTCAATAATGTACAATCACTAAGGTAATATTTCATTTACAAAATGTAATGGCATGCAAGGTAAAATCAAAGGATATGAAAATAAATAGCAAATGTGAAAGTTGAATCTATAACCCTAAGCTTCCAATATCACACAATCTCAAAAGCAATAAAAATTGGAATGAAGTCCAACGACCTCAAAGTCTATGACATTGGAAAACTGTCTTGTTCTTCTGTCCAATAAGAGCATTTCAGCAAGTATAAATGTTTCTGTTCCTCTAATCTTTGAGGTGTATGTTTAAAGTTTTACACAACAAATTTGGTTTCTTCTAATTTCACTTGAGTCCTTTCATTTCCTCCTTCAGCGTATAATATTTGGGTATGAAATCAGCCAAGATTGTGAACCAAGCCCCTCTCAGGTATGAAAAGTTGCTGTAATACTTACAAACAAACAAATCTAAAATGCAATGATGCTGAATGCAGGAAGATCAGAGGCAAGTGAGTGGGGAGTCTTGTGGATCCAGTGGCGTTCGAAGCATCTCAGCCCCGGCAGGTCTCCACAGACTGCTCCAGCTCCAGCTCCCAGGCCATGAGCTACCTCACCATGATGCCATGTGTCTCATCAGTAGAGAGTCTTTCTCAGAGAAAGCTGAGAGAAAGGGAGAGAGAGAGAGAGAGAGAGAGAGAGAGAGAGAGAGTCAGTCTCCCACCTCCAAGAAGGAATGCAGGAATTCCCAGAATCCACACAGAGGCCTCATTGACTATAACCTGATTGACAGCCTAGACTCCACTCCTTCACTCATAATCCTCTAAAATTGACAACAGATAATATAACTGCCACACTCCCCCATGTTCATTGTAGCACAGTTCACAGTAGCAAGAAGCTGGAAATAGTCTAAATCCTCTTCAGTAGAAGATTGCATTAAAAAACTGGTAGACACACACAATGGAATATTATGAAGCCCTTAAAAGCAGTGATGAAACCATGAAGCATCTCAAGATGTGGAGGGATCTGGAAGACATTATGCTGGGTGCTGTGGGACACTGGGTCACTAAACCCTAGATTTTGGGCGTATACAGCATACTCCACGGGTTATGCCAGTGAGATCTTATGCAGGAACTTCACTGGATGATCTGGATTCTATTTCAGACACTCTTGTAACCCAAGGATTTAAGTCAGAAAATAGATGATGTTTGAGGAAGCAGATGAGAGCTGTACCAGTACCAATGAACTGTTGGTAGTCAGACACTTGAGGTTGTTTCAGCAATACCCTATATGCTGTATCTAATATATGTATCATTCCACCAAATGGGTGACAGACATTCTGTTTCATTTTGTTTATGTCTGTTCATAGTAGGGTGTACCTTAGAGGTGCTATGTCTTGGGGTCACCCTATGAAAGCTGTGTTATTTGTTTTTTCTGTTTTTCGGTAAATGAAATCCAGAATTAAAGAATCTGTAGAAACAACAAATAGAACAAGGGTGGAGGAAGTACAGAGTGGAGGTGGGGACAAGAAGAGAGATGGTATCAAGGAGATGGAAGGAAAAACATGTTGGGAAACTGGTTATGAAAGCAGTCATATGATTTTGTTTGATGAGATTGAACTATGACATGATATGACATATGAATTAGCAAATTAAAAGAAAACAAACAAAAAGCATAGATCTAGAAATAGGTTTGGGGCTCACACTCAATCCTTGCTCCAATTTAACAAAATTAGTTCTTATATCATGGCCCTGCTTAAAACTAGTGGGGGAAGTGGTGATACTGGGAAGGATGGGGAAGTAGAAAGGGGGAACTAATTTCAGGGGTCTACATGTGACCTCTCTAGAGTACAGACAATGGGGGGGGGGGTGAGATGACACATGGGACAGTGAACGATATGAAAAGATAATAATAATTTGTAAATTTTTAGGGGTTCATGGGGGAGGAGATGGGAAGGGAAATATGGGGAGCTGAAATTTAAAAAAAAGAGGAAGAAGAACTAGAGGAAAGGGGGAAAGAGGAGCTTATGCCAGGGGCTCAAGTAGAAAATGTTTGGAAATGAATGTGGCAACACGTGTACAAATATGCTTAATACAAATGACATATTGAATATTATAAGAGCTGTAAGAGCCTCCAATAAAATCTATATTAAAAAAACGCAGTCTTAGGAAGAAAACACAGAAGTCCTAGGAATCATAGCAAAATGCGGGGAAGAATGTAGATGTGCCGGGTGTAGATAAAATAGCATAAAATCTTGTCTCCAAAGAAGCTGCCATCTAAGTGCAATGTCATCTGAGTTCACATGGAAGAAGCAGATGAAAACAGCAGTTCTTAACCTGCGGGTTGCGACTCCTTTGGGTGTTGAATGACCCTTTCACTTGAGTCACCTGAGATCATTGGAAAACACATCTTTCTGACGCTCTTTGAAACCCAGACACCACTCCTTTATCCAACTCCAGGCGAGTCCACCCACAAGCAGAAATGCTGATCTTGTGAGAAAGAAGCTATCTCAACCTTTGCACCGACGTTGGTGTGTTAGCACTGACTTTCATGTTTCAGCACTGACATTGGTGTGCTAGCATACTGTGACACAAGCGCAGCGATGTAGTTTACTGTTGTCATATTAAGACCATCACCCATGCTTCAAGACAAAATTTCATTTATTTGTAATTAGTAATAAATATTTCACAATATGAAATTACAAATTGTTTCATGATTATCACTATGCTTCAATTATGTTCAATTTGTAACAATGAAAATACATCCTGCATATCAGATATTTACATGACAATTCATAGTAGTAGTAAAATTACAGTTATGAAGTAGCAACAAAAATCCTTTTATGGTTGGGGGAGGGGTCACCACTAACATAAGGAACAGTACAAAAAGCATTAGGAAGGTTGAGAACCACTGTGCTAATGGATGGTGGTCATAGAATCTGAAGTCAAAGGAGCGATTGGTATCAGAGCCTACATTGTGAGAATCTGGTGCACAGAAGCCTGCAATTGACAGTGGGAACCCAAGATTCGTTTTTAGAACTATGTAGCAGATCAGTCTGGAGGGCTCCCTGGAGCTACAATTAAGGAATGAAGGAAAAGTGGTTACTAAACAAGAGAACATTGGAGAAAAGAGTATAAAAGATCAAAAGTGTAAATCTGACTTGAACGGTTTAAACTGTCTGTAGATTTCCCTCTAAACTAATGCTGGACCTAATCTGGTTTTCAAAATTTTCTACATTTTTTGGTATTGTATTGTATTGCATTGAGACACACATTAAGGTGTGTCTCAGAGGTGTCATGCCATTAGAGGACACCCTTATGAACTTATGTAAGTATGTTTTTTCCATTTTTCCAGAACTAATGAACCTATAGAGTCAGAAAGTAGAGTAAAGGTTTCAGGGGGAGTGGCTACAGACGGGGGAGGTGAAGGGGAGACGATGTCAAGGAGTCCATGTAGAAAAAGTATGTTTAGAAATGGGTTGTACAGTTCTGCTTAATGTGATTGAACTATGGAATGATAAGATATATATGTATGTGCATATATATGAATGAGTAATGTTTTAGACTATTCAGTGGCTAATTTATGATTTATGTTACTGTTGATATTTGTATCAGTTTTAATTTGTGAATCTTGTCATTTTAGAAAATTCTGGAAAATTTGATTTTGTCTAGTACAGCAGCAGTTCTCAACCTGTAGGTCACAACTCCTTTGGGGGTTGAACGACCCTTTCACAGAGGTCGCCTGATTCATAACAGTAGCAAAATTGCAGTTATAAATAGCAATGGAAATAATGTTATAATTGGAGGGTCATATAATTGAGGAACTGTATGAAAGGGTTGCAGCTGGAGGAAGATTGAGAATCACTGGTCTAGTAGACTCCATATTGAAGATACCTGTCAGTTTCATAGCTTCAATATAGTCCATTTTTCTATAAGTATATTTTGGTCACACATTTCAGGATGTCAGCAAAGCATGACAAGAAAACAAAAGCTTATCTGTAGATGACAAAACATAATAGGGTTATGGTTACCTCATAATGTATTTTTTAAGTAAAAGGCAATTTACATCAGAAAGAAAGCTAATAGCAATATCCGTAGATACAATGATTAGTCTTTTATTTAAAAAAAACAGTTATAATACCAAACCATTAAGTTACCAAATGTCTGCATTAAGATTACAGATAAGCAGCTAGATCCAAAAGAAATAACATGGTGACCACTTTAGCACTTAAAATAACTAAAAGCATGAAGCTATTAAGTGAAAAATA
Organism: Nesogale talazaci; assembly: GCA_004026705.1. NCBI lineage: Eukaryota > Metazoa > Chordata > Mammalia > Afrosoricida > Tenrecidae > Nesogale > Nesogale talazaci. Next base: position 12,848 of record PVJH01001197.1, on the reverse strand, counting down.
TTTTGTAACATTCCACAAAGTTTTAAGTAGTCAGGAATTTATAGTAACTTACTGAGACATAAAATTGAGCTTCAGGTTTTTCAAATTATGAGACTTGGTGAACATAATTTACCCTTGTCCTGAAAGTTGGATAATATTAAACTTATGTCATACATCAAATTTTTAAAACAGTAATCAAAGGAAAATTTATTACTTTAATGACCACCAAAAACCCAATTCCTGGATTTACTCTATTTAACATTAAAGCTCCTCCCCCAATATTTATTAAGTCTTTATAAAATTACATTTTAGGCAAATAGATCAAACAACATTTATGTCACATTCCTTTTGTTAGCAAGTCCTTTCAACATTGCTTTGTTGAATATGAACACCATAATTTAGCATATATGCACTTCCTTTCTCTTTTATTTTTACTATTGCTATTCTTAGGTGTTGTCAAGTTAGTTCCAATTCATAGTGACAACAAAATATTGCCCAATTCTGTACCATCCTCAGTTTTTGTTACACTTGAGCCATTGTTGCATCCTGTGTTAACACACCTTATTAAAGATCATCCACTTTTTCATGTTTATCAAATATGATCTCTTTTCCAGAGAGTCATCTTTCCTGACAGCATATCTAATATACCCAAGAAGCCTTGTCATACTTGTTTTCAAGGAATATTGTAGTTGGACTTCTACTGAGGTAGATTTGTTTGTTCTTCTGGCAGTCAGTGATACTTTCAATATACTTATTCAACACATTATTGCAAATGCATTTATTCTTCTGTGGTCTTTTGCATTCATCGTCCAACTGTCACATGCACATGAGGCCATTTAAAATACCATGGCTTTGACCAGGCAAGTTTTAAGTTTAGTGACAGACTTACTCTTCAGCACCTTACAAATAAGCCTTGTGCAACTGACTTGTTCAATGCAGTATATCATTTGACTTCTCAAATGCTGCTTCATGGTTTTATATTGTGGACCCAAGAAAAATGAAATCTTTGACAGCTTCAATCTCTTCTCTATCATGTTGTTGTCTGTTGGTTCGGTTGTGAGGATTTGTGTTTTCTTTACACTGAGTTGTAATCAATATTGAAAGCTTTTTTCTTTGATCTTCATCAGCAAGTGCTTAAAAATCCTTCTCACTTTCAACAAGCAAGATGGTATCATCTGCATAGCTTAGGTTTTTAATAGGCCTTCCTCCAACCGTGATGCTGTGTTCCTCTCCATGTAGTCTAATTTCTTGGATTATTTTCTTAGAATATGTATTGAATAAGTATCATGAAGAAATACAACCCTGACACACACACTTTTCCTGTTTCTGAGACATGCAATAGTCCCTTTTTCTGTTTCAATCAATGCCTCTTTTTTGAATAACTGTGATGTACAGGTTCTGTAAGATGACAGGGAAGTGTTCTGCATTTCCTATTTTTCGCAATGCTGTGCATAAGTATGATCCACATAGTCAAATGTCTTCACATAGGCAGTAAAACACATTAAGCATCTTCATGGTGTTCCCTGCCTTCACAGGAAATCCATCTGACATCTCCACTGGGTTTCTGAGACTTTAAATCTTTATGAGAGCATGAAGTCTCCTCTTTCTCTTGCAAAACTGCTGGTGGGCTGAGCCGCTGACCTGTGGTTAGCAGTCAAACATAAACCACTATGCCACTGGGAACCCTTATTAATTATTCCGTAACTCTTATTTCTGGTTCCCTTCTATAGAAAACAAATTGCAACTGCCTGCTTGCTAGTCAGTTTCTAATAAAGTTGAAGTGATACCTGGTGAAATGTTCAAGTTCATGTAGGTAGCACTGTTCAAATATATGTTTGAAGCAAGGAACACCATGTGAAATATAATTTGACCTAAATATTTGGTAAGACATAAAATTGATGTGTCTATCTCAGCCTGGCTAAAGCTACAGTAAATTATCCTCATATTTATGCATTAGTAGAGTGAAGAGTGTATATGACACAGGTTCTGTAGCTCAAAATCTACAGCTGATGGGGTGGGGAGAAACTGGTACCATTTCTGGAAACCAGCAGGTCAAGTGTACCCAGAAGCAAGTCTACCATCAAGGTACAAAGATGTGTGTCGGCCAGTGCTATCAAAACATCTTGCTGGCATGTTTGATGGCTCAAGACTGAGAACCTCAGTAGAATTCTTCAATTTCTTCACCTTCCCCACTAGCTTTAGTATTGATTTGAATAATTATTGTATAAACTGCCTTCCTTGTCAATGTATTGACACTCTCCTATCACAGACAGCATTATACTTCAAGCTCTTGAAATATTCCTTTTGACGATAAGTAAGAAGCATCCCATTTGAATTTCTCATTCTTGTCATAGTACACACTGTAATTGCCCACTACAAAATAGCCAATACCAGTCAATTTCAGCTCCCTAATTCCCAGGATATTGGTCTTTATGCATGTCATTTCATTTTTGAAAACTTCCAACTTCCCTAGGTTCATACTTTCCCCTGGATTCATTCCACGTTGGATTATTAACAGATGATTGTAACTTTTTCCCCTTTATTTTGTCTCATGCCTCCTTGCGAATGAAGATCTTAAAAAGCTTTATTCCATCCCTGTCAATACGGTTGACTCTATTTTGTGTGTGTGTGTGTGTGTGTGTGTATGTGTGTGTGTGGCATCACTGCCCTGGTGGGAGTAGGAAGCCCAGCCTTGCTCCTGGAGAGCTGCTGCTGGATTTGATTCCGTCAACCCTGTGGGCTGTAGTCCTGCACACAACCACTACACCACTAGGGCTCAGCCCACGGTTGACTCTGTTTTAAGAAAATAGCTCCTCCTGAGTTGCACTCCAGTGCATTCCAACCCGGGGAGCCTGTCTTCTGGGACTATATCTTCGATTCCTAATGTACTCAGTGGCTAATCCTTCAGAATCAGGCAGTGTTTGTTCTGCATTGCTGTTTCTTAGTCTGGAAGTGCCATTCAAGTCTATTCATCTTGGGTAATTCTGCTTGCATTTGTAAAACTTGGTATAGCTTCCAGCATGGCAGCAGTACATAAGCAACCATAGAACAGTAAACTGACAGATGATTGGTGGTCTCTTGCATTAGAGTTTAGATAAGTGATGGTTACAAAAGAGACCCTCAAGTTGCTAATATAATTTAAGAAGAATGGATATTAAGTCAAACAAAATAAAGATCAGTCAAAGACACATCGTCGAAGTTCAGAGACCTTAAAAGAAAATGTGAAGACAAAAGAAGTTCTCCCTCAAACACGAGTTATAGCAGATTGATATATCACAGTTCCAGGTGGGACAACAGAAGAGGTAATAGGAAGAAAATTGCTTTAGTCAGATAAAGAGGCAATGCTGGAGAATTTTATTAGGGGATCCTAGAAGGGAATTCATGACATGAAATCATGAGATCAGAAAGACAGCTACCCTAAACATATGTGCACAGCAAGGTCTTAACTGTTTAAAAGATTCTGGGAATTTCAGTCCAACAATGCTCTAATCCCACCAGAAGATATAAGATGCAAGGGATTCTGAGAAATCCATTACACAGGATGGCACTGATTCTTGGTCTCTGAGGCACTAACTGTGTGAAATAGCTTAAAAGATGTTTGAGGGAGCAGGCTTGACTCTAGGAGTGTCTCTCTCAGAACTCTGATAGAGAAACAGTCTTACCTCTCTCTCTCTCTACTCTAGCCTTCTCCATTTTTATTCTCCTGTCCAGTTCCAGAAACTGCTACCAACTTTCTGGAAGACAGTGGACCAAGTATCTGTAAAATAGAACAAGTAGAAAAAAAGTAGAACAAATAGAAGCAAAATTTTCCTTAACCATATACAGCACTAAAAAGTTTATAGGGGGGAAATACAAAACTGGAAATGCATTTTTTCAACTCTCAGAAATTCTAAATGAATTCTAGCTTACCCAATGTAGAGAGTAAACAAAAATTCAGTGTCCTGATACATAAGCAGAGGGTGGAGGTGGGGGTGTAGGAGATGTGGGTGTAGGAGAATGCTAAGAATTATGTCAAAACTTCTAAGTGACAAAATAAAACTTTTCACAGGGAGCCAATCTTCTGAGATTCTCATCTAACGGGTAGAGACTTTCTTTCAAGATGGCCTCATTTATTTTCTGTGACTAATGAGACTAAGCAGCTAGGTACAAGCTGGAGCTCGTTTGTATGTTGAACCAGGCCCAGACATGGCATGTTCCAATTGTAGAGGCGGTTTGAATTTGTTCAAAGCTTAGAATTCTGAGGTGAAATTAAGTCCTAATGGGGAGATGTCACGGGGTTTGAAGTGTTCCGGGGCTTGTAGCAACATTTTCTTAATGTGTATACGCAACTGAGCTTCTTACCTGTTGTCTTAACTGGTGATCCTGACACGGGCGTCTTTAATCATCCCATGACTGATGACGCTCCTGCTGGCTTTTAAAACTTCTAGAACACTAGTTTACATGTAAATTATCTTATACTCCTCTCACCATCAGAAAAAAACAACAATAAAAACCTCACACGAGATAGAGCCAGAATGCGTATCACTCTATTCCAAGAAAACAGCAATCAAACTCGCTGCCATGAGGTCAGGCGTGATTCACAGCAACCTCATAGGAAAGAGTGGAGCTGCCCCTTTGGGTCTCTAAGGCTGTAGATCTTTATGGGAACAGACAGCCTCATCTTAGACACAGTTGGTGTGTTAGAACTGTTGCCTTTGTGGTTCTAACCCCAACTCATAACCCACTATGCCACGAGAACGCAGTGGCGGTAAAAGCAAACTCTTATGAAAGAGAGAAAGGGAATGAGTAGCAGAGAAAAATGTATTTAGCTAATGGTTGTGGGCGGGACTGTGGTCCACTGGGATGGAGGTTCAATTCCAGCTCCACAGGAGCAAAGGCCTCCTACTCCCACCACCAGGGAGCGGTGACACCCCCCCCCCAAAAAAAAATAATGTATTTAGCTAAAGATCAACACACAACATTTTCCTTGAAACTAATAAATCTTAAAAAAGGAAAATGAATAAATCTACAGATGTAACCAAACTCTTCTATTGGTGGGTTAATACATAATCCTGAAATTTTTGTATAATTAAAGAAATAAAAATGAGATTAAATGAGTCTTGACAACAAGAATAAAACACACAGCACCCCAAAATCAGTGCTCAGAGGGCAAACATCAAAAAAGAAGAATGTACCAAAATTTCCACTTGCAACAACTTCTTCAACAATTAGAAAAATAGCAGCAAGATATGCCTTGTTACTAGAAGGGATTAGAACAGTAATCAGTGAAATAGAAAGAAAACCAATAAAAAGGAATCAAGAAGACAGGTAGTTGGTTTTTGAAAGGAATAATAACTTCAACAAAATATTAGTAAATCTAAGAGGAAAAGATGCAGATAAATAAACACAGGATAAATAAGATGGTCAGTGCCACAAAGAACCAATAGAAGTAAGCAAGATAAAAGATAAAGAGTACATTTGAAAAGCTAAAAGAAGTAGACCAAATTTTGCAAATACATGCCCTACCCAAACTAACAGAGTCTGGGGTGGAAATCTTAAACAGAGTCATCAAACAAGGAGAGATTGAACATGTCATTAAAAACCTTCCAATAACAAATAAACTTTGGTACATACACACAATGGAATACTATGCACTGCTAAATAATAGCATGCCTTTTAATTTTGTTTTAGTTTTTAATATTTTCTGCTTTTCAAATGAGGCTTTTATTTATTTTGTTATTCTTATTAGTTTTTTAAAATGTTTTCCTATTTATGAAATCCAGGATAGGTAAATCTATAGAGACAATAATTTAATTAACTTTTCATTGGGGAGTATAACAGGGGATATTGAGAAAGAAATCCAGAAACCCTACAAAAAAGGAAAAAGATTCCATGCTCATATATTGGAAGACATAATATTGTGAAAATATCAATATTTCCAATCTACAGATATAATGAAATCCAATCCAAATTCCAACATCAGTCTTTAAATAGATGGAGAATCTATTCCCCAGCTTTATATTTAAAGGAAAGAGATCTTGAAAAAGCAAAGCACTAGTAAAATAAAAGAAAATACAAGAGGTCTCACACTTCTTGATTTCAAACCTTCACTCATAGCAGTTAAACAATATTAAACTGATATAAAGACAGCTACATGAACTGATGGAACATAATTGAAAACCCAGAAGTAAATCTTTGACAAAGGACCAAAAATTCATATAGTGTTGGCAAAATTTGACAAAATGAAACAGGAATTGTATCTACAACATGCACAAAAATGAATTCAAGATAGAACAAAGACTTAAATTTAAAACCTGGAACTACAAAAATCACCAGTGGGGAAAAAAAAACAGGGACAAATATAAGGGACCTAATATATGACATGAATGCACTGTCAATGTAGTAAATGAAAATGCACCAACAGCAGAAGACAAAGTAGATAACCAGGACCTCTTAAAAATTAGATCCTTACCTACATCAAAATATTTCACCAGAACAGTAAAAAAGAAAATCCGCAGATACTGGGAAAAATGGTAGGCAACAACATATTAGACTAGGATGAATGTCTACAGAAAACCAACGCTTCAATGATAAAGTAACAAATAATTAAATTTTAAATGGGCAGAAATCATGAGCAAACACATTACTAAAGAATAAGACAACCCAAAACATGAAGAAATTCTTATAATTATTAATTAGTGAAATGATGCCAAATTTACTGTTATTAAGTTGAAGCTGATCCACAGTGACTCTACCTAGACTTTCCCAGGCTGTCCATCTTTAGGGAAGCAGAAAATATCATCTTTCTCCTGCTTTAGTAGATAGTGGATTTGAACCTCTGATCTTGTGTTTAGCATCCTTTTATCTACTCTCTTAATGAATCAAGGCTCTTTAGAGGTATGCAAATAAAAACAACAATGAAATATCATCTAAACTCAAAATTAATAGCAAAATTTAAAAAACAACAGCAATCAGGAAACAGCAAATACTGGTGAGGGTGTAGAGAAATTAAAGCCTTCATATACTGGTAGTGGGACGCTACAGTGGTACATACACTGGAAAATAGTCTGGCACTCTTTGAATAGTGGGGGCTAAAAACCCCATGCTTTCTAGCATTCCAATTACTGAGGATATATTCTAAAGCAGTGGTTCTCAGCCTTCCTAATGCCACAACCCTGTAATACAGTTCTTCATTTCTCATGTTGTGATAATCTCCCAACCATAAAATTATTTTCATTGTTATTTCATAACTGTAATTATGCAACTGCTGCTGTCATTCGACCCCCCCCCCAAGGGGGTCCCAGGTTGAGGACAGCTGTATCTAGAGAAATAAGAGGCATGACTAATAGATATATGCAAGCGCATATAATGTAACTATTCATAAAACCAAACACATAGAAACAACCTAAATGTACATAAAAGGAGGAATGGACAGATTGATATGTTTACACAAAGGACTTCCACAAAATATTAAAGAAAACTAAGGAATCTATGAAGCATTTCAAAACATAGATAAATTTGGAGGATATTAGAGTCAGTGACGTAAATCTATCACAAAAGGACAATACTGTGTGAAACTACTTTTATAAGAATTAAGAAAAGGTTTTCATACACACACATAAGAACCTAGTTTATGGTGACAAAAGTAGGAGCAGAAAGTTAATTATTTATAGAGGGTAAAATGGCAACAGCAAAAAATGGTGACAACAAAAGAAGACAATGGGGAGAGTACAAAAGTTAAAGATGAAAACCCTTCATCCGATTCACAATACAAAATTAAAAACAAACAAAAACCCCACGTCTGGCCCAAATGGTGACATTTGGAGGAATGACTTAGACAAGAGTCACCTGTGACATTCCACAGAGAAACATTCTAATAAAGAAGCGATTAAAATCGTTCTATATTAAAATGGAAATGGTGCATACAAGAGCAAGCAACTGGGGTAATGCCGGCAGGGCCCGTTGTATGGATGAGTTGGAAGCCTCTTTTCCCTTAAGTCCTGCTTTGAATCTGTGTCCTGTAAGCCACTTTCTGCTGACTGGCAGAATGCTGGCAGGGTTGCAGACGCTGTTCCAGTGGACCATCTGAGTTGATGCGGCGGTAAGACCAAAAGAGGGAAAGGTCCTGTTTCAAGAAAGTAAGGACACGGTTACCACAACAGGCTGGTATGTTTGATCAGGTTGACTACAGAAACAAGTGCAGAGACACTCAAATGGCTGTAAGAGAGCTTTATATCAAAGAGTAATTTTATATTAAGGAAATATGCCAGCCCAGTCCAGATCAAGTCTGCACGTCTGACATTATCCCATATGCTCCGCACTAGTTCAAAAATTATGTAACTGCCACAGAAGGTTGAAATCCGCAAACGGACCTCGAGAATGCTCGCTCGAGGGGCCGAACGGAAAAGAGCAGCTACCGGAGTGCTGCGGGAAGGGAGCGACGCGCTGACCCTAGACACAGTCCTCTGAGAACGCCAACCGCCGTCTGACTAGAGGGACAGCAGTTGTAGTTGTCACCACCAGAGGGCAGTGATGTCCCCGCCAAAAAAGGAAGTTCCCCGACCCAGTGCTGTCCGAGCCCATAAGTCCAACATTAGCCTATATGTCCAACGCTGACCTATAAAGTCCTCCTCAATCTCACAGAAAACACACAATGACTCTGACTGCTATGGGGCAGATTCCCCAGGGGATTTGGCTGGCAAGTTGATTATATTGTATCAATGATGATATTATATCGGTGATACCAGTGGCACCAGGTGACTACAAATTGATCCTCACGAGAATAGATACTTACTCTGGACTAGACTTTGCATATAAAATTTGCAGATAAAATTCCTAACATACCATTAAAGCATTGGAACCAGAGATACCATACCAATTTGGGCCACCAAGTTTTATTTTTACTGTCAAAGAACATAATTTTTACCCCAAATGTTGCAGCAATGGGTCAAGAACTCAACTAAAACTACTGTCATTGAGTCAGTTCTGACTTACGGCACCTTTTTTAAAAAAAATTAAATTTAAAATATTTAATTCTATAATATTCTTTCTTTTCTTTTATATAAGTCATTTTATCAGGTGCCCTTACAGATATCATAATATTTCATAATTCAATTAGATCAAGTGTAATTGTACAATTGCCACCACAGTTTGAAAAAGTCTTCTTTCTTCTTGAACTCTTTGATATCAACTCCCCTTTATCCCGTGCCTCCCCCACTCTACTCCCCAGGAACCCTTATTATGATTATTTATATTATTATTCATTTTGCCATATCTTACCCCATTCAATATATCCACTCACCTACAATTTGTTATTGACTCCCCATTCTTGCTATCAGCACCCCCTTACTTCCATTGTTGTTTCAGAAGGGTTATCTATCTTGGCTTTCATGCATTGAACCATCTTAATGATAAAAATGAACATATGCAGGTCTAACAAGTTTAATGAAGAAAAAACAAAGGCCATCATAGGGGAGGAAATAATAAAGAATTAGTGGAAAGTTAAGTGTTTCATCAGTGCTATACCATACCCTGGATTTATCATCCTTTCTGTGTGGCTCTTCTGTGAGGGATTCTCTAATTATCTTACAGGTTAGTTTTGTGTCTCCACTCTGTAAATGCTCCTTCTCATCAATTTGATTGCTTATTTTGAACTTCAGATATCTATTCCCTTCAACACCAAAGGATCACACAGGCTGGTGTGCTTTTTCCGTGTGGACTCTGTTGCTTTCCTGTTTGCTGGCTACTTGTTTAATTATCAGCCTTTAAGACCCCCAAATGCTATCTTTTAATAGTCAGGCATCATCAGCTTTCTTCACCACATTTGTGGCGGTCTTGTGCTTATGTTAATTTCATGATTGAGATGTAGGGGTGGAGTCTAATTAGTTAATCTGGAGATAGCCATTGAGAGCCAATGAGGCCTCTATGTGGGCATGGGTTTCTCCTGAGACTTCTGGGAATCTCACGATATTTTCCTCGTGGAGATGAGAAGCTATCTCCCCAGTTGTTGGGAGTGAGTCTCAGAGACAACCAAGTACAGACAAGACAAGAAGGCGGTGTCCCAGGAGTTGGAGGAGCTGGAGGAGAAACCACATGGCTTTACCCTGATGGAACCAGACCTCTGAAGCTGGAGAAGCCACATGCAGACCCCTGCCAGCGATGAACTGCTTCTACCACCACTGGAAGCTGTTGATGGACCCTGAGCCCTGGACACAAGGAGCCATGAGGAGACTCTGGCCAGTGCTGGGATTCTGCACCCACTGGCCTGTGACTTCGTGAGTCGGAAGGAGACTTTATAGATTGATATTGGGAATATGGGCTAATATCGATCTTATTACTTTTGGCTGGGCTGGGTTCGGATGCTTTCTCAATGTTGCATTCCTCTTGTATATAAACCTTTCCCTTATATCCATATGCATGTCTATGAGTTGTTTCTCTAGTCTACCCGGACTAACACAGTACCCATTTTGTCTTCAGCCCCTGTGTCTGGCAGGTGAGTATCATACAGTTTATGGTGACCTTTAGCGAGAGGGTAGAACTAACCGCCTCTGGATTTTCGAGAAGGTCACCTTTTACAGGAGTAGAAAGGACCAAGAAACCCCATATGAAACACACAATGTTGCACATAACTCTTAGTGTAATGGTTTGATAGAGAATCGGAAAGGACAATTGAACGATTTTTTATCTTAAAATGGAGGGAGGATAGGCATAAAGGGTTGGTTCATGTGCTTTCATGAGTATGTTGCTCACCATCCACCTGAGGAGGTGAAAAAGCAAGGATCACCAGCGGAAAACACAGCAACAGCAAAAAGTCCAGTCAGTGAGTTTCCCAAAGCACTTCATTTGTTGAGCCCCCTCACTGGACCAAATACCCTCAAAATTTAAACATAAGTTCCAAAAGCATACTATTGAACATTTTTGAAAATATCATCTAGTGAAAAATTCTGTCATGTGCCAGGGTTTCTTTATAACTAGGAAGTTGAATTTGCTTTTACCTAGGTTGCCAACACAGTGTGTTTGTACCATTCTTTACCTAGAACAAGAATGTATGGGGAGGAATTACCTACTATTCTTTCACCTTAATCATTAAGCAGTTATGTTTATTTTGTCAAATATTTCAATAATACCTTAACCCAAGGCTATGCATAATTCTCTAACACTAACAAGTTTCTTGGTTATGACACTTGATCTTAGCCAAAAGGCTGAGAAGTGATTAAAATTCATGGTTAAAGCAAGTTTATTGACCAAACATTCACACCACTTTATGGGTCTGCAAAAAGTCTAGATTTTAAAGAAAAAGGAAAAGACGAGGCTGTTCACTGTGTTCAGAGGGGATTCAATTATGGCTTACTCCAGGTGTATTTCCTTTTACTTAAAAAATTAAACTTATAGAACTTTTAAAACGGCTGAAAGGAAGATCAAGTTAGATGTTACATTTTTAACCAGGCTTTATTTATTCTAATGGTCTTTACAATATTCTGTCTGATAATGACTATTTATATCCCATGAATACAGTCAGAGGAAAATCACCAGAGGCTTAATCTATGTGTCCATCATCTACATGGATTTTTGGCCTTCACTGTCATTTATAGCCTTCTGCAAACTGGGTGCTCACAACTTAAACCCAGATACTCTTCCCTCCTTTATATTTGTATTGTATATCTTACAATTCTTTGTTTACACAAACAGGTGTGCTTTTCCCATGGAGACTTAGTCAATGCCTCATTTAAATGATTGCTTGTTTTAAGACAAGACTTTAAAACCCCAACTCTGTTCTTCCCTGTAGCCGGTACTATCTGGTTTCTTTGCCACAGTTTGTGGTAGACCTGTATCTTCAGTGATCTCTTCATGTGGGTGAGTATCAAACAGGGCCAAGCAGAACATCTTTTTCACTGAGTATAAAAATGTACCTTAATTTTAGTCTCCCTGTGAAATTCTCTATCCATGTGCCATTTTTTATCATTTCTAATTCAATTTTTTTCCTTTTTTTGGTTTGAGATGAACTTATTTGCCACTAAAGACTCCAAGTCCATTTCAGTTTTAATTTTCTTCCTTTTTTTGAAGTCACTCAGACCACTATTTAGGTTTGAGGAATAAGGAATCTGGGTGCATTTGTTTGTTTTTAAGGAAATACACTGTATATATTTACATACCCAAATTCAGGAAATAAAAGCAACAATGGCTTGCTAAGCTCTTCATATATACAGTTCTCATTCTTCTCATCCCTCCTTCCCTCCCTCATGCCTCAATATCCCATTCTTCTCCTCTTCCTGTTTTTACTCCTGTCCCTGGCCTCCTCACAGTGACCAAAGGTTTATATCAACTGCATTTCTTTGTCTTTCCTTATAATGTTGGTGTTATTAAATATTTGCCTCTGCAAAATTAACTAAGTTTGCTACACATAATGTTTGCTAGCTGTGTCTGTGCCTTGCAGTGTTTCAGAGAGCTGTCAATATTTTTTACTCATATATAAAACTTCATAGGATGAACATACCTCAGCTTGTATATCCTTTCCTCTATGACTGAGGTTTTTGGTTGTTTCCATTGTTTCAGTACTTTGGAAATTGCTTCAATAAATATAGGGATGCATATGTCTGTTTGTGTTGTAGTCTTTATTCCTTTAGGGTGTATATTCAGTAGAGAGATTGCTGGATCATACTTGTATTTACATTTGCTTAAGAAAGTGCCATATTGAGGTAAGTAGAAACAGCATGGTGAGTATAAAAGAGAAAACTTCTGTACCATAACAATTGGTCCAAGAAGTAGGGTAAGGGGAGGAGGGAAGACCAAACCCAGGGAGGTACACGTCGGATGCAACACAGTAATGGGAGAAAGATGAGGCGGTAGAGGGGATAGAGAGATAAAAGGGAGTTCAAAAAGGAAAGGATAGC
>PVJH01001196.1:0-226541 GCA_004026705.1 Nesogale talazaci | reverse complement strand
GGCTATGCCCTGGGCTGCTGACTGCAAGGTCAGCAGTTGGGAACCAAAGGAGATTCCTTGGGAGGAAGATGAGGTTTACCCTCTGGTACAGAGCTGCAGTCTCGGGAACTCTGCCCTGTCCTACAGGGTCGCTGAGTCAGTATCGACTCGGGGAGAAGAAAGGGTGGGAAGTCCAGGATGGCAGGAGACTCTGCCTGCGAGCTTGTGCTGGAAACTGCCAGGAGTCATGAACGCTTCAAGGCTGGAACGTTTCTCCTCAGCTTTGGGGATTTCTGGAATGGGGTGTAAGATATCTTGACCTCTGTGAAACCTTTCCAGGCCCCACTGCTCCTTTCTTGATCTTTGCAATTGATGCTACACGGTGCTGTCAAGTTCTGCGAACTTCAGGACCCCTCCTAGAGGCTCGGGCAGTGTAAACACGCAGCCACAGATGTCCCCAGGGCCCAGGCTGCTGGGGAGGCAGAATGTCACGTGGCGTGTGACGAGAGGACCATCCTGCTCAGCTGGACCTCTAGGATGACCTCCAAGTGCAGTTTGAAGCTGTGCTTAGTTTCCCTGCCTCTCAGGTGTCACCTCTCCTTTGGACACAGCAGACGTTGTCGTTGTGGATGTAAGGAAGTCCACGAAGACTCTCTGGGACGATTAAGAGCCTTGGCTTCCGTGGGTCTTGAAATCCACTTCCTTCTATGTACGGAGCTATTGGGATGCAACCCTGATCTCTACACATTTGATCTAAGATTTGGCTTACAGAAGATTATAATGATGAGCTCACCTGCAAACCTTCAGAAAACACAGCCAACCAAGACAAACTGAAACAAAATGAAACGTTTTACAGATACCTGTCTGAGGTCTCCACTTTGTCAATCATGAAAAGATTCAGACTGTTGTTGATGACAGAGGCAAGGCCTTGTCAGGGTCATGTTTGGGCTAAGAGGCCCACGTTAGTCTAGCTTTAGATGTGGATTTCTCAGTCTTGCTTGTTGAAAACTTCACGGCGTGGTTACTCTGACAAACCATGCTGCCCAAATCTCCCCGGGTGAGCCCACTGTGTGGAAGGAATGCTGCCGCCCTCGGAAGGGCTGAGCCTGCAACGTGGTGGGCGCCTGGCTCTGGAAGAGTGGCTTTGTTGTTTCTTAAAAATAGTGAACCCCACAATAAAGCAAAGACCACAGTAACATGATTTTTGAGAAGCCCAGTGGATCTAAAAATTACGTATAATGTGCACTGTAGTCAATACCAATATTACAATAATTAAAAAAAAAACCCAAACCACTGCCATCTAGTCTGTTCTGGTTCACAGCATTTCTCACCGGGGTTTCCCAGCCGTGAGTCTTACAGAGGCAGAAGCCTCATTGTCCTCCCACCAAGTGGCAGAGAGGTTTGAACAACCAGTGCTGTGGTTTGCAGAGTGAGACACTGTGAGAACGACCAGGACATCATGTGAGAGAGAGACAGAGAGAGACAGAGAGAGAGAGAGAGAGAGCTGAGCACAGGGTGTGAGAAAGGGTGCTGGTGGACGCAGTGATCTTCACAGTGCGCTGGAACCAGCATGCCCGGGTAGAGAGGTCAGGAGGTACAGAACTTACTCAGTCCCCATTCACTGTGTGGCCAAGCACTTCCACGTGTCCAACATAACATCAGACAATGGACAAACCACACAGGGATGGTCTGGACATAAACCCCAGACTTCAAAAGTGCACGCCTATGAACATGAAAGGGGTGGCGAAGGCAGCTCTCCCTCCTCTCTTGGGGTCATCTCCACCCCTCCCAGAGGCTGGAGGTGCACCGCACGGAGACGTCTGCTCCCCCCACTCCAGAAGCGGCTGCCTTCAAGACCCCCTTCCCATCTTGCCACTAGCACCGGGGGAATCTTCAGGGTCAGATGGGGGTGACAGTGGCCTGAGCATCTGAACGAGACGCTTCCTCCATGGCGTTTCTGCTGGCAGGGGCCTGTGGCTGGCTGCGTGGGAGTGGGTGAATTGATGGCAGAACACAGGCAGGGACATTCCGCTGTCGTTTCCCAGGGGCCGGGAGGGCAGTCACCACGGACTTGCTGGTGTTCAGAGGGTGGCTCTGGGTGGGTGGGGTAAGAGGGGCTTGGGAGGGTGGGGGTGGGGAGAGGGCTTCAAAAAATGGGTTGAAATTTATGAAGAATCCCACTGTCCTTTAAAACTACTCTGCTTTTAGAGTAGTTTTAGAGCAGTGGTTCTCTACCTTCCTCATGCCGTGACCCTGTCCCATAGCTCCTCATGTTGTGATGACCCCAACCATCATATTATTTTCATTGTTACTTCATGACTGTCATTTTGCTACTGTGATAAACCGAGGAAACCCTTGTGAAAGGGTCGTTTGATCCCCAAAGGGGATCCGAATCACAAGCAGACCACAATTTCCTCATCACCCAGCATTTTAGAAACACATGATTCCTGAGAGAACGTCCTAGGATTTCTTGGACTCACTAAGACCATGTCTTTGTATTTGATTCCTTTTCCCAGTAGGAGTGCAGGGCACAGCTCTCTAATGGTTCCCATCTAAAGTGTCAGGAAAATGGAATGACCTGACTTTCAAAATAGACATATTCTAGGAGGTCTTTTTTCCATGTGCCCTTGGGCCTTTTGTCACTGAGCTCGTGCAGGGCATGGACTGTGACTTCCCTGTTGTTGAATGCCATGCTCCTGGCACAGCGTACATGTACAGAATAGAGGCCCGAGCCATGTAAACAATGCCTAAGCCTGTCAGCCTGTCAAGCACTGCCTTCTGCCTACTAACTCAGGTAGTCCTCCTGGACCTCCAAACAGGTTCCCCCACGACCCCATTTTACAGATGAGAAAAACTGAGGCCGGGCCTCCAGTTGGCTGCAGAGTGTAACCTCTTGAACACCATCCTTGTGAAACAGGAAAAAGTCCTCTCTATAGAGGAGCATGGGTGCGCTGAGCATTTCCAAGTTTCCCTCGGATGTAGCCATGCTAGGTGGATCCTTGGGGGACTTGCACAAGGAAAATACCTGGACGCAGACCCCCTGTGCCCAATCAGTGACCCCTGACCTTCCCAATCGCTGCATCTGCGAGCCTGCGCCTCCCGTACCTGTGGGGATTTGTGAGAGCGCCAGCTGTACTGGTGACTGCGGACGCTGGCCAGAAGGAGGTTTTCATCCGTGTCCACCTGGCCAAACCGCAGCGTCTCCTGTGTGTCATTACAGATCACAAAATGGCTGAAGACCAGCTCCTCTACTTCGGGGCATTTGTTCTGAAAGAAAAAAATATATGAAAACCAACGTGCATCAGATGAATTGCAAGATGTTTGGCAGCTGTCTGCCCAGTGGCGATTGTTACAACACAGAAACGCTGGAAGATCTGTTGTCATTAGCTCTGGTATACAAAGTATGCTATACTTCCAAGATCAGCGCGCGCACGCGCACACACACAAATACCTTAAAGAGCTTTCAGTGTTCCAAGAATGTGTTTTGATTTATACTCGGGTAAAATAAATCATATAAAAAAAGTAAATCATATACACAGCAGAGTAAAAGAACAATGAGATCCCTCAAACTTTTAACATGTCTTAAAGTGAATTAATATGCTACAAAGAACCCAGCAGTGGGCAGTGCATGTTTCTGAGCACAGGACTGGAGGGTAGAATTACCATGTTCCTGGCCTTCTAAACTCACCAATCAAGACCAATTACTAAAGCCACAGCTGTACCCTTACGGAAAGTAAGGACCGTTTAGGCAATGCATGCCCAGATCCCTTCAGTGGGAGGGTGGCTGTATGTGTGTGCACGTGCAAATCTGCTCAGGAAGAGATGTAAATAGTCTTCACTCTCCTTCAACTGCTATGAGGACAAACACCTAAAAGATGAACCCCACGGTCAGTGCAGACCAAATTGCATTTTTGATACAGTTGTCAGTATCTGTTTCAGCTAATAGCCATCACTCAGCCAATGTCCTACGTGAATAGTATTCAGCAAACTAGTCAAACCCACTCCACTGACACAGCCTTCCTGGGTTTCAGGGGATCTCCCCTGGTTGCTGTCTTACCCCCAACACGACAGAGGGCTGTGTGCTGACTTTCATCACTCTGGTTAAGTAGTGGGGCTTTCAAACCAATAGACAAACGTCTGGTAGACTGACCAGAGAACACAAGACAAAGAGCCTCCTACCTAGCTCATCAATTCGTAGATAACAGGAGATAACCTATAACTGATGCTTGTCCAGCTGGCATCTGCTTCTATGTGCAGACCGAAATACTGTCAAAATGTCACCCACCAGCACTGGCTGCTTTCATGATCAGAAGCATGATGATGCAGTGGTGATGGCACCTGGAAGAAACATACCGGGAATCTGGACAAGACAAGGTGTGGAACCGGAGCTGGAACGGAAGTATCTTGGGAAACTGAGGGCACCCCGAGGCACTCAGAAGACCACCAAGAGCGAGTGCAGTGCTTGATGGCTGCAGTTGGGTAAGGCGTCCTAGTACACTGCCCTTCCCTGAGGCCCGAGGACTCCCAGATCACCTCTTGCTAACCGACTGTTCTCACCGACTGTCTATGCTCTCTCAGAGCCAGGTCTGCTTCGCTCAGTCACCAAAACACTCTGGGGCTCGGTGAGGGCAAAGCAACTCTAACCCACACCAAACCAGTTGTGGTGGCCTGGATTCCAATCCACAGTGGCCTCCGGTCTACCAGACTGGCACCATGTGCCCCGGCATTGGTCTCGGTGGCTGGTTTGGGGGCAGTGCATCTCCAAGGTTGGTCTTTGAGACTCTCAGGGGTACACGTGAGGCTCCATCCTCTGGGTTAGTAGCTGGGCCCACTCTGCCCAGGGACTCGGAAGGAACCACCACCAGCGCCAATCGACTGTCTGCCCCAGGTTTTCTCCTGTGCCTTTTAGGAGATGATGTTAAGACTTGGTAGGGTTGTAGACGTCCTGCCTCCTCTGGCCTCTGCCCAGGTCCCCCGTCCCATCTCAAGGAACTCTTGGTTTGCTCGCCACACCCTCGTGCGCCACTGGCTTGTTCCAGCACCCCAACATGACACTGGCCTCCATTCACCCAGCTTGTTGAACCCCTTCTTTCTCCGCCTCTTTGCCTGACAAGCTCCTTCCTGCTCAGCTTTGGGGTGCCTGTGGTAAAGTCACTTTCTCAGAGGAGTCTTCTGGGATCCTCCCCAAACACATTAGCAACTCCACTCCCCCGAGTTCATGTTCGCAGAGGGTGCTGCAGTTCACTTCCAGGGCATTTCTGCTACTGTAACAAATGACCAGGTATGACTGTGGGTCTTTGGACTTGGTGCTGGGTAATGCTAGGCATGATTTCTGGCACGACTGCTGTTTCTGAGTACATTTAACTTGTAAATTTATCATCATAGTATATTTACTTCTGGTGAAAAATTAGAAAATACAGCTCATTTGAAAAAACAAAACCCTTTAATTAGACTACTTAGGAGACAGTGGCTAATCTGATGACTTTTCTTCCTGTAGCCCCTGGCCCCACCCACCTTTGACTTTTCCCCTGATGTCCACCTTATTGATAAACCTTAAATCAAACTGGAATCAAAGCGTTTAATAAGTTCTGTCACATGGGCTTTTTCTGGGTGTAGCTAGTGATTAGAAATGACTTTCCTTGTAAGCAGGTCTCCCTCCTGTGAGAGCACTGGCACAGATCCTGAAGGAAAGGACCACGATAACAAACTTCCATGGAGTTAGATGTCCCGAGATGGAAAGTCAGCTTTTGTAATAAATTGGGATTAATCTGCTGGTAACACTGAGGTTAAGTCACCAGATGGAACTTAAGTAGGAAAAATTTTTTTTCCAAAAAAACAATGCTATTACTTTCCTCATCAATCAAAACCGACCTTTAATAAATGATGAGGGTTTTAGGAAAAAATGTAAATTAAAGAACACAAGGGGGTTGTTTACATTTTTCTAGAGAATCTGCAAAGTCCTTGGGGATTGGGCTCTTGGCTGCGCCCGCCCCCAAGCTGTGGAGTTCCCTATAACTATAGTAAGTACGAGCATTTCTTGGAATGTCTTGTATTGTGGAGTGTTGTAAACAGCTCATGTGCCTGCTGTGTGACATCATGTAGGCTGAGGCCAGCCCACTCCGTCAGATTTGTGATTAAAAGATGATGGATCTATAACTATGATCTGTGTTGGGAGTGGCAACAGGCGTTTGCTATTCAACAGAACCTTATTTGGTGTAAGATAGGGCACAGGCGTGTAATGATTAAAAACAATCTTCTTTAAATTATATGCATTTTTAAAAACTGGGAATTTGAAAAGACTGGAAAAATGGAATTAAGAGATAATGGGATTTCTCCACAAGTGTTTTTGAGGCCCTCTCGTAAAGCAACTGCAAGTAGCATCTGGGGCCTTAAGCTGCTTTCACAAAATAGTCATCATTTATAGGGGGGGGGGGGCAAATCTATGGCTACAGAAATCAGACGCCAATGAAAGCTTCTGTTAATCCTGAACGCATGGCTTGAAGGTGGAAAGGCCACATTGTTTCATGCTTCAATTGTGTGGTCCATCCACACTGGCTAAAAATGGCTTGTCTTGGATCTGAATCTGATACAAACTGTGGAGAGGATGCAAATATTATTTTCTCATTATTAAATTCACCTCACCCATTGGCAATGATTACACTGCAGATGCACCCTACACACATCATAAAACCCAAGCTTGGGAAATGAAACTTCCCCTTTAACAGGATACACCACATTTAGAATATCTTAACAAACAATGACTGAGTAGCCCTCTTGAAGACCACTGCAATGTCAAATGTCCTATACATTGGAAGTGGTGCATTTCTATGTTTACTTTAGACTACACAGAGTTAGATGCCGACCACATTAAAACTTGGTGGCAGGTACCCTTGACATGGGAGGAAACAAGAAAATTACAGCAACAATTACAGAAGTATATCCTCTTGTGGCTCATGTTAACATTGCCAAATCCCTGTATAAATCAGAACTAACTATTCATAGAATGTACCTGTCAGCAATATGCTATGTGACATATGGCTCTACTTAATCAAATATACAGTTCCATTTGAAAAAGAAAAAAAAAAAAAGAAAGAAAATCAGAATATTCCTTCAAGGCATTGTGTTAGCCAGTCAGTCATTCACACTCTGATGTGGTTTAAAACATTTAAATATTTATGCACCGTATTTTATGTATATGTATAGCGGTGGCTAAAAGAATAGACTGACCCTGGAAACAAACTGATATTTCTGAAGGCCATTTTGCAGTAGTTGCCACACATGAGTCCTCTTATAATGGTTCTGATACCAAGACAAAAATATCCTGGGTTTAACTGCTCTATCAATGAGTCTTTTATATTTTCTGGGCTTGTTTTTTATTAAATGGATTGTTCAAAATATGACAAAAAACAGACATTGGAGCCATGCAGGGTTTTTTCACATCCCGATTTGAACCAGCTGCAAAGATTTAGATCACACTAGCTCTTATTTTACGCATGTCCTTTGCAACAAGAAAACCATGGAATGCCCTTAAAAAAGAATCTTAGAACACAAAACAGATGTGTTATCTTCATTCCCTTTGCTATTGTAGTGCCATGTTAGGTAATTAATTCCTTAGTCCTGTATAGGTCTTCATGCATATAAAGAAAACACTTTACTCCTGTAAAAATTCTGCAGTTAGCCCATGAAAGTTCCTGCACGCTCCCTGGCCCCAAGGCCTGCAAGAGGTCAGCGGGGGAGGAAGGGCCACAGTTCTCTGGAAGCCAGCCCACACAAGTGCACGGAGCACGGAGGGTGTGGAGAGGCATCACGTCTGCGTGGATCTGGGGACAAGACTGCGCTCGGCACCAGCCCTGGGAGCAGGAGCGATTTGTTTGTAAATTGATGACCATGCTGCATGCCGCTTTTCCTGCCCGTGGACGCAGACGGGCTCTCCATTTCAAATAGACACTGAAGCCTCATCCCCTTGGCAGGGGCTGATTTCTGCTAAGAGACCAAAGTGAAAAACTGCTACTGGCTTTCTCATTGATCCCAAACAATCCGCTACCCGGTGCCTTTTAGGGAGTCAACCAACCAGAAATGATCACCGGAGCCCGAGAGTGCTTTGCGCCCCCTTTCTCCAGCCTGCCTGCTGTTGTTACTGGCGAGACCGGACAAGTTCTTCGTTTCTGTAAGGGACGCTGAAGACAATTCTATACGGAGCTGAGGTGAAGCTCTGGAACGTGAAAGCCGCAATACGTGGGAAACATTTCTGGGAATATGTTACTTTCCACACAGATGTGGCATATTAGCCACCCAAAATAAATAAATAAAAAATGTGGGCATGATCTCCAGCGCACGTGTCGAGACTTCACCGTCTCCAAAGTTTTAAAAATGAACACGCGTTACTTGGGCCAGACGGGGAAGGCTCCACATAGTGTGGTGCCCATCCAGTTCTTCCTTCTCTCACATTTTGCTGGCGGTTAACTCCTTATTAGAACTGATAACATACAGTACCTAAGAAAAGGTCCCGGCCAAAGTGCAAGCCGCGCGGGAATGCACTTACCTGTTGCCACGCTTGGACTGCGGTGCTGAGAGAGTGAACGGCGTGCTGTCCGAGGTTTAGGAGCACGGACTCGATGACCAGGTTGCAGTCCAGCCGCTTCTCCGACGCCTCGCTGGAAACTGCCATCTGTCCACAGAGGCCGAAGGGTTTCACCACACTTTGCATGGTGACGTTTCTGCACTCCAGAAGCTGACACTCTGCTTGAGCTGAGAACCGGATCTCCCGGCAGACAGACCCATCGGCCCACTGCCGAAGGTACACGTGGGGCCTTCTGATGGAGACAATCATGTATTCTAGTTCAGAAGGCACGTTGTTATCGGACACAAAGGGGTACAGGTAATGCGGTGGAGCTATTGAGAAAACAAACAGGAAAGACAGGGTGAGCTAATAGTGTGTGTGTGTGTGTGTGTGTGTGTGTGTGTGAAATGACATTTGAATTATTCACTGGTGCTTACTAAGTTCAAATGTCCTTTTGAAGATATTTTAATCTCTGAGTTACTATTTGATATTTGCAAGCAAAACTCTGCTGAGCTCAGTTTGGAAGTCTCTTAAACATACTGTATGTTGCTCAAAGGTTACGTTCACATCACAAACATTTTCTCAAAGGAGATGACAAATAATATGAAGGGAAGGTACATATATATGAGGAGTTTTACAGTTCTGCCCTATATCTGCCAACCAAATCTCAAAAACATAAACAAAAACATGTCTCAGAGAGTTGAGGAGGGGGGAGGGTTGGGCAGATTAAACTCCACTTTTTGCTGAAAAGGCAAGATGCTTAACAGCAGCTGTGTTTGGTTTTAATCTGATATTTTTCCTTTTTCCATTACGTGTAGGTTGAAAACCTAATACCTGGAATGAAAATGCATTAACTCTAAAAGGTTTGGTACAGTCTACAATGTTTTAACAATAATTATTCAATGAGCACTAGCAAAATGTAGAAAAGGCCACTCTAGATATGTGGGAAAGTTTAGTCTTCTTCCTTTGAAACGTGCAAAAATACCAATTCTTTAAATTATTTGGGAATCTGCCCATCTTTCACAGAAGGTATTCGTGCTTTTGTGATCAGGCAATATCAAGGGCTTTTGGAATCTATTTACCATTACTGCAATGGCTCAGGGAACTGAACAAAAACAGATGTATTTCGTTCAAACAGATCATAGTTGGAATAATAGGAAAACTTGCCCTTTTTAAAACTTCCTTAAAGATCCTCATTAGGTGGCTGCAAAGAATTAGTGCAGTTCAAAAAATGTCAGCTTGGTACCCTTGGTAACTAACTTAATAGGTCCATAAATCGGTTCAAAAGTGAGGGGCGCACTTGCAGCAAACCAACTTCAGAATCCCCTGGTCACTGCTCGCTGTTTGAGGGAAATGCACACCACATCTGCAGAGGTGACGGCACTCTGTGGGCAGAGTGCTTCTTTAGAGGGGTGGGGGAGGTGGGGGAGGTAACAGCCATAGCATTCTGGGACATCTTTTGCCCTGGACTACCAGAATGAAAATGTTTCCAAGCTGTCATATGTCCAGAACTAGCTGGGTAAAACCCCCCAAAACCAATGAAAACACTCAAGCCAGAACAAGAATCACGAGGCAAGGCTGCTGCCGTCGGGCTGCCGAGTACCTGTGCCGAGCTGATCCAAGTGATGACAAAGGTGCAACTCCAGGTGAGCGAACTGGAAGGAGATGCCGAGCGAGGGGACGAACCATGGCGTGAAGCAGGAGTCGACTCTGGTACAGGCAGCCAGGGCTGGGGGAGTGACCAGAGGGTCACATGTGCTCTGAGAGCCGGACTCACTGGCAGAGCTGTGGAAATTGAACAAGTTCAATCCCTTGCACTCAGGGAGATGCCTGACATTGTGCTTTCTCCCCATCAACCTCGCTCTTTAATGTGTGCCGTCAGTACACTGCCACCAAATGATCCGGAGGCGGTCACATAACCAAGTAGTTCCTTAAAATTAAGCTGATTTGGGCGATTCCTTGTGAATTGCCGACTGTAAACTTCCCAACTCCCTGTCACTGAGTTGATGCCAACTCCCAGAAACCCTGCAGGACAGGGTGACCCTGCGCCCGTGAGTGCCCGAGACCGTCACTGACTGTAGGAGCGGCAGGTGGTTGTGAACTGCTGACTCTGAGGGGTCAATCTAATGAGCCACCGCTACACTGCCAGGGCTCCTACCCCCTTGTGAAGGAGTTCCAAATTCACAGGCCATGTTGATCTACCTCCAGCTCAACCCTCTTCTTTATTCCTCCATTTAGCACAGCTTGTGCCTAATTTTGCTGTAGCTCCACAAGGTTCAATGTATAACCCTGTCACACGTTGTCCACATCTCTTTAACTTCTCCAGATTGCTTATCCCATTGCCACCTCACTAGTCAGTCCATGCTCACTATTGAGCGTCCCTTGGATAGTGAGTGCTCTACGTGTCATGACGAGGACATCAATGCGAGACATGACGAGGACATGGGACCAGTCTTCATTTGCCCGCTATCTTGATACCTTTTCATACAAGTAAAATTTGGCCGGGAGGATTCATGACTTAATCTATAGAAAGAAAGAAGTTCATCCATGTGGCTGCTGGTATGTACAAGAAACATACTGCCTAGATTGTATTAATGCCAGCAGAAGCAGGAGAGCGGGGTCCCCAGGGGAGAGAAGGTGCATGGTGGGAACCACAGAATAGATGTGCCCACCCTCTCCCCACACACAATGTGATACTCTCTCTGCAGCCATGGGCAATCTGCCTCTGAAATCCAGGAGGAGCCTCGAGGGCAAACTTGGTGTGCAGTATCCCAGGGAGAGCTACGACAGGAGCAACGACAGAAATTGAACTTTGACGTTCCAAGAGCTCACAGTCACATCTGGGGATACACAATAGGCCAACAGAGAGCGTGACCAGGAGACAGAGCAATCACCCGGGAAGTGGAACGTCGAGGGGCAACCAGAATGGAGACCCACGGGGAACTCAGCATGTCAGGAGCCATCTCATGCAAGATTCTTACAGGTGGTGACTTCTCAGTTGAGAGGTTGTGAAGAAGGGCTCGTGGATCTGAAAGCTGGGCACATCCCCACAAACTTACAGCACGGTTCATCTTCATGGGGCCAACAGGGGAGTCAGGCCTCTGCCATCGAGTGGACTATTATACTGACACATCACAATTGCCCCTTTGGTTTTCCGAAACTTTAAATCCTTACAAGAACAGAGAGACTCACATTTCTCCTAAGGAGTGGCTAGTGGATTCAAACCGCTGACCTCATGGTTTGCGGTTCAGCGTGTAAGCCCACACACTATACAATGCAATTTTTCACACTATACAATGCAAAACACAAACTCAGAGATAACTATGCTATTGACCAAATACAAAAATGCAGGCAAAAATATTAAAATGTCAGTAAATGAGCACATTGTGATAGTTGGGTTCTGTGCTGACTTGGCTGGGCCACGATTCTCTGTGGCCTGGCAGTTGAGGCTTCCCGCATGATGTGACCTAATACAATGTAGTTCACTCTAAGATCTGATTTGCTGTGAGCAGCAAAGTATCTCTAAAAGGACTAGGGAGAGGTGCTGCCTCCCTGCCTTACTTCAATTGAAACGACACTTCCTGAGGGGCGTGGCCTACTTCTGTTTAAGCAGACTCTGTGGAAAGGCTTCTCTCTTCTTGCTAATGTGGATCCTGCACCTGTCCCACTGAACTCTGGCTTGTTAGAGTTGAGCCGGTGGCTTGCCATACTGCCTGCCAACCCTTGGAGGCATTAGCGGCCAGTCATACTGCTTGCCCACCTTGGATTGACTAGAGGCTGCAGCCAGGAGCCTGACATGCTCACCTGGGACTCACTTGCCTCTGCCTCCACCTGTCTGTGGCCTTCCTGCATCCAAGCTCATCTTCCTGCCCTGGCAAATAGGTGTTCAGGAAAAGCCTCCATCTTAACATCTGACTCATGAACTTGAGCCAAATGGATTTACCGCTTCTAGACCTCTGTAAGTCAGCTTCTTGATCTATTCCTTCTTTATCCACACATACAGACTAACTCACGAAGCCAATTACTATGGATTTTTCCACACAAAAGTGTTTACTGGCAAGGTAAAATGAAAACTTACATATTTAAAATGAGCAAGATCCATTAATTATATGTATGTTTTTATACATTTGAACTCTTTCCCCCTGTGCTACCTTAAGAAACTGTTAGAAACAGAGTACAAAGTTACTCAAATTATTAAGAATTCATGGGAGAAGTCTATATATAAAATGATATGAAACAATAGGCTCAGTGTTCTGTCTTTTGGGGACCTTAAGTTAAAAGACATAACAGGGATGTGTGTGCACTAAGGGCGGGCTGAAGAACAGGTTGTTGAAGCCACTTTTCTCTACCACAGTCAGCGAACGAGGGAAGCTGGAAGGGGAGGCCCTTCAGTCAGCTCTGCTACTAACCTGACCTTTAGGAGAGAGGTGCAGACTTGAAATGTCATGATGGCCAAGCAGACTCTCTAGTTCAGTGGTTCTCACCCTTCCCAATGAGGCACCCCTTTCACACAGTCCCTCGTGTCGTGGTGACTCCCAACCATAACATTATTTTCGTTACTGCATCATCACTGTCGTTTTGCTACTGTTAGGAATTGGGCGACCCCTATGAAAGGGTTGTTTGACCCCCCCCCAAAGGGGTCACAACCTGCAGGTTGAGAACCAGTGCTCTAGCTGAATAAAGAAAGCATCGGCTAGCCGACATCCTCTGGGGACAAGTGATCTTTGTTTGCTCTGTTTCCTAAAGGTCTCTGGGTGCCTCTGTTTGTGCCCCTGGCTGCTCCCCTGCAGGCTGGTGGGTGAATCCCTCTCAGTGGTACTGTGGCAGAAAAGGCCTGGGCTCCTTCATTCCCATCTCAGCCCAGAAAACCCTGTGCAGTAATTCGACTCTGTAACGCATGGTTACTATCAGTTAAAAATCACTTGGTAATAACTAACAACAAGGTATTCCTAATATCTGAAAGTTGGCATTTAAAACTTTTGTTTTGTGTTTTAAGCAGCATGAAAAACAGTTCAGAATGTACCTTATGAGTAACAGACAAGTGAACTTATTGAACTTTTTTTTTTTACTGCCTCGCTGCACGGGATTATTACCATGTTACAATGAGTCTATGATTTATTAAGAAAGCTAAGAGACAATCTAGAGTGTGGGAGAAAAATTTGGTAAAACATATATACGATAAGGGTCTAAGAAGCAGAATACAGAAAGAACTCTAACAGCATAGCAACAATGGGAAATAGTCACCAAAAGATGAGTAAAGGTTTTGAATAGCTAAAGCACCAAAGAAGTTAAACAAGTATCTAACAAGTTCATGAACAAGATGCTCAACATCATTCTGAAAGCACACTGAACCGCTAGGGTTGAGTCACTTTGGGCTCACAGTCCTCCCCTTCCCCCCCACACACACATACTCTAAGACAGGATACAACTGCCCTGGGGGGTTCAGTCTGTGGGTCCTGCCTGCCTCCTCTTTC
This sequence comes from Nesogale talazaci, assembly GCA_004026705.1. Taxonomy (NCBI): domain Eukaryota; kingdom Metazoa; phylum Chordata; class Mammalia; order Afrosoricida; family Tenrecidae; genus Nesogale; species Nesogale talazaci. The sequence continues at coordinate 212,528 of PVJH01001196.1, read as the reverse complement.
TCTCACACAGCCATGGTGGGCTCAAGCCATGAATGCTCAACCCACTGTGATGCAATGTGTCAAAATGACAACATGACACCAATTCACCCCCACCAGGACAGCGACAAAAGAAAAGAGACAGATGAAAACAAGTGTTGACAGGGCTGTGGAGATACTGTGACATTCATCCATCACTGGTGGGACTGTAAAATGGTATGGCCATATTGGATGTTTGGCAGTCCTTCAAAACATTACATACAGAACCACCAGCTAACCCAGCATGACAGCCCTAAGCATAGACCCCTGAAGAAGTGGAAGCGCTAATGCAAGCAGATAGGAACAGAGACATTCACGGTAGTGTGGTTCAGAGGCCCAACAACGCAAATGTCCCTCCACAGAGTAATGTGTGAACGCAACGTGGCATGCACAGATAATGACAAGCTCTCACTGCCACTGAGTCGATTCTGATTCACAGTGATCCTACAAGACCGAGGAGAACTGCCCCTGTGGGTTCCCGAGACTGCCAATCTTTTAGGGAGCAGAGATCCTCACCTTTCTCCCGAGGAGTGGCTGGTGGTTTCGAATTGGGGACCTTGCAGTTAGCAGCCCAATGCATAACCCACTATGAGAGCAGGGACTCAGCTTCAAAGAGGAGTAAACGCTGCATGCTACATGAATGATCTTGGAGGCTTCACGCTGAGTGACATAAGGCTGTCACAAAAGGGCTGGATATGAAATGTCTAGAATAGGCAAATGTACATATAGCCACATGCACCAGTGGCAGCCTGGGGTGGGAGGCACTGTGTTTCTGCTAACAGTGACAGAGTGACTTGGAGATGGACAGTGATGAGGGAGTTGCAGGACATAATGAGTACGATCAGGGGTATGGAATTGTACATGTTAAAAATGCTGATTTGCCACATCCTTTGCTAAATTTGTATCACAGAAAAAGAACCTTAAAAAAGTCTACTGAGGTGTATCAGATGCTTTCCTCTAGATGTCTGGGTTCAAAATGACTGAATTTTTATTAAAATTTTTAAAAAACATTTTCCCCCTCTTCTATGTCAGAAACTTGTTTTCAGTCAGGGCCTACACACTTTGAAAGATCATTATTTTCCTAGTTCTCATCTGTAGCTGAGCCAGAGGCAGTTACTGCTAGTTTGAGAAAACGCAACGAGGTGCAGGGTGATCAGATACTCAAAGAGGACTTGCTCATTCCCTCCGACCCTTGCCACGCCGTCACGTCAGTGTGCACGGAGTTACCTTTGATCATCAGCACCGTTCTGGCTGTTGTTCAGGACAATTCTCCAAAGATCCGAGGATACCAGCTTCTTCTGGTCATTCACAAGATTGATATCTGGCAACTGCAGTTCACAAACTTTGCTTTCAGACAGACTGAACTCTCGAAATGCCACAAAAACTTTTTGGAGTTCATCCCAGTATTCCAAACTACAAGGGACCTAGGAACAAATAAACATGAGTTTAGCAGCTGCAAATACAAACCATCCTTCAATAGTTGTTGAAATACACACTGAACCACCACTGATGGTTTTCACCGCTATAGGGCTTTTTAACAGGGGCAGGGGCCCAGATAGCACTGTGGGTTGGGTGCGGGGCTGCTGTCACCAGGTCAGAGGTTCAAGCCCCCCTCCTGCTTGAGGGCAGCAGGCTGAGGCTGTCTGCTTCTGTAAAGGCTTACTGTTCTGGAAACTCCACGGAGGGTCGCTAAGATTTGGAATCTGGCTCAGTGGCAGGGGGTCTGTTCTGTTTTCGGAGATGGTAAAAGGGAGTCATGTAGAATTTTTTTCTCTTAAGAGGCCCACTCGAGAACATTCTTCAGTAGAAAAGAAATAAAGAAGATCATGTTCTCACAACCTTGAAAGGTGTTATAAAGCTACAGTAATGAAAAGAGGCAGGATGGAGTAATGTACTAGGTCCTGGCCTTCGTAGCAGGTGTGGGACCAACTCACACCCTTTGTTTCCTTGGGGATCCGGTCCGCTCAATGACAAAAGCCACACCTTGGTCAAAGCCATTTCGAGGTCCATCTTGGGCGGAGAGAGGAAGTCCAGGACCATTGGAAGGGCACGTTCCAGATCTCCGTCTGAAGCGGAGGAAGCTGGGGCGGGAGGCACAATGTGGCACAATGACCATGGGACAGAGGCAGAAACCATGGGACGATGCGGCTGAGACGCGGAAGACCAGAGAGAGACAGCCAGTGACTGCCGACTGACCCTGTCTTGTGGTGCTTCCCTCATCCATTCCCGTCGTGCTGAGGGTGCTGTGTGTGTTCCGGGTGGCCGCTGCAATGGATTCTGGACTTCAGCACAGAAGCAGAGTGTTGCAAGAGCAAATGTGGGTGTCAGACGGTGCAGCTAAAAGAATGGAGGCCTGTCTGAGGGCTCTAAGGAAGCCAGAGGAAGCGAGCTGTGGCCCCCACCATGGGTACGTTTTCGTGCAATGAAGGTGGCCTTGCAAGCAAATATTTAAAATGTGGGAAAATGAGGCTGCAAGAGGTAGCTAATCTTTTGGAAAAATGAAAACAGGGTGTTTACAGTATTTATTACATGACAGCAAATTTGAGAAGATGAAAAGTTAAAGTATCAATTAAATAGCAGTTGATGTTTTTATCACTTTATAATAGGGTAGCCTTTCCTATATGCAGAACTAAAGCGACACAAGGATAAAAACCAATGATCCCAAACAAACCCCAAGCCCCACAATTGATAAAATACAATGTTTGAAACTCACACTTGGGTAAGCCGTGGGTAACAGTCAGTGACAGGGAACAGTGTCTGGGCGGTATGGATGGTAAAAGCGGTGAGTGGCTAACTGAAAGGTTGGTGGTTCGAGTCCAAGAAAAACCCCACAATGCTGGGTGATCGACTTCTGAAAACTCATCCTTTGGAAACCCCATGGAGTACAGTTCACCTCCGTCACACAGGAGATTCGCCAGGTCTAATCAACTTGCCAGCAGCCGGGGTGAGGGCGGGGGCAGCGGACAGTCGATGACATAGAGATGGGTAATGCTTCTCGGCACGGCCATCGGGTCAATGCTGGCTCATGGTGACCCGCTGTGGGTGCCGAGACTGTAACTGCTGCAGCAGGAGTACAAAGCCCAGGTCCTCCTGTGGAGCTGCAGGCGGTTTTGAACGGCTGCGCGTACAGACTGCGGCCCGATGCATAACCACATAGCCACTTTACCGCCAGAGCGCCTCACACAGTCATCACACAAGGTGGCTCGAAGAGGTTTATGGGAAAACATCTCTCGGCTTTTCTTTCCATGAACGATTGAGTCCCCTGATCTGTGTGTGGGCTGATGAGTTAAAGAAAAAAAAAAAAAAAAAAAGACTCGGCCCAGCCACGCTTCCTTCCGCTTTCCCCTCTCCCCGGGCCATCATGCCCAGAGCCGGCCCCTGCCCCTGTGTATCGCCTGCGTGCAAGCGTGCTCTCCATCATGACGGCATACCCGTCCCGCACGACGCGTGTCTCCTGTAGCAGCAGCATCGAGCTTTCTATCTAACAAGTAGAACTCACTGCCATTGAGTCGGCACACAGGGAAAAACAACAAGTGGTGCACTTCCAAACCGAGTGGCTTTCTGAAGATGTCCAGGGGCTCTAAATCTTACATCTAATTCAATGCAAAAAACTCACTGGCATCTCGTGGAAGCCTACTCAGGGACCCTATGGGATAGGATGGACGGTCCCCTTGGGAGTTCTGAGACGGCAACTCTTTATGGGAGTAGAAAGGCTGGTCTGGAACTGCCGACCTTGGGGATCATAGCCACCAGGCCCCCCCTTGAAGGCAGATACAGTACATTTATTAAAAAACAAAAAACCTTAGACCCTAAGAGCGTCCGGGACACAATCAAACCAAACTCAGTGCCAGCGAGTCGATGCTAACTCAGAGTGAGCCTAGAAGGAAGAGCAGAACTGTCTCTGGGAGGAGCTCTGGTGGCGTAGTGGTTACACATTGCTCTTCTAACTGCAAGGCCAGTACTTCACAACCACCAGCCCCTCCAGAGGAGGAAGATGGAGCTTTCCACTCCCATGAAGAGTTACCGGTTCAGAAGCTCCCAGGGACTTATCTGAACCTCACTAAAGCATTCTCTGGGACTTTTCTCTCCTAAGGATTACTTTAGTCTTTTAATGGGAACACGGTCTGCTTCCACCGATCAGAAAGCAGCTCCTTTTTCCTGGACACAGTGACTTGCACAGCTCTGCGTGGCACGCCGTAGGAGAGGAGGACCAAGAACAAGAGTGACAAGGGCACGAGGCCAACTGTGTGCTGACATTAAGGCACGGGCTCTGTTTAGTGCTGAGGACGAACTGACATGAGCCATGGTATCCATCTCGAGCCCCGTTTCTTACTTTCCACTGCCTGGCACAACCTTCTCTAATCTGGGCTCTCCCGGACCTTTGTTCCTCGATTCTCGGGCACCCTGAAATCACCCTACATTCTCTGTTCTCTTCCTGTCTCATTGCGAAATCATTCCCATCGATCAGAACTCAAATCGCATGCCATTGTAGTCAAGCCTCTTCACCTCCTCAAATAGGAAATCCCCTCTTTTCTAAACTCTAAGAGTATTTTTCAAGATGAGAATCGGTTCCACAACCTTTTATCATCAGAAACTTCGGGTCACAGTTACATCGCTAGCTGGCACCTGCCCTGGTCAACACATCTCTCCAGGGAGCTATTTCCATTTTGTTAGAACCGTGGGTTCTCCAATGGCACCTGGTCTGGAGGGAAAGCTCGAAAAGGAATGCCGCATGAATGAATACATAATTCACACCTGAATGAATTCAGATACACACCCGGGCTGATTCCCCCACCGCACCCACCCCCAGTCTCTGGCACATTACAGAATCTCCTCAAAAACATATGCAAGATGAAAGCATGAACTTGGGATTCGGAACAATTGGCATTTAAATCCCAACTCTATTAGCTATGAGTTCTTGGCAAGTTCTCTAACCTTATTTCTCAGATCCCTAAAAAGAATATAATTCAGAACGATCATTATTGTGAGAAGTAAGGAGACGGAGCATCTAGTAAAACTCGTTGACAATAAATAAATGAACAAAACTAAAACTCATTGTCACCACATCAATGCCCACTCATTGTCCACTTTATAGGATCAGGTGGAACTGTTCCTGTGGGTGTCTGAGACTAACTCTTTCTGAGAACAGAGAGCCTCGTCTTCCCCCCTCGGAGTGGCTGGTCATCTTGGATTGCTCACCATGAGGCTAGCAGCCCGGCGTGTGAACACTAAGCTACCAGGGCTCCTATGAGCATGTAATGGCATGTAGTAAAAAGTTAATAAATGTTGGCTATTTTGTTTTTTTTTAAATCCTTTTCACATTAAAACAAAACAAAAGCTTAGGCATTGTTACAAGAATGGGGTAGCTGTGATGGCCAGTTTGGCTTGTTACAGGCCTTGACCGTGGAGTGGGCTTGGAGGGCACAAGCAAATCTGAGGCGGGCTGCTCAGGAACATGGCAACCTGAGGTCACTAGGGTCTCCTGCTGGACACCTACTTCGGGTAGACTGTGACTTGAGAGACAAAGGGATAGCATGTAGCATGAGTCCCTTCTGAACTGCCAGTGTAATCGTTCTTACTGGCGAGGAGTCAGTCCCCTTTGGCTTAGGATGTTCATCGTCTTGGGGGACTGAAATGTGGGATGTGGCGAATAAACTCCTCAAAGGATATATGAGAATGTCTTTGGAAGAGGAGATGTGAGCTCGTGCGCGCGCGCGCGCACACACACACACACACACACACACACACACACACCTCAAACCCTGGTGGTATGGACGGTTACACAATAAGCGACTGACTGCGAACTCAGCAGTTGAATCCCACCAGCCACTCGTATGAGGTTGCCTGCTCCGGTAACGACCCCCAACCTGGAAACCCAGTTCTGTGCTGTCCTCTGGGGTCAGTAGGAGCCGCTCGATTCACGGGCAGTCGCAGGGCACACAGAGTGTTGGTGATGCCGCCCGTTTGAACGTCACTGCTCCCCTGCAGCAGGCTGGTAGTTGTAAGTCAGCCAGTGGTCCCACGGCAGAGAAAGCCTGGCGATCTGCTGTTGGTGGAAGCCGAGCAGAGAACACCTTTTGGCGCCGTTCTGGTCTATAACGTGTGGGGCCACCAGGAGCAGAGAGCCAGCTGATGCCAATCAACAGCAGGACAAAGACACACAGTTAGTGTTGGTGCTGTGTGTGGCCTGTTGAGTACGATGCGTGCAAGTCCTACAAGGCAGAACTGCTCCCAAGTTTCCAAGGCGGCTCGTCATCATGAAAACAGGCCTGTCAAAGCTTTCTCCCTACGCGGGGCTGGTCAGTGCCACAGCTGCTCTCTCGGTCAGTAGCCACGCGCATGGCCACTCTTCCCCCCGGGACCCTGCCCACAAATACGGGATCTGTACAAATCAGACACAAAGCTCAATCCAGGCTTGCTGGGGGCACCTTGACCTAGAAAGAGGAGGTGGAAAACCCACGAAACTCGCTTCTATAAATAATTTCTGAAGTCCTACATAAAAATATTAGCAATTCATAAAAATTAGCCATCACATCAGTCCGCGTAGTATCTTGAGGAAGTCACAGCAGCACTCCGCAGGCAGAACGATGGATGGAAGAGCGCGAGGCTGGCGCACGGAGTTGGAAAGGGCCCGTGACACAAGGCGCTCCCGGCTGGAAACGACTGTGGGAAGCCCCTGGAGAGTTTAATGAGGGCAATGAAATTGCAGGGGCCAGCAATGGGGCCAAGGGAAGGAGAAAATTGTGGGGATTCACAAAGAGCTGTGAAGGGATGCCAGAGAAAAACTTTCTTTAGTTCACAACTTTGTGTGAGGCTGGCTTTGTGGTTACATACTTTCAATTGGAACATTCCAGGCTACTCTGAAAATTCAGAGAATAATAGAAAGTAAACTCCTATTGAAATACGTCCCCAAATAGGTCAGTGATATGTTTGTCGGGGTTTTCTTTTACCAAAAAAGCAATGAAAAAACCCAACAAGATACCCATTGCCACAAAAAAACAAAACAGAACAAACAAACCCACCCTACCAACAAAAACCTGTCGCCACCAAGTCAATCCCGACTGGCGTCCCAGTAGGACAGAGAGCACTCCCTACCTCCTCTGGGTCCAAGGCGGTCATTGCTGCAGAAGCAGACGGCCACATCTACCTTGTAAACACTCGATTTTCTGTCCTCAATAACCCCCTGCCGTGGAGCTGGTTCTGACTTCTAACAACCCGAGAGGCCTCTGAAGATTCGCTTGGTACAGTTTCCATAGCTGGGGCCGGGTCTTTCTCCCAAGCAGCAGTTTATGGCTTTGAACCATTGACCTCACAGTCAGCAGCCCAGTGCCACTGGGGCTGGCATATGAAAGGTTCTAGTGAGGGGAGCTCTGTCCAGATGTTCTTCTCTTCTCTTCTTTTTAGGGTACAGTGACCAGATTTTAAGTGGGACACCATTGACTGGGGGGATGGGAGGGAGTTCTTGATTAAAAATTTGGTCTCTACGGAGCAACAAAAATGTTCATAGGACGCAAAAATAGTATTGTAAGATACTTATTTAATTTTAAAACGCCGCGGGACACGGGACAAATTGTTAAAAAGCGGGGCGTCTGGTCACTTTATTTTAGGGCCAGTTCCTGAGACGGTTCCCTCCCCACTCAACCTATAAGCTCTGTTGTTGTGGTCAGATGCCAACCCGTATTTAACATGGACTCTCAGGACAGCTCCCTGCCCAGTCCCACGGCAGAGTGGAACTTCGCTGCCGGGTCTTCTAGGCGGGGATCTTTCCAGAAGCAGACGGACACCTGTCTCCTGTGGCGCCACAGCTGGTGGGTTTGAACCCCTATCACTCCATCACCAGTGCTCCTGTCGTTCCTACAGGGCTCGCCATAGACTCGCTCTTCCAAAATGCTAACTGATACGCTTAAAGGTAGTTAAAAAAAAGATTCTATTCTTTCTTCCCTTCTATGATGCTATGTTCTCAAAACTTTGAAACAAAACCTGTGAACTCAACCATAAGTACAGTTTGGGAAGGTAATTTTATTCAGTTATCTGTTGAAATATGTATATATCATAAAGAGAAAAGTCATGTAACTATGTGTTTTATAATATAATACACTATTTATCCTAAACAAACAAACAAACCCTGGTGTCATACTTACCTTTTGATAAAAATCCTGGCCCTGCCACTAAAACAAGTCATTTCTCTGTGACCTTGGCAGCTATGTAGTGACTTGGAATGTCACCCTCCTCCACAGAGATTGTATCTGCAATGTCTTCAGATTTTCCCTTAATGCCAACGCAGGAACACTGAAGAACTTCAAAAAGTCACCTAGCGATGCCCTCAAATCTAGGCTTGTGATACTGGGTGGGAAACAGATACAGTTAGAGCGCTGAGGAGGCGACTGCACTGGTCTAAGCTAGAAAGACTGACAGCTCAGGGTGGGTAGTCAGAGTTGTGTGTGGGAAACTGCTGGCATTAAGACTTGATGATTTAGGAAAGAGAAGCACGTGAGAGATCAAGGATGACTCCTAGCCCTCCGATCTGAGGAAGTACGTGAAGGTGAATGCCCTTCACTGGAATGGAGAAGACTGATCTGCCACTCAGAGGGTTGATCAGTGGGATGTGTGGTGCAGGAGGAAAGATCATGAATTCCTGTGTAGGGCAGGTGAGTCGGAGGCATCACTGAGGATCCAGGTGGAAACCCTCAGAATGAAGACTCTTCAGAGACTGGGAGAGAAGGTGAACTGTGTAGATGTTGAGCTCATCTTTTGCCTGGAAAGTGTATTAGGGGTACAAAGAGCAACAAAGTTTAGGGATTCAGCTGCAATCCCTAGGTTTTTACCAACTAAGACTCTACAATAGGTTAGAAAGTATCTAAAGAAGGGAGCAATACAACCTAGAGGCTCAAATATAGTTTGATAGATGATCATGGTGGAGGTTGTTAAGCAGGCTAGAGGGACAAGAGACAATGTGAGAAGGAGAACACTGGAAAGAATAATGTAAGAGGTTGAACAGTTAAGAATGATGACAGGACCCAGGGCATGTGTGTGGGAGTGAATATCAGATGGAGCAAAAGAGAGAGATCGAAAGAATAAGGAGGTCAACCTTAGGTTCTGACTGGGTCACTCACACAAGGAAGTCAAAGGCCGTGAAGAGAGACTCAAATCCATGGGGCTGTGATCTCATCCCCTCAAAGGAAGAGGGAAAATGACCAAAAAGCTAGCAGATGGCAACAGACAAAAAAGGGTGAGTGTGAGAGTAAGATCACCTCAAAGCAATCGGGAGATGTTCTAAGAAGGTCAAGGAGAAATGGCCTGAAAGTGATCCTGGAGAGGAAGACCATCCATCTTCTCAGTCTCCACTTCAGCCAGATTTCACCTGAGACTATGGGAAAGAGGAAATGCTAACAGAGAATGAAGTTCTGAGGAGTGCCCCAACCTCGCCCAATACCACAGGGCAGGTACTCTACAGAGCTCAGTGAAAGGACTTGGGGAGTAGGGGAAGGGGTGGGTGCAGGGCTTGGGAAGATGACAAGAATGATACAAAGCAGCATGTATCTACACAGGAGAGGCATGCTTATCACATGCATGACTGGAAAATAAGCCTGTTGGATGTACATGAGTCCCGATTTCAGAAGGGCAGGGACAACAGCCATGGGTCTCAAAGTAGTTGGTTGGTTCTTCCTGTGGCCTGGCTGGCCTGCCATGTATTCTCTGATGAATAGTCTTTAAAAATGTGAGCCACACCTCACATCATTTCTGGTGAGGTTTTAGTACACAACAGATGAGTAAGAAGTACCTTTTGAATAGTTGAATTAAGAGAACAATTTTATCTTAGTTTATACACTGGGTTCGTCCTTCAGATTATTTTGCCACGACATCTACTCTTAACAAACTTTGTCTTTGTCTTCTTTTGTCTTTCAGCTGGAGGGTGGCATTGCCCAGCTAATCTCCATGGTGGTAGTGACACAATTAGGCTAAAAATGTATTGTGGTCATATTGTACTGGCAACTTCATATGGTAGGAATTAATTATCCTCAGAATCATTCTGGCCTCTATTTTGTGTGACCTATTTAAACTAACTTTGTTATGTACTTTTATGTTAGAAAGAGATGATGTGAATGGTCTTTAGTTACATATCTATCACGGAGGATTTATTATTAATGCCTGCACTGAATAACTTGAAGGAAGGATGACTATTCCAAGAAAGTTTGATTGCCAAAAACTAGTTTAGAGAGACTGAATATCTAGTACTGAGTCATGGGAAGTGGGAACAAGTAAATTGGTTTCACTGGAAAACATTCCACATGTAACACATGGTACACTTCAAATGGCTGTCAAGATTATATATATTTTTATTACATTTTGTTTTCCTATCCAATTTTTGACAGGACCTAAAAAATTAGCCAGACATACATAATAAACCGTACTCTAAGCATATGTGGTTGTTGCATCTGAATATATTTTAGGTTGTATATCTGCCAGTTGGTAAAAGCACATCTATTTTTGCATTTAAAATGTTATTCCACAATTTGTTTCAATTTGATGGCTAATTTGGGAAGATTTGCATGTGTGCTGGCCATTTAAAAATATTTTTGGTACAAAGAATATTTTGGCACTTAATTTGTTTTTATTACTTACTAGTACTGCCAAGACTATTAGCAGGATTGCAACTGCCCATCTGTCCTCATGGATGAATAGTTCTGATTTCTTTGTGTCGGGGCTGCAAGAGCTGGGCTGCTGCCTACTCAGTCCCCCTCCCCAGAACGTGTCTGCCGTGTGTGTGTGTGTGTGTGTGTGTGTGTGTGTGTGTTTTACGTGCACAGTAAAGGGCTGGTAGGTAGAGAGAGGGGAATGCTGCACATGCCGACGTCCACGTAAATGGATCTTTATTTTAATTATTACTCTAATGAAAGAGAGGAGGTGTAGCTGGCTGTGTGAGGTTTGTCAGTGAGTGAAAGCTAGAGCCTCCACCCAGGGTTCGGCGATTGGAGCCTGGTGATAGAGGTGGCTGCTCCAACTTCCCAGGGTGCCAAGTCAACTGGTGTACCCAGGAAAGTGCGGAACAGCTGCTTTACCTCCCTTCTCCATGGTTTTGGTCCAGGCAGGAATATAAATAATGCTGGCAGCTGTGTTACAAGGTTTAAAACAACAACAACAACAAACTGACCACGAACTCTAGGACGATAGCGAGTTAATTCAATTCTGACGCCCTTGTGTTCTGCCAGTGGTGGCATTTTTTCCCGTTACCCGAACTGCCCAGAGGCAGTGGCTGTGGCAAGTTAAAGGTCTGCCAAGTCAGCCCAAGCCCATGTCCCAGGCAGCCTGGCCAGTGGCAATCTTGGAGGTCCCGGGACGCCATCACTTCTGGCTTGCTGGCTATAAATGCCATGTTCCTTCTCCCCACTCTGGTACCTGCTGTCCACTCAGCACACCTGACCTGCATCAGCTCGACTCTGCCTGTCTGTCTGTCTGTCTGTCTGTCTGTCTGTCTCTCTCTCTCTCTCTCAGGTTAGACTCCAAGACTCCCAACAAGTGCAGGCAGGACTTATGACTGCAATTTTACGTTAGTAAAAAGGGCACAAAATGAAGAGACCCACAAATGAGGTCTAGGATAGTTCCCAGAGCGGAACTGCTACCTCCCAAGTACGTGGATGCCTTTCACCAACCAGGAATCCCAGCGCCTTTACTAAGGCCTCCTCGTGTAGCACAAGGGATTAAGTCAATCAGCCCGGCTTTGCCAAAGTCAGTTGATAGAACAGTGAGGTGGCGTTCTTGCCTGGTTCGTGCCCCCTGGGCCATCTCATTAATACATTTCCGCTAGCTCCTGGAGGCGTCACCAAAGATGCTTTATTTCTAGGGAAACCCAAGGTTCCAGAGGTTCTCTGTTAAGAACCAAAGACAAAGACCAAATTCTGGGGGTCAAGTTACTGCACCCCTCCTGCCACACGCATCATTTATAAGCTCCAGTGCCATTCTCTTTAACGCAGGGGCCATCTGAAGGGAGAATATGCAGCGACCTTTACCATTTCTCCCAGGCATTTAGTTTTTTACAATGACAATTTATTTTTCCAGAAGCTAGTTTTCATTGATTCTCCCTGACTCCCCCTGCCCCACATGCATTCAGCTGAGTTTTTACTACAAAATAACTTTTTATCCACATCTTTCTTTGGATTTTGTCATATTCAGTTTTGTAATAGTAAATGGTTCTAGTAACTAGTGTAATTTTCACAAACAGATTGGCAGTAACCATAACTGACTCTTGTGCTAATAAGCACAAACAAGTGTTGGGACAAGAAATCGAGGGTTTTTCAGTCTGTATGAGCATTTCATGTGCTGAGGTCATGGGTCAGGGAAGGAATGGAATTTGTTAATTTGTCGAGTAGACTAAGGGAGGGCTGGCCAAGGCAGCTGTAATTGTACCGTCCCAGCAGCTAGAATCTAAGCGTCACGATTTTCCCTGTTTCAAGATCAATGACTTGTAAACGCTTCTAACACATATCTTCAGTTACAACCAATGAGCGTGCACACGGATGTGTAAGAAGGGCATGCATTTCTAAAATACTATCGGTTGGACTACATGCAACGTTCACTATTATTTTCTAGTCCGTCTCACTGTCTGAAATGCCGATTGTAACCGTGGCCCTGATTTCATAACCCAGTACTGGGCCAAGTGTGAAATCTGTGCTCTGGCCGAGAGTCCGCCCGGCGGAGGTGGGCCGAGGAAGGAAGGGCACTCCTCAATCTGCATCAGGGGGCTGCGGGTGACCTACAGAAAGCCCTCTGCTGTTGAGCTCACAGCGACTCACCTCACGCTCAGCACCGAGGGGGATGCTCCCCGGAGCGTGCGGGCTGTGTGTCTTTACGGAAGCAGATTGCCTTTTTTACCTGCTAGATGCTTTAACCCCCGAGTCACTGGGACTCCCCTGCCTAAGGAAAAAGCCAAGCACAAAGGAAAACACAAACAAACTGAGGGAAAAGGGCATGGTCAGGTCCCGGCTTTCCAAGGGCTGAAACCGGTTTAGGAAACACGAGGCTCCTTGACAAAGGCCTCAAAGGATGGACTGGAGTCTGACATGAACACTGTCCCACGAGCATCACCATTACTCCCCTTACCACTTCAGATAAATAAGCCTCTCTGCTTTTGAAAAGGAGCCCTGGTAGCACAGCGGGTTAGGCGTTGGGTTGGTGAGAGGCTGGTGGTCTGAACCCACAAGGTCCTGTGTCGGTGAAAGAGAAGGCAGCTGGCTTCTGGAACAAGACCCAGCCTCGGAAACCCCATGGGAAGTCCGCTGTTTTGAAAGGTGGCTCTTGGACGGCGGTGGGTATGGGGGGTTGGGGGGGAGGGGTTTGCTCTCTGCGATGCGTTCTGAGCAGGCTTCTCAAACTGCGGGTGTGCGCCCTTAAATATCAAGCCTCTTTCATTTCAACAGAAATTGCCTTCATCCTAGCACGTTTCCCCTTGTTGCTATACTACATAACCACCAACTTCCAGAGTCAGGGTGTTGGCAAGACTACAAGTGGACTGCAGGCCTTAGGGACGGAAGATGGCCTTGTAAGCTTCTGGAGGAGCCTGCAGTGCCTGACTCCGGGCCTCTTGCTCACATCACACCAACCTCTTACTTCTGCCCTCACAGCTGCTACTGCCCGATTGCTTTGTCTGCCCCTTGTAGGGAGTCTCTGACGACATGGGGCCCATGGGGACAAATTCAGGATAATCTAAGCATCCTTAATTGAGTCACAGTTGCCGAGTCCTGGTGGTGCAGGCGTGGCATGTGGGTTTGCTGACCGCAGAAGTTTGAAGCTACCTGTCAATCTGCAGGATGAAGACGAGGGTTTTTGTAAAGAGTTATTATCAGAAACCCAGAGGGCGGACCTACTCTGTCCAATAGGGTCCCTAGGAATGGCAATCCACTCATGGACCACTGGGTTCTTTTGCCGTGAAAAATAATCGTTCTCACAGGCTCCAGGCATTAGGCTGTGGGCACTGTGTTGGACTGGGGGACATTTTCAGTCTGATCACAATTCAGATTCTGAAAGCATTTATTTCCTCACTGTCCATTCTCAAAGCCCCATATCTGGACAGGTCCTCTTGGCAGGTGGTGTATGCGTGTGTGCAGAGGGGAGACCAAAAGTGTTTTTCAAATATCATCTATATTGTATATGTGCTGCCGAAGCGAGCACCAAATATCATCTACATTGTGATTGTTAGGTCTCTATGCAAGAATAATCTATTAGCGTTATAGAATACTATTCTGATGCTGTTTCTTTAACTCACATATTTATTAAGATATGATTCTCCGTGTAGGCATTTTGTGTGCATATGTATTTTTGTATTTTAAAACTGAGTAAAGACGTCTGTAGAGTAAAATCTATCTCTTGTTTATAGAATTCTGCTATTACTTTTGGGCTTTTATGTGGTAAACCTTCAATTCATTTTCCAGCAGGTCTACAGAGATGCAGCATTTAAAAATAGCTAACACTATACAACTTGGATATGATTTTGGCCTAAGTTGTACTCAACATTAATTTTTTCCCCAGCTCAACCACTTATCAAAAGAATCATATTTTAATATACTACTTCCTTTACATTATACTACTAATAATATAATGGTTCCTTTCTCCATTATTTTGTTCTTTCTCATCTTAATTATCTATAGTAGGATATATATAGCTCATGATACCTATTTTTTCAGTTATATGCATTTTAATATTGTTTTCATTACTACTACTTTAGAATAATTTTTATAATTGGGTAGGAATAATATACCTCATTGTCTTCTATCTTTTAAATAGAATCTATTTAAATAAAATAAATAAATCTACATCATTTATATTTCCACTAGTAGCATGAGGGTTCCAATTCCTCCACATCCTTATTAACACATATTTTTTTTTTTTTCCTAACACATATTATTTTCTTTAAAAACTCCTGGTCTTCCTAGTGAGGATGAAGTGATAGCAGACTGTGGTTTTCTTTATTACTCCGTTTCTTTATTACTAATCACCCTAAGCACCCATTAATGTCCTTATTGACCACTTTTAAAAATCACTTGGAGAAATGTCTGTTCATATCCTGTGCATATTTTTGTGCTTTTTGTCTCCTTTTTTTAATTAAAAATCATTTTATTGGGGGTTCGTACATCGTTTTTCACAATACATACATACATATACTGTGCCATTTGAGCCCCTGATCTCGGCTTCCCATCCTTTCCCCTTTTCCCTGCTCTCCCCTCCCCATCAACCCTGGATACTTTATAGATTGTTATTGTTCTGTCATCTCTTATACTGCCCGACCTCTGCCCCAGCCCACTCCTTTGATGACTGTCCTCCAGATAGGAGGTTATGTGTATTATCCCTACAGATGGTTCCGTCTCTCTACCCCACCCTCTTTCCACCCATCCAGTGGCTCCAATCTCACCACTGGCCCCAAGGAGCTCAGCCGTCCCGGGTTACCCATCTCTCTATTTGTCTTCTTATTATTGAGTTGTAGCAGTTTTTTATATATCTTGAACCCTAAACCCTTATCAGATCTGCATATACATTTCCCATTATCTCATTTAAAAAACATTTTTGATGGTGTCTTTTGAGCCACTAACACTATTAAATGTGATAAAATTGAACCATATATATTCAAGTATAAGTTGACCTGAATATCAGGCCAGGCACCTATTTTTACCACAAAAACTGCATTTAAAAATGTGCTGAAAAACTCAGCTCATTCATGAGAATAAGCGGTAGTCTAGCTTTTCCTCCCTCAGGTATTTGTGTCTTGAAGTCATATCTAAAAAAAAATCTAAGGTCATGCATATTTATTAACATCTATGGTTTCTTCTAAGAGTTTTAGCTTACATTTGAGTTAACTTGAATATAGGGTATGAGGCAGGATACCAACTTCATTCTTTTACATGTGGATAGTAAACTAGCTCCAGGACTAGTATTAGTTGTTGACAAGACTACTTCCCCCCTGCCCTCAACCAATTGTCTTTACAACCCTTAAAAACTAAGTTGACTATACATGTAAAGGTAGAGTTTATTTCTGGAGTATTGATTCCTCTCCACTGTTCTTTATTTCTCTTCTTAAATTCAGATTACTGCTGCTCTGTAGTAGGTTTTGAACTGGAAAAGCGCAAGTCCTCTCACTTTGTTTCCTCATTTCAAGATTGCTTGGCTATTCTGGCCACCCTGTGTTTATGTGTGAAATTTAGAAACAGCTTATAATCATCCAAATGATATGTGAATAGTTTCTTTAAAACAGAACCCGAGGACTGAGTATATTGGTGAATAACTGAAGTAGTGTATTTGTAGAAATAAAGGTGAATGAACAACTATATAAAACCTCATCAAGCCGATGAGGCCAGAGCAAAACAACCCCTGTGAGTGTCTGGGATTGTAACTGTTGAAGCGTGTAGAGAACCTGTCTTTCAACCCCAGAGCCTGGTAGTTTCAAACTGCCAACCTCATGAATCACAAGGATAAAGTCTAACTGCTATGTCACCAGGCATAGAAAACCGAATGGCTGAAAAAGCAGGCTTACCTATGTACAACATAAATATCACTCTGATTGCACTTAAGTATCCTTTTAAGCAAAAATACATCAAACAAAAACATCCATTTCTTATAATCAACTCTATTTCTGATAACAAACGTAGTCACCACACAGAATACAAATTGGATTGAGGGCTAATATTTGTAAGATGCTATTTGTTTGTATTTCTACTTCAGTGTATAGATCTAATATTTGATAATGATGAAACAAATGAGATTTACTCTTAACTGCTTTAATTTATAAGTTAATTATTTGTTTCGGTTGTTAGTTGAGGCTGAAGAAGCATCTATGTGTTTTAAACAAATAGATGTTATAAAAGCAAGAAAGCAAGAAAGAAAGAGAGAAAAGAGAAAAAAACCAACACCCTCATAATATTGGAACCAGTTGAGAAACCACAAGTATTCAAATGCAGGAAATCATGATTTTATAACATTTTAATGTGATCTACTCTTGGGAAACAAAGTTAACCAAACGCTATTTCTGTACAGGAAATATTCCAGCATGCAGTTGTAATACACTGTGGTGAGGGGGTACAGCTGCAGAGTTTCCACCTGCAATGCCCCCCTGGTCTTGTGGCTTAGTGCACTGCATCAAGACTGCCTTCCTGTCCGGAAAACCCTCTAAGTACAAACAAGTCTCTAAGTCCAGATTTTATTTTCCCTTGGTATCAGAAGATGGTAATTTAAGAGCCCTGAGAAATACTTTTTAGCCTTTAAAAGGAAATATGTAACATTCTTTTGTTAGGATCTATGTTTGGGTTGGTTTAAAAAAAACAACAACAACATATGACCCAGTTATCTAATCAATTTATCAAGCTACCAGGTTTCAAGCAAATGCAGGTGTGTAATATGAAATCTTTCAAAATAATATTTTTCTTAATGAGAAACAATAGCAGTATCTTTAAAAGTTCTGAGTCAAACCTAACTTAGAGGAGGAAAATTTTTACTATGTTATGGTTTCTTTTCATGAGATTATAAATTTAAATTCATATGCTGTATTTCAGGGTTATTTCCAACAGTTCAGGTATTTTACTCATGTCATGCCAGATGGCCTTGCACTGTTAAGAATTACTGTTATTTATTACTGATAAATCAACCCTGACTCATAGTCACCTTAAAGCCAACAGAATAAAACTCTGCCCAGTTCTGGACCATCCTCGCAATCCCCTTTCTGTACCACATTGAGGATCTTTCTATTTTACCACGCACGATGTCCTTTTTCAGGCATTGGTCTTTTCTGATATAATACCCAAAGCGTGTGAGATGAAGTCTCCCAGTCTTGCTGCTAAGGGACATTCTGGCTGTACTTCTTCCAAGTCAAATTTGTTTGTTCTTTTGGCAATTCGTGGTGTTTTCAATATTCTTGGGCACCACCATAATCCAAATGCATCAATTCTTCTGTGGCCTTCCTTGTTCAGTGCCCAACTTTCACATACATACGAAGCAATTGCAAATTAATGCAAATTAACTTAAAATTGCAAATGGCTTACGTTAGACCTCTGGTTTTTGAAGGAGCACCCCTTTATATATGAAGAAGAACAGGGCATCAGGACTGGAGGGAAGGTTCTCTCTGGTCACAGTGAATGCTTTCATAAAAGCAGTTTTCCTTGAACCTCATGTTTTGTGATGGTCATTGTAAAAGAACAGCATGTGGCTGTGAAATTGTGTTTCCTGCACAAGAGAAATGCCGCAGAAACTGTTGTGATGTTGAACACAGCTTGCAGGAACAGCACTGAACGAAAAACTCAACTGTATGAGTGGTTTTCTTGTTTCAAAAAAGGTGAAATGTCAATTGATGACAAACCTTGTTCTAGACATCTGTCAATTTTCTGAAAGGATCAAAATGTCAACTCCAAGTGCATGTGTAGTTCATTCCACCAGTTCGGACTGTTAATCAAGCTTTCTCTTTAGAGGTTCTAAAAAGATTGTGTAACAGTGTGAGACAAAAAGGACATCATTTGTGGCAGAAGGGGGACTGGTTTTGCCACCATGACAATGCTCCTGCTCACACAGCCATCTCAGTGCACCAGTTTTTGACAAAAAACATCACGCCTCTCTTGTCCCACGAACCTTCCTCACCTGACCTGGCTCTGTGGGACTTCCTTCTGTTTCCATAAATGAAGACATCAAAGGTTAGCGATTTGATGAGGTAGAAGAGGTGAAGGAAAAGATGAGGGAGGTGCTATCAGCCATTCAAACATGAGTTTGAAAAATGTTTCCAAGAATGGAATTGTAAATTTTGACATATGTATTTAGTATATTGGAGGGTACTTGGAAGGTGATGAGGTTGCTTTGTAACGAATTTTGCAAAGAGATTTGAAGAAACCCCAGTTTGTTTTGAGGTGCCCCTGGTCGTCCTGCTTCTTGCATCAGGTGCTCAGCATGCAGAAGCAGTAAGCATGGAGAAAGGAGGCGGCTCTGATGCACACCTTTGCTTATTTCACACGCGCAGAGTTTCTTGTTCATTTCAGTCGATGGCTCCATTCATTACAGGTTCCCCAGGAACTCAAAAGGGTTTTGAAACCTCCATTCTTGGCAATGTTATCCATATCTTCTTAGGATCCACATGGATGA
Source organism: Nesogale talazaci (assembly GCA_004026705.1). Lineage (NCBI taxonomy): Eukaryota > Metazoa > Chordata > Mammalia > Afrosoricida > Tenrecidae > Nesogale > Nesogale talazaci. The sequence continues at coordinate 193,409 of PVJH01001196.1, read as the reverse complement.
ATGCCACTGTGCAGTCCATGAAACAGAAGTAAACATCTTTCTGGTATCTTCTCTTTTCGGCCAAGATCCATTTACTATCAGCAATGATATTCCTTGCTATAAGTCTTTTTCTGAATCTAGCTTGAATTTCTCCCTGCTCCCTGTCAAAGCACTGGAGAGAACACTAATGAGGAATGAGGGGACACTTCAATCTAATCTATGTTTAGTTGCTAATTAACTTTGTTACCTTGACTTAATGTCATGTAATCATCTGAGCCTCCGTTTCCTTATCCACAAAATAACCAGGAGGTTGAGGTATGAATATTCTAGCTGTTTCTAACTTTAAAGTTATATACAAATATAGAATGTTTTTCCAAGTGTCCACTGTAGGAAGAACATTTTAAAGTACCCACAATGGGACAAATATATATGACATTATTATTTCATTTAATCTTAATAGTAACTCTATACATTATTAACTATACAACTATTTTGCAGACAAGGAAAATGAACTCAGAAGGACCTAACAATGACGTAGGTCCCAATGACAATTTAAGATAAAAAGCTAAGATTTGAATTCAGGACTTTTGGATTCTAGAACCAAAGAATCTCTTTCATCTTATCGTATTGGATCCCTGACTCTGTTACCCGATTGTGGTAAAGCTTAAATCCATTCAGTCTATGAAGTCTTGGATGAGGGAGTCTACAGAGAGAGTAACTAGACAAACTGGACAAAGGGTTTCTTGAGAGAGGGAGGTATGACAGGAGAGGTTGAGGGGAAAGAAAGAAGAAAGTGTGCTAAATTGATTTGGTAATGACTGCACAACTTTTCTTGCTATGCCTGAACTATTGTATGACTTGTGGATTATGTTCCCAATAAAATGGGTTGGAAAACAAACAATCAAATAAATAACTAAACAAATAAACAAAAAAATAAATTCAGTCTGACAAATGTATTTAGTATAATATATTTGACAAATAAGCAAATGCTCAGAGTAAAATAGGTAGAGAGTGTAATAATTCACTATTTGATTTTTAAAAAACTAAACAAAGCACAACAACCAGTGATAAAAGCCTTTTAAAACTCCTGTCAACAAGAATGAGAAAACTGTGGAGACTGGGCAACCACCAGTGGTTGAGAAGAGGTCCAGACAACCAGAACTACAGACTCTGGGGACTACTTTTAGCAGATAATCTGGATGCGTTAAACTGACCTTGTTCTACTTCTTTCAAGCTTTCACTCAGTTGTACTTAATAACCATGAGGCACTATGGTAAGACAGCTGGCAACCACAGATAAATATCCTATAAGCACAGTTCACAAGAAGCCCCTGGCCAAGGGGGGGATCTCTAAGACAAATAACAGCAGGAGTTTCCAAAAGAGGGACAACTTTCCTACTTTAAATAGAGAGAAAAGATATCAAGAAGGGCTTCTTGGAAGAAGAGTCAAAAAAGAGCATACGAAATAACTTTATATACATATAAGACATGCTTGGTCTTTTAAGGCCTGATTTAAGGCCCTCTATATCTTAGAAATATTACATCATGGTGAGTACAAAATATATGCCATTATACTACACATAAATAGTTATATGTCAAATTTACAAGAAATGATGGTATAATTGGCACAAGCCAGTATGGAGTATCTGTTTTGTTTTATATATATATATTTATATATAATTATATATATATAATTTGAAAATGAGCTTAAGAAATCAAGAAAGAAACATTAAATTTTGCCAATATATTTGTATGAAACTTTGTTTACAAGAACAAAATATTCAAGTTATTTATCTTCAAAATAAGATAGCTCAAAGTGAGTAGACAGTATCTTTTCCCAAGTAAACATCTCTACCTTGTAGCCCCCAGATGGAACGCAGAAGACAGGGGAGGAACACTTGAAAGAGAAGACTGATATTCCATTACTAGGGAGAGTGTGTGTCTCTGACATCGTCCCGACTCTTCTCCCTTGTCTGTCATGTCGAGTTTGCTTTACATGACGACTGACAGTGGCTCAGAGCCGAGCACTCCTTACCTTCTAGTTCCCCGGCTGCCCATTCAGAAGAGCCCCGGGCTGTTGGAGGAGATGTCTGCTCACCCTGCCATGGAAAATAGCAACCCCACCGCTCGATTCGGCTTTGCTTTCGGGCTTCAGGTGGTTCAGGGAACAAAGAGGCCTCTCCTAGATACCTACAATTTCCCAAGTCTTGTAAAAATCCTCTCTTAGGACATCTACAGAGGTGATTTTTCGGGGCTGGAATGACCGGTTCGCTCTTCATGATGTTACAGATAGAATTTCTGGCTGTACTGACCATCATCATTTGGGGGTGACCTGTGCCCTCCCTAAGGAAACCATCATGTAGAAAGAATGCAATGTGGAAAACTGAGCTTTGGGGAATGCTTTTTAGAAAATTTAGTTAGGTTTATAACACATTATAGGCTAGAACAAAAGCCACAGGCACCTAATTTGCTGTGTAGAGCGCATCACTCACTTTAGGTGGTAAATATTTCTTTGGAGATTCATGGAAAGGAGAGAGAAAGTTTGAGCAGAAAACAGAGTGGAGAGAAACACCCTCCAATCAGTGGAGTCCACTGGCGATGGTTTGCATTTTTCCAGGATGCTTAGGCACCATCTCGAATGCTTCCCATTCTGATCCTTCCCCCTCACCCTGCCCCCAAAGAGGGGAGAAAGTATTCTTAGAACAAGCCCGTCTTGAAAGAGGAAAAGAACCATAAAGAACATTTTGTCTATGATACCCAACTCTTAGAAACCTAGTACACAAGAGAAATTACTGACATGTACTTCGGAGACTTTTTTTGGTGTACACAAATAAATAAAAGACTAGCACACTTTTAGGGATAAAAGGTGCATACACAGTTCTTTTGTATATCTTACATAACTATAAAATATTTTACAGGTTTTGATTTTCACTTCTAGTTCTTGTTATCCCCGAACTGACCAGTTCTGAGAAGGTCAGCATGTGTGCACTTCTGAATGAAAACTGCGGAACCAAAGGCTCTCTAGAAGACACCATCTGGCATGGGCCTGAGAAACAGAGCTGGTCCACATTCCCGTGGATGTACAGAAAGAGGATTTTTTTTCCCCAATGAACTATCCTCAACCACAGCACTTCACTGCACCTCAACTGGATATTATGGCTTAGGAGTTTGATCTGAGTATTTAAAGAAAAGTTTTCTGGCTTGAAGCCAAATTCAAAGCCTTTCTCTCCCTCTCTCTCTTTTTTGTACAATAACATATCTATTTCTGATTTCTGGCCTGCATCTCCCTTTGGACCCCATCCCTGACAGACATCTGTATTTTGTAACTTTTCCTACATGCTGGCTCTGAAGATACTCCCAGTTCTGGCCCAATAATCCTTTTCTGTTTGAATTCATTAGTGTGAGAATCGCAGAGCTGGAAAGGACATTGGGAGGTCATATAGACATCAACTTGCTGCTCTGGACAAGGTTAACTCCAAACCAGGAAGACAAATGATTCTCAAAGACATGGAGAGAAGATTTCAAGATTTTCTCATCAACATGAGAGTGTCTAGCATGCTTTCCCATTAGAAAATAAATGCTTTGTGATTAAGCTTCTCATTTTATAAAAGATGCTATTTGGGAGAAATCAGGGTTTCCTGTAAAACAAATCCCTTATACTTTAAATTTTCAGTGTGTTAAGGACTCCAATAGTTCTGAATTGAGGCAAGGGATATACTTGGCTTACGGCAGTAGTGCTGCTTTCTTGAGAGGGATGCTGATGCGACAGATGCTTCTGATCACGGGGATAGCTGTGGTTCTGTGGTTGAATCCTTGCTTTCCATGTGGAAGACCCAGGTTTAATGCTAGCCAATGCACCTCATCCATAGCCACCACCTACTTTTCATTGGTGGATTGTGTGTTGTCAAGATGCTGAACGGCTGTCAGCAAAGCTTGCCGACTGAGAGACCAGGAAGACGAGCCTGGCAATCTACTCTGACAAATGAGCCAAAGAAAACACTACAGTCTGCAGCAGTGCAATTTCCGCCTGATCGCAGGGCTGGGCCAGCATCAGCAGGATTTTGTTCTGTTGTCATCTCCGTGAGTCAGGGAAACTAATTGATGGCGACTAACAACAACAAGAACCACACGTGGACTCTATTAGCACCAGCAGTAGTTATGGTAGTGTAGGGTACACCTGACAACCACCATAGGAATGCTTTTCAACATGTATCAACTTAAGAGAGATCAAAGAGTTCTGTGTATCGATGAAGTCAAACCTACAACAGGGTGAATGGCTAGAAAGTTGATTCATTGTTTTATTCTGACTCTACTAAAATACACTACAACATTCAACGAGAACAACTTATATCCAAGGTTAGTGCTGGATGCTCTTAAAGTGCCTACGCCCCAAATCAAAACTATTCAGTAACTTCAATACTAAACTTTTGGAATGAAATTTTAATGAAATAAGAAGCAACTATGAAATATTGCTACAGTATACAGCTATACTATGATTCTGCTAAAGAGAACATGGTATTGTTTGGCCAGTGTTTGGAATTCAGGGTTGAACTGATTTTTCTTCACGGAGGAGGGGGACCAAAAAATAGGTCATGACAAAGAACAAAAGTGGGCAAGATGAATGAAATCAACGTTTAGTTCCAAAGGACTGCTCAGAGTAGCCTTAGTTAGCAAATATTTCTTCAAGGTTAAACATTTTTCAATCAACCAATGTAAGATAATTCTGTGAAAGTAATTTGTGTCTACTTGGCGATCACTGCAGTGAAATGGTGTTTGAGAGCCATGTGACGAGAGCTGATTGCAGTGATAACGAGGCCTTGGAGAATCTTCGTCCAGTTTATCTGTGGTGAGACTCGTAACAATCAAGAACAACTGCATCCATCATCCCTCTTCCCGGAGGATGCCCTTTGATGAGTAGTTTCTTCAGCTAGTTAAAAGAGGCGATTTCCTGAATTATGTTGGATCAGTGACCATTCTTGTCCAATATATAATACATGAGAATTCTTAGCAAGAAAACACACTTATCAAAATTCCTTCCAATAGCAGCCTCACACCAGCATATTATTTGGCGGCTTTGGCAGCATTCTGGGTATATCTCCTCAGTGACTCACCACTCTGTGGCTGATAAAGCAAAGGGAAAAAAGTATGCCATCTGTAGTTACTTATTTATGTAAGCCTGGGCTTTCAAAATATTTTGACACCAAGATAGAGATGAGAAATTGTTCTGGCACATGGTTTGGTTTTAAATCAATTTTATAAATGCAAGGCGACTTCTCCCACTAGCTAATAGTATAGGCAATGAGGCAGAAATTAGAACACTGTTTTTCTAACAATAAAAATAATGAATAGGCATTATCAAAAACCCAACCCAACCCATTGCTCTTGAATTAGTTCTGCTCTCTAAGGTTTTTGAGACAGAAAATCTTCACAGAATCGGAAACCCTCATCTTTCCCCCACGAAGCAGATGGAATATTCGAACTACCAATCCTTCAGCTAGCAGCTCAGTGCTTAACTCATGGCATCACCAGGGGCCCCAATGTGCATCTCCTCCACCAAAGTTCAGCTGCAAATGAACCAGTTGTATTGATGAATTTATATTCTTTAAATTGTTTTTTATTATAATACATCATTTTATTGGAGGCTTTTACAGCTCTAACAACAATCCACACATCAATTGTATCAAGCATATTTGTACATTATGTTGCCATCATCATTTCCATAAGATTTTCTTTCTAGTTGAGCCCTTGGCATCAGTTCTTTTTTCTCCTCTCTCTCCTCTCCCTCTTGACTCCTTGGTAATTTATAAATTATTATTATCTTGTCATATCTTACACTGTTCAACATCTCCCTTCACCCACTTTTCTACTGTTTGTCCCCCAGAGAAGAGGCTACATGAAGATCCTCGTAATCAGTTCTCCTTTACTCCCTGCCTCCCCTCCATTCTCTCATAATCGCCTCTCACCACTGGTCCTGAAGGGATCATCTGTCCTGGGTTCCCTGTGTTTCCAGTTCCTATCTGCGCCAGTGTACATCCACTGGTCTATCCAGATTTGTAAGTAGAACTGGAATGATGAAAGTGGGGAGGGGAGGAAGCATGTAAGAACTAGAGGAAAGTTGTATGTTTCGTTGTTGCTACACTGCATCCTGACTGGCTCGTTTCGTCCCTGTGACCTTTCTGTAAGAGAATGTCCAGTTGTCTTAGAGATGGGCTCTGGGTCCCCAATTTGCACTCCCCCTCATTTACATTGATATGGTATTTTGTTCCTTGATGCCTGATACCTGATCCTTTGACACCTTGCAATCACATAGGCTGGTGTGCTTCTTCCATGTGGGCTTTGTTGCTTCTGAGCTAGATGGCCACTTGTTTATCTTTAAGCCTTTGAGACTCCAGATGCTGTATCTTTTGATAGTTGGGCACTATCAACTTTCTTCATTACATTTGGCTATCAACTCACTTTGACTTCAGCCATTGGATTTTGAAGGTGAGTATCATGGAATGACAGTTCAATAAAACAAAGTATTCTTGAATGGAGGCCCAATGTCCATCTGTTACTCTAAGGTCCTTTTTAATCTTTAGCATGCTACCATTTGTCAAAGTTTGTTGGCTACACTGTATCACACAGAAATAACCCAAGCCCTCAATAAGGCTTGTCATTGTCATGAATTTAAAATATTCAAACTGACTCCTGTCTCTGGTTTCTCCTATCTTCATGGACTGCTTCCTTGCACTCAACTCTTTCCTAATAAAACCTCTGCATATAATAACCTCCTTCATGTCTCAGCATCAAGTGCAAATGAGATTTCTTACCATCTTTCGCATTCTCCATCATCCTTTCACCCTCCCACCCACCCTTCTCAGTGGTTCTCAACCTCTTCACTCTGTGACCCTGTCATACAGTTCCTCAAGTTGTGATCCCACCAACCATACAATTATTTTCAGTGCTATTTCATAACTGTCATTTTGCTACTGTTATGAATTGAGCTACCCCTATGAAAGAGTAGTTTGACTCCCACAGGGGTCGCAACTCACAGGTTGAGAACTGCTGCTTTAGACCCTTCTCTAAACAACAGGAAAGCATTAGTGAACCAGGGCTAGGACCCTTATGCACATGGGATTTTCAGCCTAGTAAAGATGTCAAAAAGCAAACAAACCCAATTTGACCTCAGAACATTTCTACCTGCAGGGAAATGGCTCCACCATAGCACCTTAGAGACCAAAACTGCTCTCTGCAGACTATCTCAAAGTCTTTGAATTTGAAATCCGAGGTTCGTATTTCCCCAGTCTATGACGTGCAGTATTTACCAGCATGAGTCTACTGATCTTCCCGGCCTTCCTGAAGTTTTCATTGAGCTTGGACCTCTTTAACACGGTAACTCTCCTCTCTGCCCACCCCTTTGCCGATGTTTATGTTGGTTTCCTTGGGCTGCCATAACAAATGACCAGGAACTTGATGCCTAAGCAAAAGGCATGTCTTCTTTCCAGTTCTGGAGGTCACACGGCTAACATCACATTGTTGGCAGGGCTGTCGGGCAGGACACATCCTTGCCTGTGTCTCACTTACAGTGGCTTTCACAACTCTTAGCATCCCCTGGCTTATGGCTGCATCATTCTAATCTATGCCTTCATTTTCAAAAGCCCTTCTTCCTCTGTGTCTCTATGGCCTTCCTTTGCTCACATGAGCAATCGTCACTGGATTTAGTCCACAATGACCTCACTGTGCCTTGACTACATTTGCATAGGATTATCCCCAATTTGGTCACATTCTGAGGGTCCAGGTAGGAATGAATGTTGGAAGGACACTATTCAACGTGCTGTAAATTCCGTGTTGCTTGCTTCTTGGCTGTACCAGATTCTTTGTGTTTCTAGTCTCAGTTACCTTGGCTTTGAGCTTTTCACTCTTTTTTGTTTGCATGGGTTAACTGTAGCTATGAAAGCCTGGAGCTCTCCTGCGGGGGTTGGTCAACGCTGCCGTCATGCTGTTAGGACAAAATGAGTTAACTCAGAAGCAGGCGGTGGCTATTACTGATGTCAAGAAAGAGGAGCCAGGAGTTGAGCATAGCTTTTGGACACCAGAAGTCCTGTACACTGAACCTCGCAGACACAGGAGACAGAAGGGTGAGGAATGGCAATGGCAGGGCCAGAGAATGAGAAGTAGCCATGGGTTTCCTGGCCCACGAAGTGTGTGAAGCCAAGTGCCTGGAGGCAGGAGGTTGGCTTTCAGAATGAGGTGGCCTTGAGCATGGAATTGGGGACGCTGCATTTGCCGACCCACGGAACTACAGCCAAACACCTTCGCTGAGGCCTGTGGTGGAGTGGAGCATCCTCTGGGGGTTTTATCAGCAGTGCTAACATTGCCCCTGAAAGGCAAGGGCCAGTCCATGAGCACCGCAGGAGAGACGAGACGATCCTGACCTAAAAACTGCATCTGGGACATTTCGGATGCCGATTGTAACTTGCTAACGTCACCAATAAACCCCAGAGTTGTGAGTATCGTCTGTATGGCTATTGGATGGAATTGTCAAACCCAGCTGAGAACCAGAGGGCTGTGGGAGAAACGGTTGGTGTCAGAGTTGGTGAGGGAGCTCTGGGGGGGGAGCCATGTCTGATCTCAGCCTGGGGCTAATGCTGATCCCTCTTGCCCTTGCACATCCGTGCTTTCTGAATAATGGGTTTTCTTGTGAATCCAGCGGGTGGGGTGGGGTGGGGTGGTAAGGGGGAAATGACTCCTCTTGGGGTGAATAAAACATTTTTTTTAATGTTCATAGGCCATTGATTGAAATGTAGTATCCTTCCATACTGTTATACCCCAAACATTTTTAATAGTGAGCAGTAAACATCAAACACATTCTGATTGCTGAGCAAAGTGCTTCAGTTCCAGAAAGAAATGCTCCCCTCCCCACCCTTTTAATGTGAGAGCATTTAATAGGAAAAGAGAAAGAGGCTAATAAAATTTCTACCACCAAATAAAGTGACAGGACAAAAATGACTTCAGTATTCTTCCAGTTTGCGAATGTTTTCCATTTGCTTCTTAAGCACATCTTATTGACAGATTCCTTCCCCACCTCCTACTTTTTGGTTGGGCAAAGAACACTGGCATTTCTAACTTAAAAAAAAAAAAATTCAACTATCTCCTTTGCTTCCTTAAGTTTCCCCTAGAAATTCTGCTTCGGTTGGGCTCTCATTAGCAAACTAGAAAGCTAGATTTCCTATTGCTCCACTGATGGCTCAACACATTTGACAACCAGGTAAGAAGCAGAAATGGGGCCCAGCGATGGCCACCACAGCCAAGATCGTGGACACGTTTCCTTCAGAGCCACCACTTTTCATGGTCACTAGGGTCTCTGAATATTTCTTCTCCCTTCCTTCCTTAGCAGCAGGAGCCCAGGCCGTATAATGGGTTCTGGGAGGCGGCACAAACCACAGGCCAGAGGTCCAAACCCAGCAGCCCCTCCACAGGGGAAAGGTGTGACTCACTGCTCTTCTGGAGACTTCCAGGCTCAGAAACCTGCAGGGGAGATTCTACCCTGCCCCGCAGGCTTGCTCTGACGTAAAATGGACTCAACGGCAGTGAGTTTTGCATTGCTTTTGTTCCTTCCTTAGCAAATGAGTCCCTAAAAATTGAAAAGGCTTGTCCACTTCCCTTGTAACTGAGTGTGACCGTGTGACTCTGTTCTGGACTGTGGGACATACTGGCGGTGGAGCAGTGTAGGGGGTGCTTTCCCAGGAACAGTCTTATAGGGAGGCTGTGTCCTCCTTGGGGGTCCTTTCCTCTTCCTATGGTTAGAAGGGAGACTGCAGACACTTACACAGCTCTCTGGGACCATGGCGGGGACCTCTGTGGCTGGGAATAACAAAGCAGGAAAGGGTGGACGGTGGTCAGGTTCTTGTGATTTTGCTGCCTCGTCCTCCAGTCTAGACTGCCTGCCTTCAGATTGTCCTTGTGGCGGAGAGGAGAGTCAACTTGTGTCGTGGTGAAGCTTCTGCTGCTGTGTACTTTCAGCCTCTCCTCTCTGAGTCTAGCTTGAGCTCATAGAGCTCTGGGTGAACCCAGGGATGCTCCCTGTGCTGCCGGGATTCATAATGGAGGATTCAGATACCATGACTCCAGAGCCCATAAATGTGTTCACCTCGTGCAATTGCAATCTTATTTGCACTCCAGCCCTGTTCAGAGAGGCCTAGGACAGGGCCCTGAACTCTGTAGATCATGAGCCTTCTTCTTTTTTTCTGAGGCTATAAGCACACTCACCTCAGCAGAGCTCACTTCAGATCTAATCTGTATACCTAGCACTGTAACCCAAGTCACTGCCATCAAATTGATCCTGGCTTCCAGTGACCTTACATAGTGTTTCCGAGACTGTACATTTTCATGACAAATCCTTCTTTGGTGGAGATGCTGGTGTGTTTGAACTGCCAAAAATTTTTTTTGTTTTTGTTTGTTTGCTTGGGGGAGCATCACTGCCCTCTGTTGGTGTGGGAGCTGCCCAGCTCCGCTCCTGGAGAGCCGCTGCTGGATTTGAACCACCAAGCCTGTGGGCCGCAGTCCCGCACTCAACCACTACGCCACCGGGGCTTTGAGCTTAATTCGAGCAGTCTTCTGTTCGTTGACTTCCCTTGCTCTTTTTCAGTAAACTTCGTTATTAGTTGGTGACAACTGTGGGTTTTTTCTCCACAATGCCCCTACGGCTATCTCTTTCTCTCCATGCTCACTGCTGCCCACCGATGGCAGCGTTGCCTCTCACGAGAACGTCCTGCCTTAACAAGTTTTTCATCTCTAGCTGATCTTTACTTTAACCTTCTCCCTACCAGGTTGTGAGATGAGTTTACCTCCAGTCTTGAACTGTCAGAGGTTCTTCAACACCTATCTAACGAAACAGATTCCATGCTCTAAACGCAGGCTTGGGAGAGATAGGAAAGGGTTAATACAGAGTTTGAATCTTGGTTTTTTCTCAGTTTACTTGCTGTGTAATCTTGGGCGAAATTATTTAACTCTTCAGAAACTGAGTTACTGTAACCTCAAAGTAGAGATACAGGACCTCCAACACAGAATTCGAGCAAGGACAGACATAATATAAAGAACGAGGAGCTGGGTAGACGAGTGCGTACCCTCTCAAACCGGAATTGTGCTGGGCTTAGTGGAGCTTCCCTGGTATGCATTTTTCCTGCTAGGTGAGCACCGAGCATCTCGCTCTGAGCCAGTACACCCAGTGTGGTCAGTGAATTTTTTTCATGAAAGCATTTTCGCTCAAACCTCATTTTTTTGTGTGATGGCCGATATATGAAAACAGTGTGCAGCTGTGAAATTGTGTTTCCTGCTCAGGAAAAATGCTGCGGAAACTGTTCTGATGCTGAACACAGCTTACAAGGACAGCACTATGGAAAACTCAAGTGTATGAGTGTTTTCTTGTTTCAAAAAAGGTGAAATGTCGATTTATGACAAACCTTGCTCTGGATATCCATCAACTTCATGAATGGAAGAACATGTCAACTCATAGTGCATTTGGAGTTAGTTCTATTAGGTCATAGTGTTAATCAAGCATTCTATTTAAAAGTTCTGACAAGATTGAGTAACTGTGTGTATGTGTGTGACACAAAAAAAGGCATGGTTTGTGGTTTTGCCGCCACAACAATGCCCCCACTCACACAGCAATCTTGGGTGCCAGTTTTTGGCAAAAACCAGCATGCCTCTCTTGCCCCACGCACATTATTTACGTGACCTGGCTCTGTGTGACTTATTTTTGTTTCCATGAATGAAGAGGGACAGCGATTTGATAACTTAGAAGAGGTGAAGGGGGAAAAAAACGAAGGAGGCGCTTTCAGCCATCCAAACAATGAGTTAAAAATGTTTCCAAGAATGGAATCGCATATTCGACAAATCTATTAAGTGTAATGGAGAGTACTTTGAAGGTAATGTAGTTGTTTTGTTAAAAATTTTAAATACATAGCTTTGGAGGAAAAATATATTTTTTGGATTAACCCCCTCCCCGCCCCCATCTACCTTCTCTTTCCCCACTATTGGAGAACACTGGAAGTGCAGTGGGTTATGCATCGGCTGCCACTCCCAAGGTGAACAGTTTGAAACTACCAGCTACTGCAAGGAAGAAGATGAGACTTTCTGCTCCTCTACAGATTTACCATCTGGGAGACCCACAGGGCCAGCTTTCCTCCATCTCAAAGGATTGCTCTGAGTCAGAATCAACTTGATAGCAGTGAATTTGAGTTTGGGTATCCCTCCATACAAGGGCTGCAGACTAACACATCATGCCTGTAACTCAGTAGCCCTTCACTAATCCCAAAGCCGTACAACCTGTGTACAGGTTACTAGTTAGACCAGATTACTTGCCATTTCTCCTGTGCTCTGCCTTCTCTGAGTCAATCCTGAAATTTTATTCCTATCAGTTCTGTTCACATACCCTTCCCTGCCAACTCTGCTGAAATCCTATTGGGCTGGTACAGATTCCTCAAGTCTTTTCTTGATGTCCCCAGTCAGACTTCCTATATAAAAGGTACTTTCTCCAGTGTTTCCAACGGGCTCTCATAGCCTAATGAATAAAAAGTTGGGCTGCTAACCACAAGGTCAGCAGTTTGAACCCACCAGCTGTCCTGGGTTCGAAACATTTGGCTGCTTCTGTAAAGATTTACAGTCTCAGAAAGGCCAAAGGGCAGTTCTACCCTGCTCCACTGGCTCAAGAGCTGGAGCTAGTTTGCGTTTCTGACGTCTCATCTGGTACCTCACAGGTTCTTCTCAGCTCTGCTCACCCTGGTACGTCTCACAGAACCCGGCCCAGGTGCGCTTATGTGTATTATTACTGAGCTACCCTCAAAGTTCTTGGGCCAAACCATTTTCAGTGTATTCTGACATCCCTTTTTATACTCTTAGAACGCCAGGAAGACAGAGTGCGCGGGTGTGTCTTTGGGGAATACTCTATTTAAATTCCTTCCCATTGCCCCAAAAGAGGCGGCAATGGCTTCTGGAGGCAACACCCTTAGTAGCAGATCCAGCACTTTTACCCATCGTTCACCAACATTCATTACTGTCCAGTGAGCGCATGGGACTCTGCAGAGCACGATGGGGACTTTCCCCTTTCCTTTAGTTCCTACGCGTCTGGCTCAGTCTCTTACTTCCCCAAGGCCCCCAAGTCCTTCCCACCTCCTCCCCGCTTTGCATTTCAACAACAATGAATCTCATATCTGGCTTTGAGCACCACTCCTAAAGATGATGGATAGGAGCAAAGCCTCCTGGGACACATTAGTACAGCTGCCAGTGGGCAGGAGGTGCTTATAAAATAAAAAGGCTCAAGATTCTGGGAACATATGTGCAGCTATAAGTAAAACCGCCCAACACAGCTGAAAAGAAACACCCAAGAACACTTCCTTTCATTCTTTTTAGGCTGAGCAGGGAAGGGGCAACTCATATTAGGTTGCAAATAACTCTCAGAAGGATTCTCCTTCTAGAGTGTCACCATGTGATCATATCATAACTTTTCCCTATCGTGTCCATATGCTTTAGAATTACAGGAAGCTTGTAAAGTCAACTTTAACGTAGCAAAAGTCTACTTTTTAATTTATTGAGTAATGGGGGAGAATGACTGTCTGCCTGGGAACATTTTTGTTTTCTTGCATTAATTATGTAAAAGAAAAGGACCCACCCAACTAGAAGGTTTGATGATGTTTCAGTTCCCTCTGTGGATAAAAATGTAGATAAAATGCTGGTAGAAAACGGGACATGATGAAATCGCCATGAGGTTAGACACTTAACATTATGCTGTAAACTTAATTTCCGAAATAGGAAATTCCTTTAGAAGCAGAACTCATATATATCATTATAACTGGAAGGAGTCTTTCCAGGGTCTGTGAAGTGGGGGAAGTGATTCAACGTCACTGGGTGAAAAAGGAGGCCAGGGCCAGGCAACAGTGTTTTTGAGCATTTCAGGGGACAAGACATGGTCTCAGATGGGTCTGAAGGGCAGAGGACCATGCCTAACCTGCACTGGTGGAGAGTAGCTGGGGGAAGACAACTAGGACATTCCACCAGAGAGCCTTGCGTGTGGGCAGAGAAATGGCACTGCCTACTCTTTTCAAAAAGGAAAGCTGGAGAAATCACCGCACACAGGAGTCAATTCTTCTTTTTTTTGGGGGGGGGGGCGGGGAGGGGGGGGTTATAAGGCAGTCTTTCCAGACTCCTCTGCAGAGTGGCGGTCCTCCTTCCAGAGCAACAGACCAAATCAAGGCTTCCCTCTGAGCAGAGCATGGTCAGTCAGCCTGGAAGGCTACAGCGGAGAGGGTGGAGTCAGTCCTGGTCAGGACTTCAGCCAATCCAGGATGGGATGTTAAGCAAGACCAATGAAAGATGTGCCACATCACAAGACCCTTTGGTGGTAGGTGGAATGCTCAAAACCATCCCTGTTTCACGGCTACGTTGGTGAAACGTGGCCTGGACCCCAAAGCCACAGCTGATTAGGCAGAGCGCGCTGGGCACCAGACTACTAGGGAAATCCAGAACAGGGACTTGGACTTGTAACTGTGATTCTGGGAGCTGCAGGGAAATGACCAGGTGGCTTCGTGAGCAAGGAGGTTAGCAGAAGGGTAGACTATTGGGGAAAAAAGAGAGAGAGAAAGCAAAAATAGGGACAGAAACAGAAAAGTAATAGTGTGTGGATACTACCTGGGGTCCTAGCTTCTTCCTCCCAGAGGCCCCCCTGCCTGTTTCCTTGGCTTTGAGGGCCCCCCACTGAAATCTGTATAATAAAGCCCAGTGCTTTGGTCTGAGAGTACTTCAGAGGGGTTCCTGCTGCCTGCAGCCCAGCATCTGCAGCTGACAGACTACCATGCAGGCAGCGGATCCTGTAGCTCCAGGGAGGGTGGTGTCTCTTCCAGCAGCCGTTCTCAGTCAGTGAAAACACTCCATTTATCACACACAGAGCCAGCATTCTTCACAGTTATTATGACATTAACAGACTATAAACACACAAAAAAGCCCTTCTCAGAAAACAACTTCTTGGTCTCACACAGCACAATCCAAGTTCTTTAATAGATCAATTGCTAGGATGAAAATCATAAGACTATTTGTTGAGCGGCTGTAACTGTAATTCACGGAATCTTTCTTTATGTACGGTGCTAGACAGAGGGTTGTCCACACATTCTTCTTGCTCTTTGTAAGCCTTCAGGGTAAGGAGAGCAGGTGCTTGTTTGGGCAAGTTTGTGGCACCAGGCGGAGGAGCGATTCCATCTGAGTAGTGCCAGTCTCAAGATGACCCTTACCTTCAGAATCATGTCCATGGTCTCCCAGTCTCAGACAAGTTCAGTGATGTCCTAGCACAGACTAGACCTAGCAATGCTGACTCATGCTAATGATGCTTGCTAGAGATTGATAGATAATGGCAGGTGCCAAGTCAGTAATTTACCATGAGATGTGTATCTGCCAAGCAGGCAGGATACACCGATGCTGGCCCAGCCAGTGTCGATACTTTGTTGACAGACTGAACTGGGAGCCAAGCAATTCGGAAGGAGGTTGCTTTGTTGGTAGGCTGATTGGAACATTAGACACAGAGATTTGACAGTTACAACATTCATCTCCATAAAGAGGATTTAGCTACCAGGTGAAGCAGACACTTGGGCACCATTTCTCTGGCTGCCGCAGGGAGGGCCTCTGCCTACACATGCCTGTAAGCCTCTCAGGCCCGGAGAGACGACCAGACTCCTTCAGAAGGAAACAGGCTTTCTTTGGATGTCTTAATACCCAATCCATCTTGCGTGTCTCTATTTATTTTAAGTTACTTTGCATATCTTTGGTTCATTATTTCATGATTTAATAATTCAAAGAGTCATTTCACGTTCCTGTTTTCTGCATTTTGTAAAGACTCATGGTCATCCTTACACATTACCATCATTCCCTGTAATGATTATTGGCCCACATTTTTACTTATAGAGTGAAGCACATGGGCTTGGGAGTCGGACAGACTTCAGAAGAAAATCTGGCTCCTCTACTGACAAGCTTCAGGATTCCAGGCCAGTTAGCTAACTTCCCTGGGAGTCCGTTTCCCTACTTGTCAGACAGAGGTGATGGCCAGGCCCCGGGACAAAATGAGGTTGGCTATCCGGCACCCACATCGATAGGATACAAAAACACTCACAAGAGTTATTATTAGAGGGCGCTGAAATAAAAAGAGCATAAATCGAAGTATCCAATTTCTTTGTTATCAGTTCAATGTAGTTTCACTTTGGTTTTCATAATCATATTAGTGTCCCTTTAAAAATTCTTCTCCCCAGCTTTTGAATTGGGTAAACAAAAGTGAATTGGGCACAACTGAACTAATTTCTTTGGCTCGCTGCTCTTCATCTCCACCAGAAATAAACAAATGACCTAGCTTGCTTTTGTCCTTTCTCTTCCTGTTATCCCTGCAGCGATAGCGTGGAAGAGCACGAATCAGGATTGTTTTTTTCATGTAAAAATGCAGTGCCAAAATCTGAAGCCTGAAAATGCCTTTTAAACTGAGAAAGTGCTATGACATCATGCAGCTTCAGTAATAACAAATTTGTTATTTCATTTCTAATTAATTCGGTGTATTCTTCAAAGGTCAAAATTCTCCGAATTACAGGAGTACTCATCTACATGGTGGTGAGGACCTATCTTCAGATCCGTTCTGTCTGACCATCTTTCCCACGAGACGCTAAGCAAGATGAGGGCAGGAACGGGTCTCTCTCTCTTTACTGCCCACTGTCTTTACGCTGCAGTACCTGATCCAGAGCAAACAACTAACAGTCTTTGCTGTTAAGAACTGGTACAGAACAGAAGACAAGTAAAGGAGAGATATGTTTACTTCCCCATTTGTTAATCAGACTCACATTTTCTGAAAGTGTCCAGATGAATTTAAGGGTCTATCTCAGTTTTTACAATGCAAGGCTTTGCAGAATTGTGTTATTTCCCCCAAAATTAAGAAACTTATTTCCCGTCTTTGACTTACTCAGGAATCTTTTATGTATCCTTATTGCTTCTTGCATCAAAACATTCCTGATGAGTTCTTACATGTTTCCTATAAGTAAGGCCATATTCCTCTTCCTTTTGCTATCTTGGACTTCGCTTCTCTGTTGCAGTGACTCCAGGGATCTCCACGACTGTTCCGTGAATGATGTGCACTGTAATGCTCACACATACACACTAAGATCTTTGAGGAAAGATGAGGACTAGGCAGGCCCACTGCCCCATACGAAATGATGAGCTCTACAAATTTGGGGGGAACAGAAATGAAAACACACCTGGAAACAGGAAGAACACAGAACTGAGAGAACAAGAAGCAGCACTGTGACAGATCGGGGTAAGGCTGAAAACAGTCATTGCTATCAAGAAAGGAGGCACCAAGGATAATCGGGAAACATGGGTGCTTCCCAAACGGACTCTTGCCCAGGCAGAGCACACGGTAGGAGGGAGGGAGAGGGAAAGCCAGCAGGTCAGAAGCAGCAGCGGGCAGCTGCTGACGTCCAGAGGCCAGTGGACACAGAGTATCGTTCTTTCCTGTTACCACACACACCACACACACTTACAGTCGAGCAGCCTGGTAGCATTGTCCATGTGCCCCTTTGCTCTCTGCGAGCATTCACTGCAGGGTCTTTATGCAGCTTCTCTGGTTAGTGTGACTTAACATGATAGACGTATTCTCTGTATTTTTCCTGTCACAAAGGAAGTTCTCTCTGATGCTATGGGGCATGTGCTAAGAAATCTCCACAAGCACCCTCAATCAATGGCAGAAGACCCAGAGACCTTTGGGGGTTTGAACACTGGGGCGGCTGGGAGAGCTGCCTGGCTTTGCCGGCTGTGGACAGGATGCAGTCTCACCACTGTTCCAGCACTCGCTTTTCTGTCTCTGACAGGTCCCTCTGCCGTACCCAGATATGGCTCTCACAGACGATGCTGATCACGTGACTGTGTAACTGAGCCCTGCAGGGTCATTTTCCCGGAAGGCGGAGTGGGCAGAAGAGGAGACACATGAAAGTGAGGAACACGGGGGGGTGGGGGGGGGGTGGGGAAGACTGCTGCCAAGGTCATGAAGCCGTTGAGAGGAAAACTCATTTGCTCTGTGGACTTTCGCTCCAGTCACGAGAAAAGGTTCTAAAATAGAAGATCTGCTGTTTGATGAGCAAAATGATTCTGAAGAGAAGAGTCACCTGTTTGCTTCTGTCTGGAGGGCTAACACCAAGGTGAGGACTCTGGGTTCTGTGCGGGAGCACTAGCTGCTATATAGGGGCAGCTGTCTTAGCAGAGGAGACAATGATGTCTCCTAGGGCCTGCCACATACGACAGCATCACACGACGGTGGGTTTGCAGTCGTAACACAAGGCATCCGGACAGGCTTCTGTTTCTAAGACCCATAAAATAAAGGCACATCGTGCAATATTTCGAATCACCGAAAACTGGCCCGTGGATGCCATCAGTCACCTAGCTGGTGTGTTCATGAGAAGAGTTAAATAGCATCACTTCCTTTGGACACTTACACTCCAGGAGAGGGACTGGATATGGAAGTTGGTAAAAAATATCATAAAAACGTTGCCAAGCAGTGCCTGATGACTTCCACAGGGGGTGAGCGGTGATATGTCTGGAATGGCGTCCAGGAAAGACTTCCTGGTTTATATGGCATGTCAGTTCTTCTGGACGTGGGTTCCAGATTTCCATAGGCGTAAAAGAGGGAGCGGTACGGGAGTGGATGGCACAGGCTGGTTTGGGGACGCATGGGTCGGCCTTGTGGACTAGAGTATAGATGTGTGTAGGGATTTCAGAGGCCAAGCTGGGTAGGGGAAGGCTTCTGTCAGGGACGTGAAACAATCTACCCATTGCTCTAAGAATGTTGGAAAGGCAGGGCTGAAAGGAGGGTTAGAGGCTGGAATCCATCAAGCCTGGCCTAGTATTTGCATGTGAGAGAGGAAAAGATAAGAGGAATTTAAGAGCTCAGCTTGTTTAAGGTACCTACCTTAGCGCTTTAGTTATAGCTCATTCAATCCTTAAAACACCTGCGAGGGTAGGCAGTGCTAATGTCTACGTTCAGGTGAGGAAATTGAGGCTCAAAGGGAACAGTGGTTAGCTTATAGCCACTGAAAAGGAGAACAAACAAAAAACCCTTTATTGACTATTCAAGTCCAACTCGAGGAGAAGTCATGTTACTGAGTGAAAGGGAGCACCATGGATGTCCTTGGCTGTGACCTCTATGAATCTAGACTGCTAGGCCTGGTTGTGGGGGAGTGTTTGGGGGGGGGGGGGGCCAGGGATGTTTCAAACTGCCAAGTGTCAGTGGTTGAATGAAAACTGTTGGTGCCACCCAGTGACCCCAGACTACAAATCCCATGTTTACCTTCATCACGCCACGTTCATAAATTCCCTGCAAATCAGGATCAGCAATTAGGTGGGTTGTGCCTCTAAATCACGGCTGGGGAGTCGTTTGGCCCATAGAACCACTAGCACCAGCCGACGGCACACACCTCACCAAAGAGAGGCAGAACTGCCACCCCACTCGGGATGAGTTCATGACGCGTTTGACCAGTGTGGGGCACAGAAAGGTTTTCTCCCAAGTTGTCTCCTCAAACCGAAGGTCCTGCTCGCTAGACATAGTAAAGGACTATACACTTGGAGGTCAACACAAGATCAGAGGTGATTCTCCCTGAGGGTTAACAGCCATCTAGAGCAATCAGGCTGTATAGTCTGTCCCACTCCCTTCGGATAAGGGTGGTGGTTGGTTCCCTTGAAGGAGAGCCCAGAGGCAAGGTGGAGCCCACTCAAGGAAGACCCAGGATAGGCTGCCATAATGAGCCTAGGGTCTGCCCATCCTGTCACATGTGTACCACTAATCCCTCCTTTCCTACTATGGGTACACCCCCAGCTCATCCCCTTCCTGTGAAGCATCTGCCTATTGTATAGCCCCTCCCTGTGACTGTGTGTGGTTACCCGTAATCACGCCCCTCAGTATAGATAGGCCTTGGTCAGAAATAAAGTGAGATGCTCTCTCCGCCCTCTCCATCCCCTGGCTCTCGGCATGGACCTGGCTGCTGAGATCATGCTGCCATAAAATGCATCTGACTCCTTTACTTCACCCTCCTATCTTCCATGACTTTACTATGATCTCTCCATATTGAAGCCCAACAATTGCTCCTACCGATCCCCATGGATGGCAGAGGCTGGTTTCTCCTTAACAGACCAGGGTGGCCTGTGCCTGCTGTCAAAATATTCAGATATCCCTTGGCAGAGCAAAGGTTCACCAGCCTTCCTCCAAACCAGAGGTTCTCAACCTGTCGGTCGCGACCCCTTCTGGGGTTGAACAACCCTTTCACAGCTGGGTTTACAGCTGAGCCCCACCCTGCCTAGGGACAGTCAGGGGAAGAGGAGCAGGAGGAGCTGGGCAGCCTGGCCCCAGGTAGGAAGTGCAGTCAGTCCTGCTCTGCCCTTCCAGCCCATTCTGCCCTTTCAACTTGGACTTGCTTCCTCAGCTGGGATCTTTGTCTCTGAGCCCAGTCCACATCTCTCCCAGACACCAAACTGCCCCTCTACTTGCCGATACCCCCGGACTTCCTTTAGACAGTGCTTTGCCCAGCCTCCTGCCGGGGCCAGCGAATTGCTCCTGATCCCACCCAGTTCTCTGCACCATTCCAGTGGGGCTGCTACGTCGTCTGACCCCCTGCTCTCACGGGGGCCCTTACTTTACGAGAGGCATATAGACAAGGGTGGTAGTATGTGCAATGTGAATATGACGGGGCTGCTAAAAAAAGTCCATAGAAAATTAGAATGATAATAGGGTTAGCTCATAAATATATAGCCCCCCCCTCTCTCTATATATATATATAATATTTTTATGTGTGTGTATAATATTATTACAAAATATCATTATCTCATTTTACGGATGAAAAAAAATCCAAGGCAGAGAGGTTACTTGCCTAAGGTTTGCAAGCAGCCATGCTGGTTTGTAAGCAGCACAGCTAGAAATGGACTCAAGGCATTCTGGCTTGAGTCAGTCCTCCTAACGATTAATGGCAAAGAGAAGATCAACAGGTGACACCCGGGGATGCACTCCCCTGCCTGGGATGCCCAGTTCAATACCACACCACACCACACCCTCTGCCAGGGAGTCCATGCCAACTCATAGTGAGCCTCCCTATGGGAGAGGGCAGAGGCCCGTGAGTGGCTGAGCGTGAAACTCCATGGGAGCAGAAAGCCCATCCTTCTTCCACAGAGCAGCTGAGGGTTTCAAGATGTTGACTTTAGTTCGCAGCTCACCAGGAAACCACGATGCCACCAGGGCTCCTTTTGAAGGCACGTGATAGCGGTGTGGCCTCAAATGACACGAGCCGAGGAAACCATGTCGACAGTCTGCCTTGTTCCTGGCCTGCTAATCAGAGGCTTGTGTCCACCTCGGAGGCCCACCCTGCGCCCCGGGACAGGGCTTTCTCCTGGAAGTGTGACTGCGCGAGGGAAAGAGAGCTGCCAGCGAGAAAATGCCGAGATGTGGAGTGCATGGTTATGCCACTTACACATCAGGAGGAGATGGGGGAAGAAGCACGTTTTAGGAAGAATTGAAATCATTAGAATATTAATATGCAGAAGATTATTTTACCCAACGAACTTTCACACCATTGTAGAAAACATGACCGCCGATTAAATGGCTTTCCTATCAGCCCACCTTAAGCCCCAAGACCATTTTTCACTCTCAGAAAGAAATGAAACATAGCTTCATCCAATTGTATGGCCTCACACGGGCATATATTTCCCATGAAACTCTGATGAGTGATAGCACATGGGAAACACAAGAAGTGTGGTGAATAAATGACACCTGCTTGTCCCTTTAGAGTTGAAGATTAAGCAACCTGTCCTCAAGGGTCCCAAGAATAGAATTGAGAACTCTTGAAATTACCATGTACCATGAAACTTAGTTACATTTTCCCTTACTTACAAGTTCTATTAGGTGTGTGTGTGTGTGTGTGTATAGCTGATGGAAGAAACAGGTCCAACACAGACATTTATCCTTCTGTGTATTATCACCCAACTTCACCAGGTTTTCCGTTTCAAATGAGTGGTCCTTCCATACCTGCAGCACATCTCCAAGGTCGGCCGTGCTGATATCTGGGTCCTCGGTGGTGTTGAAGGGCACAGGAGTTATCCGCACAAGGGTGAGCACGCGCGGTTCTGGGTATCTCCATAACATCATCCCCGGACTCTCCTCTGTTTCGTTGTAAAACAGCACTTCATAGGCACTAGGCAGTTTCAAAGGTTCTGTCGAGCGGAAACATAATTATGAATGGGGTGTCTGTTTATTTAAGGTTGGCTTCCCCACTGCGCAAACGGGGATTTGCAGCATTACCGCGGTGTCATCATGCACAAGTATGTGTTTTAAAGGGGAACATGTTGGCTTATTAAACCAAAGTACCATTACAAGGATAAAAGAAAAGAATGCAAAGAAGCTGGGTGATAATTTTTATATGGTTAGGGAGAGAGAGAAATTTTCTTTTAAAGAATTTTCCTTTAAATGAGATAGAATGATAACATACTATTTTGAGTTGCAAGTATTGACATAGTACTTTTCAAGTGACTTTATGTTACTGTTTAAACACATGCACGCAGGCACTACGTACCAGCATCTTGTATATACTGAAACAGGCCGGTCCGTAGATCATCTGAACTTTGTTCACTTTTAAAGTTTTGATTATTTTCCACAGGAGATGGCATTGAAGGCTCCGGCTGAGAAGGTTGCATGTCCAAATTTCCCTCCTCACTGAAGTATCCATTAAGGAGCTCGTGTAGGAGAACTAAACAATTCAAATGCTCTTGACCCCAGAAGACCTGTAAAGCCACATGAAAAATGTTAGTGCCTTTGAAACACAAACAGTTCAAGAAGGTAATTAGGCACAATCATATTTGAATTAATGTAAGATTGCAATTATGCTTTAATGATGGACATTAGCTAAACTATTTATAGTTGCTAAGGAATGAACGACCTACAGGATGAAGTCCTTTTACTTGAGTAAATACATAAGAACAAGAAAATCAATTACATCATATACTGGGCAAATAGCACTCTATTTTCAATGCTGGATGAATGATGAAAAGTATGTTGACATGAAGTCATGCATAGGAACCAAGGTGGGTTGCATGCCGTAAGAAGGAAAAGAATTCCTATTAGTCTGAGAGAAGGCAAAGAAGCTCCTTGAGGCCCCAAAATTAATAGCTTCCTACCCTTTGTCAGGGGAATAAGTGGGCACATCTGAAGTGTTTGCATTTTTACTTTTCAAAGTCAAAGAGAAGAAATAAGCGCAGTGAATCTGAACTGTGAGAAGGCTCCAAAATTCTGTGTTTAGTGAGAAGGCTCCAAAATTCTATGTTTAGCCATAGCCCGAGAGTAGATGGCACAGGCGTTACAGGGAGAGGGTTTCAGAACCAATGGACTTGCCCTGTCCTCTGAAGGGGAGGATCAGTTTCCTTTTTGTTAATGTGAAAAATCTTCCTCTAACACAGAAGCAGGACCGGGGCCATTCAATGACTAATGATTCAGGATTCATTAACGATACATGCCAGATGATCAAATAAAGACAATACAAGCATTAATGTTAACAGAACCAGATGGCACTGGCAAGAAAGAAGCAGAGGAGAACCACACGAGAGTGAATCTGGGGTATACATTCGCCTTGAGGCCCCCCGAGGCCCAGGCCTGGTGTCTGAAAGGGAGGGACCCGGACGTGGAAGAGCTCGGACTCCGGGTCTCCTCTCTTGCCATCCGTCTGGCGTTTACTGGATGTGGGAAAACTGAGCTGGGTGACAAGTGGAGATGGGGGATTCTGTTTTGTAGCCTTCACACACGGAGAGGGAGTGATTTGGGAAATATGGAGTGGATGCACTTGGCGTTTGCTCTGCTTCTTGTTTTTAATGTGGAGTCACCTTGTAGCCCTTTGTACTCTTAGAAAAGCAACTGAAACCACAGGTCTCTTGTTAACTATGTGAGGACTTCAACATGAAACAATGAAGCACTGAGATGCTCCCTCAAATCTAGCTCTGGACCATTAAGAAAACAAGTTTAAAGTTCACGCACACAACTTTTAGAAGAGAATGAGAAACTCCACTGAGTATCTCTCTGCCCTAAACCCAACCCAACCCACTGCCATGGAGTTGATGCTGACTCCCAGCAAGTCTACACAGGGTTTCAGAGGCCGGAGAGCTCAGTGGGGCAGAGAGCCAAACTCGCTCCTGGAGAGAGGCTGGGGGCATGGTGGGGGGGATAGGGAGGGAGAACACCACTGCCCTTGTAGCAGGCAGTCCAATGCCCACCAGGGAGCATCACAAGGTCCTTAATGTGGCTCTGTGAAGAATACATTAGTACTTCTCACTTTGTTTCATGGTTAATCTAGGCTGTTGTATTAGGTGACAAATTATGTAGGTATTAGATTTAAATTGTTCCAAGGAGAAAAATCATACATAAAAAAGCAGATACCCTATATATCTCTCACTTAGCTGAAAATCAAGAGAGTAAGAGACTCTAATGTGACTGATCTAAGAATGACCCATGAAACCTGCTAGCAAGAACAAGTTCTTACATATGGGCAGTCCCTGGATTACAGACAGCTTCCAACACTAAGCCCGGCTTATGTCTAACTTGTACAGAAGTTGCAACAGTTAAGGGGCAGTTGTAGCTAACATTAGTTGGTCAGCTTTCTCTGTCTCTCTCTAAACCTCACATTTTTAATAGCACAGGCTTTGGCAGGGGGTGCATCAAAACCAAGCATCCTATAGCAGCAGGGCATTTGTAGCCTGCTCCTGCCTGTATTGTCAATGCCCTTGGGCTCGGGGCCTAACCCCAAATCAAACTGACTGCCATTGAGTTCTCTTGGGCTCACAGGGAGCCGATTGGATAGAGGAGAACTGGCCCTGGGGGTTGAGACTGGAAGTGTTATTATCATTTTGAGATCGGAACGCTTTACCGGAGCAGACAGACTCATCTTTCTGCTGAAGCCTGGTGAGTAGTCCACTACATTACCAGGGCTCCTGTCTGGGATAGCTCTGCTATTTGGTCCTTAAAGAAGTCCACAGGTGGTGGAGAAAGCTAGCTGGGTGAGTCCAGGTTCAAGAGCTAACCCGCGAACAATGAATAAAAACACACAGAGGCAGAGCTCACCCAAGATGGCAGCTGAAGTGCTGGAGAGTCAGGTTAAGTCCAGAAGCCAGAGGGAGGAGGGATAAGGATGGCCCAGAACCTTCCATCTAACTTTGGGGGTGCTCCATCATAGTGGCCAGTTAGGGACAGGGCTGAGTAACAAGTCAGAATACACGGAAGGGGGCTAATCTGGCCTGCTTTTCTTTTAGGGGTATGAAGCACAGAGGCAGTGGGTGGGTTTTGCAGTTGGGGTGAGGGTAGGGTCTAGGGATGGGTGGGGAGGGTAGTGGTGGTGAAGGGAAAGCAGGGCAGGTGAGGACCAGGAGCAGTGAGAGGAGCAGGGTAAGGGAGAATAGCTACTCATATCCACCCTCTATGGTAACTGATACTTCACGTTAGCTCCACAATAAGAATTCTACAGGCCGATTATCCCATGCCACACATTCAACGGTCATCAATTAGGAGAGTCCTCCCCCAAATGGGCGGGGGGATGAGGGTCAGAGGGGATGGGACGCTATGTGTCGCATGATGGGTGACCAGAGATCGAGGACAGGGTAGCAGCAGTCAATGTCCTGAAAAGGGGGCGCCCTCAGGGTTGGGGAGGGAGTAGGACTTCAAGGTCAGCACCTGTGCAGCCTCTTACATTTCCCTAATGTCCCCTCCTTCACCTGGATGGGTCTGGTCAGTAACTTAGGGACCAGCGGCAGCTTTAGTTGCAGGCCCAGGAAGAGGCTACACCTGGCCCTCATGGCCTTGAAGAAGCTCTGGATTGGTGATTCTCCTGGGGACTTGGGGGGTGGGGGTGGTATCCAGTGAGAACTTGGCTTGTTGGAATGTAGGGTGGGGAGGGGAGGGCCTGGGTGATCCTCCATCTGTAGACAGGACCCCACTGCTTCTGACAAAGCCACCAAAGACATTCATTATGAGTGCTGCTGAGGATGAGTTGGGACACCCATTGTGAAAAAACAACAAGGCCAACAGAGAGAGGTATCCCAGGGATGAGGATGGAGGTGACACTGGGGTCACCAGGACACTTGAATACTGAGTGACCCTTCCCTGGGGGAAGTGGTAGAGGTCAAGTTCTCCTTAAGGGACATGGGACAAGGAGAGATGGCAATGGTTGGTGACCTCAACAGGGACCTGATGAGGATGCTTACAAACAGGTAAGGGGATGGACTGATAGAGTCATCCTCCGTTTTTCAAGGTGACTATTGGTGTAGAGGACTAAGCATTGGGCCCTTAACTGCAAAGTTGGCAATGTTCGAGAATGATAAGGATTTCTGCCCCTGGAAAGATGTAGCGGGGTCATTCTCCTCTGTCTGGGAGGATTTTCACACAAAATCACAAAAGGAAGAGGACCAGTCAAAAGAAAAGTATAAGGAGAAGGAAATTTCTCCCTTGAAGGCCAGAATCAAACAAGTAATTTCTTTTCTTTCTTTTTTTTTTTTTTTGGCATCACTGCCCTCAGGTGGTGGGAGTAGGAGGCCCAGCCTTTGCTCTGGGGAGCTGAAATCGAACCTCCATCCCAGTGGGTCGCAGTCCCGCCAAACAAGTAATTTCTAATGATCAGTCTGCAGCACTAAATATGTTTAAAGAAAGCAAGAAGGGCACACACAAAAAGAAACAATTGACGAATATCAAGAAATGGAGGAAAAAATGACAAGCTCAATGTGAAAGCTGAAAACACAAAACTATGTGATGAGCACTGCTAGAATAAAGTAAAAATAATAAAACAAATAAGAGATGGGAGATGCCTCAACAACACATATGAACAATTTAAACATAAAATAAATGAACTGGCGACAAAACTGAACTTATCATATCTAAGAGAGATAAGATAAAAGAATAAAAGTGAACAAACATAAATGGTAATAAGGGATACAACGAAGAAATGTAACTTCACCAATTCTCACATTCGGCCTGTATGCAAGAACATTTTGTTCTATTAATCTGGAACTCCATGATGCTCACCTTCCTGGCGTGGTCACTGAAGATAAAAGGGGTGCATAAGCAAAAGTGGTGAAGAAAACTAATGGTGTATGGCTATCAAAAGACAGAGCATTTGAGGTTTTAAAAGCTTGAGATAAACAAGTGGCCAGCTAGCTGAGAAGCAACAAAGCTCACATGGAAAAAGCACACCAGCTTGTGTGACCACAAGGTATCAAAGGGATCAACCTGTGTGATTAACAAGAGTTGATACAATCAGGCATGAAAGAACAACAACAAAAAAATCATATCATATTGTGAATGAGGGGGAATGCAGAGTGGAGAATCAAAGTCCATCTGTAGACAACTGGACATCCCTTACAGAAGGGTCATGGGAGAGAGATGAGTCAGTCAGGGTGCACTGTAGCAATGATGATCCCAATTTGATCTTACAAATCTAGCTAGCCTAGAGGATGTACACTGGTACAGATAAGAGCTGGAAATTCAGGGAACCCAGGACAGATAAACTGCTCAGGCCCAATAATGAGAGTAGCCATGCCAGGAGGGTAAGGAAAAGGTTGGGAGAAAAGGAGAACCAATCTCAGTGATTTACATACAAGCCTCCCACCCCCCACTCCGGGGGACAGACAACAGAAAAGTGGGTGAAGGGAGACATCGGTCAGTGTAAGACATGAAAGAAAAATAATTATTATTTATTAATGATCAAGGGTTCATGAGGGAGGGGGAGGGAGGGAAGGGTAAAATGAGGAGTTGATATCAAGGGCTTAAGTAGAAAGAAAATGTTTTGAAAATGATGAAGATGGCAAATGTACAAATGTGCTTGGCACAATGGGTGGGTAAGTGTTTTATGTGTCCCAAGAAAATGATTAAAAAAAAAGAATAACTAATTCTCAGAATACCATGACAACAAAGGGATAGCAATGGTTTTTCCAAGAGATACTCAGAGAGAATTTCTCAAACCTGACCAGAGATCCAAGCCTACAAATACAGGAAGCAAAGTGAACCACAATTAAAGAGACATAAAAGATCAACTCTGTACCATATCCTAATAAAATTCTTGAAACCCAAACACAAGGGAAGAATTCTGAAATCCCCAAATGAAAAATACAATGTAACCTCTCAAGAGCCAGCGTAGATTCCTCTTGAGAAACTTTAGAAGCTAGAAGACCATGGAGTGTTCTACGTAACATTCTAAGCTCGGGCAATGGCCAACCAAGAACTCTTTACCCAGCAAAGTTGTCTTTCAAAAAGGAAGAGAAAATCAATACATTCCCAAAGATACCAAAGTTCTGAGAATTTGTCATCAGCAGGCCAGCTCTGCATGCTTTCCTCAAGGGAGTCTCTGCAGGGAAAGGGAAGAGCATTGAAAAAAAATACTAATTTTTAATACATGAGGAAAATGAGAAAGAGAGGGAGGGAGAATGGGAGAGAAGGAAGGGGGTTTGGTGAGAGCACCCCAAAGAAAGCCACAATACCAAGTGTATGCCAAGGAATAAAATAAAATAAAATCATAATTATACTCCATGGGCAATACAACCTGAAATGTGCAAGAACAAAATACACTTGTGAAATGCAGGTTATATTTTCTTGTTAAAAAGACAAAGCAACAGAAAAGAGGGAAAGGGAAGGGCCAATGAGGAAAATTTATAGATTAAGACCGTGCATTAACTATTGCTCATATGTTAAGTATTGCTGCACCTGTAAGTTGTGCAGTGTAACATACAAGAAGGCTTCAAAAAGTTTAAGGAAAATTTTCATAATCTTTTAACTTCATTTTCCATGAACTTTTTGAAGCTTCCTCATCTGATACTCACTGAGAAATCGCCAAGAAAAATCACTAGAGGGAAAGAAGGACTTGGGGGTGGGGGACAGGGGAAGAGGTTTAACAAGAAAGGAACCAAGAAAGGGACCAAATATATCAACAACAAACACACTGGAAAAAATTTATAACAAAGACACAAAACATTAAAAAAAAATCAATCATATGAATGAGGTAAACACTTAGTTACTCATTTAAATGTAAAGGATATCAATATCCTAGGCAAAAGACAGAAAGTGGCAGACTGGATAAAGAGGCATGGTCCATTCTTTTGCATTCTATGAGAAACATAACTTTGGCATGAGGACCAAACATATTGAAAATAAAGGAATAGAGAAAAATATTCCATGTAACTACTAAGCAAAGAAGAGTAGGGGTAACAGATAAAATACTTTAAATCAAAATCTATTATGAGACAGAGTTATTACATAATCATAAAGGATTCAATCCAGCAAGAAGATTTAACAACTATAAATAAGTCAAAAATTATTGCTAGAGGCTAAACCCCAGTGGCGTAGTGATTGTGTGCGGGGCTGCGGCCCACTGGGACAGAGGTTCAATTCCAGCAGTGGGGTTAGGTCTCCTACTCCCACCACCGGAGAGCAGTGATGCCAAAAAAAAAAAAAAGTATCGCTACATATTTTATATTGGTAAGATCTTTTATTAATTATTTAATTAGACACTTTTATTACTTTATTAAAAAGGTATGGTACTTTACTAAAATAATCAAAATGTGAAGCTGTTGTTTCTCAGCATATCCTCCATCTAGGTCCATGGATTGTTGAAGGGAGTTTTCTCTCTCCAAAGAATTTTCATGTTTCGGGGCTGAGCCCCGGTGGTGTAGTGGTTGTGCATGGGACTGCGGCCCACTGGGATGGATGTTCAATTCTAGCAGCGGCTCCACAGGAGCAAAGGCTGGGCCTCCTACTCCCACCACCAGAGGGCAGTGATGCCCAAAAAACCAAAAACCAAAAAAAAAAAAAAAAAAAAGGAAAAAGAAAAAGAAAAAGAATTCTCATGTTTCAATTTATTCCATGTCAAAATGAGAGTTGTGTCATCTAAGGGGGACTCAAAAAGTGTTGCTTCTCAATGTTTTTAAACATTTGAGAAGACAAAGAAGTCTGAAAGGGAGAAGATCAGGGCTATAAGCTGGATGTGGTGAGACTTTCCAATGGAATTCTCTTAGGGTCAGCCTTTGCTACCCTCAAAGAATAAGCAGATACCTTGTCTTGCTGCAAAAAAAATTCATAGGTGACCCTGCTGGTATCTGAAATACTGGTGGCCTAGCAGACAGAATCATAGCAACATGCAAGCCACCATAGTTGACAAACTGTCAGACGAGTGAAGGTGTATAGCAGGGCTCAGACAATTCTGACCTGCATCCTGCTGAAATGAGTTGCATCAAGGGTCCTAAAAGCTGGCGAGTGGTCATCTAAGATTTAGCTACAGATCTTTATTTGCTAGGAGCAAACAGTAAGGCAACCAAAGAAATGGAGAGGAGAGACGTCTACATGAGTCACAACTCTTGAGACCAGTAGAGCTAGATGGTGCCCAGCTGCCTTCACAGATGGTTCTACTTGGGCACCCAATAGTTGGTCCTAGATAATATGTGAAGAAAACTATGGAGAACTTGTGTTCTTATTTTTAATAAAATGTTTAAGAGGCAGACTAATGGGGATAATAAGGAACAGAGGGCTCTCAAGACTAGTGCCATAAGAGACTCTTCAAAATTAGAACTGAGCCTATGCCTGGAGATTACCTTTAGAGAAATGACAGACTGGCACACAAAATAATGGATATTACCGTTAATATCAGTACATTACTTAAAACCCAGCAATGTATGACCAAGGGTCAACAATTGTTAAAAAATAAAGATGAGAATATAAGGGGCAAGGACACTAAGAGTACCCAAAATAGGACAAACAGAACTCAGTTAAAAAGAACATGAAGACCCTATGAAATTGTCCACTGGAAACCTAACTTGTTCTGTAAACTTACAAAATACTAAAAAAACATGTAATGACTGAATAATTTCACACTTAATTACCTCATAGAAGTGACAATGTATGTTTACCTCCCAAATTTGTACACCCATTTTCCTAACATCCATAATAGCTAAAAAGTGGAAACAATCCAAAGACCATCAAGGAATGGATGGGTAAGGACAACGCAGCCTATCTATACGGTGGAATAGTATTTGGCGATAAAAAAGAATGCAGCAAAGGAAACAGAGGAATGAACTGAGAGGCAAAGGGCATTTAGGGGTCTAAATGCAGGCAAGTACATAGGTAAATATATTTATATATGATAATGGGGAAATAGATCTACATGGGTATATTTATAGGATTAGTATCAAGGCAGCAGATGGGCATTGGGGCTCCACTCAAGTACTTCCTCAATGCAAGAACACTTTTGTTATATTAAATTGGCATTCTATGATGCTCACCTTCCTGACACCATCACGGAAGACAAATGTGTGGATAAGCAAAAGTGGTGAAGAAAGTTGATGGTGCCCGGCTATCAAAAGATGGAGCATCTGGGGTCTTAAAGGCTTGAAAGCAAACAAGCCGCCATCCAGCTCAGAAGCAACAAAGCCCACAAGGAAGAAGCACACCAGCCTGTGTGGCTACAAGGTGTCAAAGGGATCAGGTATCAGGCATCAACGAACTAAAAATTGTATCATAAATGAGTGAGAGGGAGTACAGGTTGGGGACCCAAAGTCCATCTATAGGTGAACAATATCCCCTTACAGAAGAGTTGCGGGGAGATTAGCCAGTCAGGGTGCAGTGTAGCAACAACAAAACATACAACTTTTCTCTAGTTCTTAAATGCTTCCTCTCCTCCCCACTATCATGATGTGAATTCTACCTTACAAATCCAGCTAGGCCAGAGGATGTACACTGGTACAGATAGGAACTGGAAACATGGGGAATCCAGGGCAGATGATCCCTTCAAGACCAGTGGTGAGAGTGGTGATACAGGGAGGGTGGAGGGAATGGTGGAGTAGAAAGGGGGAACCGATTACAAGAATCTAGATATTGCCTCCTCCCTGGGGTATGGACAATAGGGAAGTGGGTGAAGGGAGATATCGGACAGTTTAGGATATGAAAAAATAAGAAAAAGTTGTGAGCTATCGAGGGTTCATGGGGAGGGACGGGAAGTATGAGAATCTGATACCAGGGCCTTAAGTGGAGGGAAGGTGTTTTGAGAGTGATGATGGCAACAAGTGTACGAATGTGCTTTGCATACAATGGATGGATGTATGGACCGTGATGGAAGTTGTATGAGCCATCAATAAAATGATTTAAAAAAAACACGGAAGTGAGCTGCACTGAGCCATTTGTACTGCTCTATAGATTAACTGTTTATTTCGTATGCTATAAATCTATCTATATAAATATATATAAAATCCTAAGTGTCCTGGTCTTATTTCTCTCGAAAACCCTGTCTAATGAGTCTGAGTCCATTTATATGTGACATTCAGAATAGGCAAATCTGTAGAGGCAGAAGGGAGAGTCAAGGAGTGCCTTAAATTTTCCCATGAGCCATTGGTTTTGGTGGGATCAAGAGGCATTGGCAGGCACCGCTAGCGGGTACACTGGGTGGGGGTGGGGAGGGCTTGGGTGATGCAACGTTCTAAAAGGGATTCTGATAATGGCCGCACAACTCTGGACATAAACAAAAAAGTCCTTGGAAAGGGATAGATTGCATAGTGGATGGGTTCTATTCTCAATTTAGAAAGCAGTGAGCCCAGCATCTACTAAGAGAGCAATCTGTATTACCCTGAGATTTACAAGCTCGTCGAGTGGTCAGAAGCAGGAACAAAAGGCAAAGTCCAAGCGTATGGCAAGGCGCTAGCCATTCCCCACACACCTGTAGCAGCCCTCCTCCCAGGTCAATCGATATCTTGGGTCTGGATTGTTCAGGGCCTGGATTGCCGCTGTGCTTACACCATTTAGCTTCCAGAGTGGCAGTAGCACAACACGGTCCGATCAGGACCCGGCTCCGTTCTCTGAGGCTGGTTTTAAGGAGAAGATCGTCCACGCTGAGTAAAAACGATGACCCGAGACTCAGGCCTGAAGCAAATAAAAGGAAACAAGAGGCATACATTAGAGCCCTTCCTCATTAAACAAGCAGGCTGCGGGAAGTACTTTTCTGTTTGTTTTTCAAGGGTGCTAATCCATCCTTTGCCAGGATCTTCTCTCAGCTGGCTGCCCACCACAGTTCCATGCTGTATACGTATACACATGCAATCTGAGTTACGAAGCAGGTATACCTCATTCACATTCCTAACAAAGCAATGTTTGCCAAAACATTATGACCTTGTCCATGTGTGAGCATTTTAAAGTTTATAAGTGGAGACATTTTCATTAAATTGTGCAAGTTTCTCAAACAGCTACATTAAGAATAGGAGCAGCTGCTTCGTTTGTCTGTCGTTACCATGATGGGGCAGGGCAATGCTCTGTGATTTCGTTCTTCCAGTAAGAATACAGTAGATTACTTTGCGAGCCACTTGAGTTTTTTGATTGGCCTGAGTTAAAATTCAAAACAAGCAAAATACATAACATGTGTTTCCTTAAAAAAAAATATTAGCTTAATCCAAACTTCACACATCATAACCAATTGAAGTTTACAAAGTCCTAAAAACAGATAGTGGCAGGTTCGATTTATGAGAAAAGCGCTATGCTTTAGTTCAAAGTAAATAGACCCAGGAAGGGAATACACTTTAAAATGTAGGTTTTCTTTTGAACTTGAAGTAGGAGTGTAGATCAAAACCTTTTCATAAAACCAATGGCACACTTTAAGATATTTATGCAAAGCTAGCCTGGTGGGTTGGCTCTCTCTCCAAGGAGCTCCGGTTCTGAATTGTCACTGTGAATATTGAATTTCACCAGACCACGCTGGTAATGCCCACGGCTCATTTTCCTCACGATATTTGATCCCCTCCACAAAAGATGAAAGATTAGAAAACACCTTAGGCCCACAGTACACACATGTTTCAGAGTACCGTGCCCACAATGAATTTTCAATTTTGTGGAGCCTTGAAAACTTCATACATGTTGTATGTTCCTACTGCAGAAACAAGATACGCAGCTTCTAATCCTCCACAGAAGACACTGCCGCGACAAACGCCTCGGGGCTGAGACGCTGGTTAGAAATGATCACGGCGTGAGTCAATTTCTTACATTTTCTCATCAGATAGACTGTGGCACCGAGACTTCCATTTAATGTTCACATTTGTCTTGATTAAAACGTGCATTTCACTTAAAGCAAAAAACCCTCCAGAAAACAAAAATGTAAAAATGGGCAACACACACACACACACACACACACACACACACACACACAATCATCTTTACCATGGCCCTGATAACTCAAATAAAAATTTCATGACTTTAATTGTTGCTATCTTTCCCAAGCTTTCTTGATGGTAAAAATATGTTAAACGAAAAACATCAATTCATTTTGTCATAATGGGGTTACTAGGATAGGCTACATTCGGTGGAGTCCCCTAGAAAGTGAGCATTCCCGGATATCAGGATTCTATCGCCGTGAGCCTCAGACACACGACTCTCACCCTGACAAAGCCCGTGCTCCCATCATGGGCTGTAGGGTCTGTGTTTATCTTACAGGGACCCCAGGCGGCAAAGGAGAATGTGTCCTCCCAGCTCTTGCTCCTGCAGTCAACTCGGCACGTTTGAACTACCCACCTTTCCCTTGGCAGTCACGCACTTCACCGTTTAAAGCCAGGGGAAAACGTGGAGGCTTTTCACTCCCCTGAAGAAATCGGGTCTCAGAAAGGCACAGGCACGGTCCTACCGCCTCGCTGAGTCGGCATCGCGTCCGTGGGCAGTGAAGGAGTGACAGAAGTAACAATGAAAACCTTAATGTGAATTCCCTATTCGCCCTTCACATCTGGTGCTTAATACAAAAGGTCTTCTGGGTTGCTTGCTGTATAAGAGACTTATCACAGCCTCTTCACACCCAGGTGATGAATCAGGGAACTTTCTTTGAAGGCCCTTAGTCCTTGAATCAGTCACTGAAGGGGGACGGCATGCTTGGAAGATGATCAACAAAAACTGCGTAAGACCGTGACAAGATGGATTGGTCTAGTGGTTCTAAGCCAGGCTCCAGCTTAACGAGTGTGAGCATCAAGCCAGGGCCGGGCAGTCTCCATTATCCTGTCGTCCCCGGGGTCATGACAGGGCAGAACTCACTATATCAATAACAACGACTCCTTGGATGAATTTCTAAGATTACCCTTTCGGTTTAGTTCTCCACAATTCCATTCTTTTACAGTCTCAAAGAGAGCAATCTTAGCAGACTACCCAGTTTTAGGTTTTGACAGAATGTGACAATACTGGCCCTTCACACAGCAGCTCTTCGGACATGTCCGATGGATGGAAATGGAACTGTTCGGAATCTTACTTCTTTTCAGTTGTCTACCTGTATTTCCTACCTAGTAGGTGAGAAATAAAAGCATTTTAAATCACTGCCATTCTTCCGTTTGCGTAACGGTGTCATACACTAGGGACAGATGAAGGCGATACTGGAAACCATTCGCTCTTCATCCCCTTCAAAAGCAAAAGAAGCTCTTTGACTTGAAAATAATTTCAGACCTACATAGAAGTCGGTGGGGGGGGGGAGGGGAAATAGTTGGAATTTTAAATAACCTTTGCTCAGTTTCCTAATCAGAGTTGCAATGACAAACCAGGAAATTAACCCTGACACAGCTGTGAAGTAACTTAGATCTGAGTCAAATCAGGCCAGTTTCCCACTCGAGCCTTCTGCTGGCCCAGCATCCACACCACCATCTTCCACGGAATTTTCATGGTCATGCTCCTTAAATCCGAGTTAGATCCCTGGGCTTTCTCTGTCTTTGACAACCCTGACAGTTTTGAATGTGCCAGGCAAGTTACTTGGTGGAATGGCGTATTCTGAGTTTATCTGATGTTTATTCATAATTGGAATAAGGTTTTGCCTTTGGGGCAAGAATACCACAAAAGTGATTTCCTGAGAAGGGTAATTCAGAGTCCCTGATCCTAACTTTGATTGCCCGGCTTAAATGCTATCTGTCAGATTTCTCCATCCTAAAGTTACTGAAGTTAGTTTCCCTTTGTAAAATAAGAATACACATGCTGTGGATAGGGATTATGCAAACATCCTTTTTCTCACCATTTTCAACCATCAACGCGATCATCTGTTAACGGCGCTAGCCTTCCCCAATTACTACTGTGCCCTGTGCACAGTGGGTATTTCTTTGAATTAATGGATATTTAGCTATAGAACTGGGCTGTTCCTTCCATTGCACTTATTTGTTCAATGACTTATTTATATTAGGTTAAGCTCATGAGAATTTATTTTTTATGGGTTATAAGCCAGTATTATGGGATCACCATGAGTCCAAACAACTTGATGATAATGAACAGCAGCATTAGGGTTCATTTTTACTTTGTTGCTTATATTGAACCAGGTTTGGCCACAAAAAAATCCCTACAAGTTGAAGTCTGTGTCCTTTGATGCACCTCTACTTTTTTGGGGAGCACTCCCTTACTTTCTGTTTGCCAGATGTTCCAGGTTTACCTGGTATATTTCCTTTTCTCTGCCATCAGCCATTTCTCCAAGGAGCCTTGGTTTTAATTTTAGTCTTTAATTGAAGAAGGGTATGTAGAAGCCACAATCCAGGTGGTGGGTGTGCTCACTGCTACAAGTGTCACTGCTTCTGGAGACTCTTTGCAGACTGGGCTGAGCAGTTGATACAGTAAGTGGGCTTAAAAAAAGCTTATGGAAAAATAAAATTACAAGACTATGGAATTTCCCCCATGAACTCTGTGAAGCTCTGTTGTACGCGCTCACACAAATTCATGCTTGCACACAAACATGTTCACATTTCTGCATCTGTTAGTAAATATACTTTAAAAAGCCTGATTTCACACTGATTCAAGGGCCACTGTTCATTCTTGCCTTCTTCCTTGTTTTATTTTGTGATCTCTTTCTGACAGTGAGAAAGCAGACCGATAGTGTTGCTTCTGTATTTCTATTGATTAATCCATTCTCCCCCCAAATTAAATCAAAAGACTGAAGGCAGACATAAAAATAGAGAAGTTTAGGGAAAGAAAGGTAATTAAAATGGACCAGCCTACCAAAAAAAAAAAGAATTAATATTTATTCAAGAAAGGTTCTTTAGAAATGGGTTTTGCAGCAATTTGTCTAAAGCATATAATTTTAGGATTAAGCTATCTGTAGATATTATGATAATTTACCTTGGAAATGTACATACTAAAACAAGATTTCACTAGATATTGTTATGATGTGGGTTCTACTTCAAAATATTACTATTGAAATGTCTATAAAAATATTTAGTTTAAAAACTAGTAGTTTTAGTCTAAAAACTAGTACTACTAAAAACTAGTAATAACATTTGAGGAATTATTGCCCAGATTGAGAATATTAAAAAACAAAAAATCAACCCTAGACTTGAATGTGGTAAAAACAAGTGCAGACAGGTTGACCACTCTTCTGTGCAAGTGGCTAATGCATGCTTCTAGTCGCCCCCAACGCTGGTGACTTTAACCTGGTGATCTGCTTCTGACCTGAGTCTCCACCACGCAGGGGAGTCCACGGCAGCGAGCAACAACATACCCTGTTCAGCACACAATCACTTCCCTACTGACACACAGCCCTGACTGGTTTTCACTGGAGTGGAACGTGCCGCATCCGATTCTCAGGAAAGGAAAGGTGGAGCCACGGGGCTAACTCCTTAGGAAAATGGCTTAGATGGAAGCCAGAAACAACCGGCAGGTCAGTCTCCCATGAGCCAAGAGGGGACACAGAGTGAGTGCCTGAGGTTCCCAGATCGTGCAGTTGAGACAGGCTGTGATTCTGCTGATTGTTCCAGCCCAGTGCCTGCCTTTCCCAGAAGGAGGGGAGGCTAGCCAGACTGGGAACCTGGCACCACATAAAGATTTTCCTGCTTGAAACTTCCTGGTGTTTAATTTGGTTCAGGGGTGGGTGTGAAGGCCAGTAAAGACCACTGAGGTGTAATAATACTTTGGGGGAACTGAACTGTCCTCTTGCTGTCTGGTCTGGGAGTTAGGAAATAAAAGTATTTACGTAAAGATGAGGTGCTGGAGTAGCTCATACTGACCATGTGGATAAAGCTTGAGGCTGAAATTGTGAAACTCAAAGAAGATATTTAACGAATTCTGCCATACTGCAAGATAATACTAATCCTGAGATGGTTTAAACCAGTTTGTGTTGGATTTCCCCTGCCTCTTGCAATCCAAAGATCCCACAACACCTTCTAACTATTTTCTTCTGATCTTGTTTCAGTAAACTTTCCCATTTGCATGACTTTAAGGAGAACTGTCCATGACAAGAGTACCCAAAGCCTAGCTTCTTAATCAATTACTTCCAACCACCTACAACAAATGTGGATAGACTGGAGCACTACTACTTAGATATTTATGCAGGGCTGTATTCACTAGTCCACCAACATTGACGGGCTACCTCCTAAGGACCACATATGTTGGCTCTCCCACAGACAGAGGTACAGTCCATTCTCTGTCGGTTTCAACTTTCACTGCAGATGTGCCCTTGGAGATCTGTTAGCCGCAGAGCTGAGGGTTCCAAGAACCAGGGGTAGGAGACGACCAACAGGGTTTGTAACACTGCCTTCTCTGAGCACAGGGAAACTTCTCGACTGTTAGAAAACCCCTGTTCTTTTGGGATTCTTTGTTTCCCTTTGTATTTGTACATTGTCAGTTCTTTCAAGCTAAGTGTTTACATTAGTGGTGCAAATGGATGCTCTTTTCCTTCCTCTTGCTGGGTCCACTCCTCGTTTCCTCTCACCACAGTCTCTAACCCTTCCGTGGGTACTCGCCAGGACCGCAGGCTGACCAGCACTGGCAAGAGGCTTGTTCGAACACAGCCTCAGGGAAGAGGGTTTAGGAGGATGCTAATGCTGGCCTGAAGACACAAGAGCAGGCACGACCAAAGGCCCTAAGATAGGACGTGGCCCTGGAAAAGTAAATGTGTCCTGCCGGCTTCTCTTGTTCCACTTTCTTGTCTCATTCCTGTCCCGTCCTTCCTCCCTCCCATTGGCAAGGATGTAAAGGATGGCCCTTTTCTGAGACTTACAGATGCCAACACTGTCCACTGCATTTACACACCAGCCTGCAGGGTCTCAGCTGTTCAGCTTAGTTGTAACACCACAGGAAAGGTCCCCACTAGTATGAGCGACTGGGTTTAAAATAGAGTCTTAGCTGGCTTCTAAACGCTTCTTCCAGCATTTAAAAAAGAACAAAAAACCCTGCAACCTCATAGATTGTTCAAGTGGTTTTAATCTCTGTGGAGGCAATCAGGAATAAGAGATTGTGGTGATCACTTTAAAAGTCAGAGGTGATAAGTACCATAAAAGGCCATGTATGAAGGATAAACCCAACATACTTTCGCCACAAAAATATGGAGCTCATCCCTAGGTCTCCTGATAAGAGATTTCTCCTCTTCTCTTTCAGTGTCACTGAGAGAGGTGGGCTGACAGGACATGGTACCCTTCTTGTCTTCTCATCCATCAGGAAACACATTCATGTATTTTCCTAGGATGAAATCATTAAAATTTTATTTATCACCACATACTTAAGCCCATGGCCACAAAGAATACTGAACCCTAAACTCACTGCTATCTAGTCCGTGCTGACTTACAGAGACCCCATTGGGAGGTAGAACTGTTCCTGGGGATTTCTGAGGCTCAATTTTCTGGGAGCAGAAAGCCCCATCTTTCTTTCTAAGGAGCAGTTGGTGGTTTTGAATGCTGCCCTTGGGGTTAGCAGTCTAATGCTTAATATAACAAGTACTTAGTTAAGACATTCAAAATCAAGTCTAAATGGAAGCAGAAAGTGAGTTAAGGCATGTATTCTTCTTCTTCCCAGTGGTCTAATGCACTGTTGGGCAAAATGCCCTGCAAGTAAAAATTACAAAAGGCTAATTCCTTGGTAAAGAAGCACTGGTAAAGGCTGATTAACTGCCATATATACTATTTTACACCTCTGCGTGTGCGAGACAAAACAACAAAAAGTTTAGAGTTGTTTTAGCTGGTGCATACATAAGGGTTGAATATGTTATCTACTATCTATTTTCATATCTTATTTTTTTCTAAATATTCAAAAATAAGGGTGGGAGGCAAGAAAACAAATAGAAGCAACACGTTGCAGAAGTAGAGGCATAGTTATCGTTTAAAATTTAAAAGCTTGTATATTATTAAGATTACTTACCTAATCCCTGGCTGGGTAACTTTTAAAAAAAACCTTGTTATATTGAAATAATCTTACGACTTTTGGAATAGCAGTTAGCCTTTACCCAGCTTCCTTGAATGATAACAACATACTGAACTATAGTAGAATCATCGAAAGCAGGGGCCCTGGCAGCGGAGGGGTTACCTGTTGGACTGCTAACCACGAGGTGAGCAGTTGAAAACCACCTGTCACTCAGCAGGAGAAAGATGAGGCTTTCTACTCCCATTGAGATTTTTTTTGCATGACTGCACCCTGGTGGTGGGAGTAGGAGGCGCAGCCTTGCTCCTGGAGAGTGCTGCAGAATTTGAACCTCCAACCCAGTAGGCCGCAGTCCCGCGCACAACCACTACGCCACCGGGGCTCAGCCCTTCCCATTGAGATTTACAATCTGAGAAACCCACAGGGCGTAGTTTTACCTCTGGCCCACAGGGTTTCAATGGGGTAAAAATGACCTCATGGCGGTGGGAACTGGTCAAAGCAGGGAATTAATACGGACACAACACAACTACCTATGTTACAGGCCGGCACCAGTAGCTTTTCTAATGTTCTTTTCCTGTTCTAGTGCATTTACGGGTGTGTGATCGGGTCCACAACCTCTCTCTCCCTTCCATTAGACAGTGCTTTTCTGCGTGGCCTTCCCTTTCGCTTCTTTCAAAAGTCTGTGCTTACAGTCTAAGATTCTGTCTTATCCAACTAATTGGGGGTGGGGGGGCATTTAATTAAGCTAAATGAGGCATAGCCACAGTGAGGAGTCATTTCAGAAACAACTGGTGAGATAAACAGAAATAATCTTGTTTTGTTTGCAGGCTGACATACTTTTCACCGAGTGTAAAAATTCAGCTCAAGGAACAAATAGTTTCGTGACCTTTTAAGGACTCCTTTAGAAGACCAATAAATGCAAACCACTTGTTTTGGGGAATTGTTTATGAAATGCTGCCAGCCCAACATTGTGGGCCTTTGCTAAGCCTTTCATAAGGTCCCTATGCCTACATGCTAACTGGGCAAAATGCAATCGTAAGTCAAGCTTCTGTAGATCATTAGAAAGAGTGTACTATGTTGACATGTGCTAGCAAAGCCTCTCCAGGTACTTTTTTTTGGTGTGCAGCTGGAAATAATCTAAAGCGACTAGCAAATCAGCAAGCACGTGTTAGATGACACCCGGGCGCTGATTTGCATAACACTGGAGCATCACATCCCAGGAAAGTGAGGGGGAAAAAACTGTAGGCATACAGTCCATAAAGAGATGATCAGAAACCAAAAACAGGTTGCCTCTCCTTCCTTCAACGAGTTATCCTTACACATTTAAAAATGGCGCTGGGGTATTCTCTCCCTGAATGGGGCGAACTGTTCCCTTCTTAATCGGGGCAGGTATGTCGGGCCATCAGGTTCCAGCCTGTTGGGATCAAATGTATAATGTGCTGGTAAGGTTCCTAAAATGTAGGGTACGACACTAAGATGTGGGACGAAGCATAATCGTTAAAATGTTGAGAGCAAAATAACTTGCTACGTCTCTCTCTTGGAACGCTCCTTAGAAGCACAGACAGCGAGACTTCATCTTGGATGCTTTGGACAGGTTAGCAGGAGAGACTGGTCCCTGGAAAAGGACATGCTTGGTCAAGTTAGTGGGGTAATAAAGGAGAGGAAGAGCCTGGAAGGCTGGCTTGATAGTGGCAGCAATAATGGGCTCAAATGCGAGAACTGTGAGGGTGGGGGAGGGCCGGGTGTCCCCTTCTGCCGTACAGAGGGGCACTGTGGGTTACAGTCGACCTGACGCCTCACAACACGTTGCGGCAACGATTTAGAGATCACCCTTCGTCTACAGTATCCTCGTCTTCTTTTAAGACACGCATGCTGGAGTTGTACTGACACAGTGGCTGCAACAATGGACTGGAACACAACTGTGAAGACGGGACAAGGTCGGGGGTGTTCTGCTCTGTGATATGTAGGGTCGCCCCCCGTGGGAACTTCCTGGTTGGCACCGAACATCATGCTGGAAGGATAGGCAGCTAGGAGGCAGATGTCACACTTCCTCCCACTTGGCTTCAGACGATGCCTGGGCAAATGGCCCACCCACCCTAGCCTTAGCTCAGTTGAGTCTCAACCTAGGGTTCTTAAAACTTAGAGGGTCCCTAAGAATACATACAGTATATGGTGCTTCAGAAGATATTTTTTTAGTGTTTCAAAGAACCTAAAAGAACATGTGTCCGAGGTAGCTGTGGTAGTACACAAACGCTTTCTTTTATTTTTGTTACAGCTCTGTCAAGTCAGTGTTGTCATTCTAGCTATCTAATCCTAAACATAGTGTATTTGAACCATGCGGGCCAGGGAAGAAAAAAAAATGAGTTATTGAAAAATAACAAGCTAACCTTTGAGATGACTTTCAGCTCTAGAAGTAACCATCCACATGTGTTTAGCACTCATGTGGAGGTGAGTGAGTCCGAAGAGGAAGGGAATGAAGACATTAACCGATCATAAATGGTGACATGCAGTGTATCAGGCACTCTGCAGACATTTTCTTACCAAAGCCCATCAGAGCCCTCTGATGAAGCACGCACGTTGGCGCTGCCTGTGGAGGTGGGGTACACATGTTTCATGCCCATCAGCTGCCAGTAACTGACACGGTCAGACTCTTGCCGTGCTTCCGTCCCATATGAACGGGCACCCGCCCCACTCACTGCCACTGATTAGATGCCACGGACTCTTTGGGACCATGGAGAACAGGGTAAAACTTCCCCTGTGAGTTTCTGAGGCTATAATTGGTTGTGGGAGTACGAAACCCCATTTTTCTCTTGTAAAACTACCACCATTCCTATAAAAGTTACATCCCAGAAAACCCACCGGGCAGTCCTGCCCTGTCCTCCACATGAGCCCACGAGT
Source organism: Nesogale talazaci (assembly GCA_004026705.1). Lineage (NCBI taxonomy): Eukaryota > Metazoa > Chordata > Mammalia > Afrosoricida > Tenrecidae > Nesogale > Nesogale talazaci. Next base: position 150,380 of record PVJH01001196.1, on the reverse strand, counting down.
CAAATGCGCCTCCGAGGCCGTGGGTAAGTGAATGAGGAAACACTTTCACCCACACTCACTGCCGTGGAAGGGCTCCGGCCTCCTGAGAGACCCTCCTGAGAGACCCGGAGAGACCCCTCCGGTTTCTGAGCAGACCGCCTCATCTTAGCGAGCTCTTCATAGTTTCGTTTTCCTAATTGGTAACAGGATGACCTCTCCTGTTTGTTCTCCTCGTGTACGATCTCAGCTTGTATGCCAATCTGGCTGGCCGGTCCAGCGGCCAGGCCAGGGAGCCAGGGAGAGGCTAAGATGTGGCCTGCGTGGCTCCTCACTGGCGCAGTATGGCTCTCGGCGGCCATGTTCTCTCCCACCACGCAGCCCTACTGGTGGGTGAGCAAGCAGTGTGCTCCGGCCACGGCCCGAGGAGAGCCTGTCACCCACTCCACAGAATTGGTGACAGCGATTTATTTCTAACCATCTCTGTGCACACTCGCAGGGTCAGGAGCTGGCCGTGCCTTGCCCCACGGTAATCCTCCCTCACAGGGCAGCGCCATCAGCATACGCAGGGGGAGGCGTGACTCACAGAGTTTTCTAGGACCCAGTTTGTAGGGCTGGAAACCCTCGTCTCCAGTACCCGTGTGCATAGTGTCCGTGTAACTGGACACATTTTTTGTTGCCTCAGAGGTTCTTTTTCATCTTCTTTCATCTGTCCACATGGAGAATTTATCAGTTGTTTTGTTTTCCTTCAAATGTTCCTAACACTAGAGAAATAGTTCTTTCCCACACCTTTGTTACAAGAACTAATTTGGAAGCAGTCCTGTCCCCCCTGCAGTACACAGGACACTCGCTGTCCAGTGCAGTGGGTCCTAATTGTGAAACACACAACCCGAGGTCAACAGATGTCCAGCAAATGTTAGTTGCTGTCAGGGGTCACCAAGTCAGTTCCAACCAATAGCAATCTTATGCCAAACAGAGCCAAGCACTGCCCGGTCCTGGCTGTACTCACAATCGTTCCTATGCCCACTGCACCCCTTGTTGTGGCCTGGGTTTCAGTCCATCTAATTCCCCTCTGTTTTACCACACATGTCCTTCTCCAGGGACAACATGCCCAAAGTAGGTCAGCCAAGGTCTCTCCATCCTTGCCGCTAAGGAGAATTCTGGCCATGCTTCTTCCAAGGCAGAATGGTTTATCCTTTTAGCAGTCCCTGGTACTTTTGACATTCTTTTCCACGATTCAAATGCTACGTTAAAGATGGAAGAGAGTGACGTAAAATAAGGGAAGCAGGGCAATTTAGCTAGAGACAAGATTTGAAGGTGCATTTACTTGGAAAAGTAAGTGCTGGATTTCTCATTAGAAGGAAGGCGAGTCTTAGGACTTCTTACTCCCCAGGAGAACCACATTTACACAATTCCTTTGTCGAGAAACTGAGCTTTCTGTGATTCCATGTGGACACATGTGGGCTGTGTAAAAACACACGGGATGTGTAGCACACGGTAAACAGAAAGCAATGATCTTGAACAGGTCAAATCCTTGAACCCATCATTAATAAATGTCTCTCCTGCATTCAGCTACTCGGGCTGCTGGGAGCCTGTTTTCTTCAAGTACTTCAAACACTGAGATCCAGGAACGTTTATTATTTTAATCCATTACAGGCAGTGCATGATTTAACTTTACTGGTTGTGGTAGTGGTAGTGGTTATAAGTGGGGGTACAGCAATGTTCTTTTACACATCATTTCAAAAGGGTTTAATTATATTTTATAGTTTGGGCCAGGAATTCGGCTTGTTTTCTGGTCTAACAAGGTTCAAATGGAGTTCAGGTCAGTGATGAATCAGAAGGAGAAGCCAGAGATGGTTATCTCTCGGCACTGAGCTCATCTCCCTCTACGAAAGGCTGGGCAGGTACATCGTGTTCAGTGCACCCCAGCGCTGGAGAGCGTGCTGATAGCTGAAGTTGGTTGCTTGTTTGAGAATTTTTATTTTCCATGTGGACTCGAAATGAATACATCAGAAATCGGATCCAGCAGTTATCCCCACAGTCACTACCTTATGCATTCTACTCCCATTGGAATCCCAAATCACAGTGTTCTCAAAACAACAAGAACAGCGGCAAAAATCGGCACAAAGCTCCGGGATTCGGTCAGGCACACCATGAGAAATGTACAACTTGACCACGGAAAAAGTCCAGTCTCCCCGGTAAAAGATGCAGAAAAATGCATTCATATAATCCCGTTAAACAGAGGAGAATAGTGCCTGGACAACAGACATCTGTCTGGGTGATTGATTGTTTTTAAAATAAAATACTCTTACTTCTTTTTTCAAGGGCCGGGGCAGTTCTAAGGTGGTGGCATCGCAATTGTGTATGCTATCTAACATTTTATCTGCTTGTGCAAGGCAATTAGAGCGAGGGGAATCACCTCCCTGGGACTTGGTCTCCACTGGTCCCCCAATTCATCCCTAAGAGGGGACTCCAGGATCTCCCACGGTGAGGCTTTCACAAGAAGCGGAATTCTCCATGATGTAGGTGCAGTCGTGTGGGGCATCAGACAACTCATCAGGACAATGTCCGCTCTATTGACTACCCAGCAGACTTGTGGACGTCCTCCTGCCCCACATGAGTGGGCTGTGAGTCAGGACTGACTGGAGAGCAACTAACAAAACCATTCCACTTATTTGTGTGTATGCGTGAATGTCTCCATTGTGCAGTGAGATGCACAGAAAAAACAGCACCAACTTACTCAGGAAAACAAAAGCCAAAACTACAGATAATTTAAGCATGGCCAAGAGAGAGACAGAGAGAGAGAGAGAGAGAGAGAGAGAGAGAGAGAGAGAGAGAGAGATGCCAGTTCCTCAGTAGCAACTTTGAACCTTGTTATCAAGTAATTGGTGGGCATGTGACCAGGATTAAGAGAGGTGCTGGGTCCTGGCTCCAGGTGAAGTGATGTATGTCAGGTTGTCAGGGTCTCCCGGCCATCTGTCTGCCCGCCGATGTTTTACTTCTGCAAAACTACGAACACACCCCCACCGGAGGTACTGAAGAGAGCCATCAGAATTCTTCTGCTTTTCATTATCACAGGATCCAGGAGCTCCTCTCACTGTCACGACAATCCCCTCTGACCCTTGTGTTTGCACTTGTGCGGGGTGTGCCAAAACACCAAAACCCCAGCTACGACGGACCCAACGGGGGCTCCCCCTCTTCCTTGAGTGCTGGGACTTAGTGTCTGGAATGGCAGGGCGCCATGCCTGCACCCCGTATTCATTAAGGTTTGTTAGTGACGTGCATCACTGTCTACAAGCCACACTTCGCCTGCACCCCTCCCTGGCTGCTTCCCAGTGGTGGGCGTCCCCTGGCTTTGACTGTCCCAGCATTCATTTCCCATTGTGCGGGCACTGGAAAGAGATATTGTTTCTTTCCAAAAGGAACAAGAGTCTTCGGGGTGTTGTAAATGGCTTGCTATTGCTACTTATTACTTGACGTAATCATATCTAATTTCAAGTTTTATTTCCCAGGTGGTCGCGCTTGCCCCTCTGCAGCCCCCCCCCCCCGAGTTTGTGACAATGCTTTCCAAGATGCAGCTCGCCCTGGGGTGGAACACTGGCGCTCCACAGGGGATCAATCCGTGAGCTGGTGACCCGAAAAGGGGCTTCCAGGTCTACCAGGCCTGCGCACGGCGAGCAGGCGAGGCACGCCCATACTCTCGCTGGTGCTTTGCTTCGGTTCGGTCGGCTGACACTCACGGATCACACATCTGGATGGCAGAGGTCGGGGCAGTGAAAGTTATTTAAACCACAGCTCTCTGACTAGGCGCTCAACTCACGACTTTTTGCCGGGGTGAAATGTCCCCGAAGGGGCTCATGGACAGAGAGGGTGCCCGTCCGACTGCTAGTTTTCCAGCTCTGACGAAGCTGTCTGCCGAGATGGCCTCGCAACGTGGGCTCTCCCCTCCACACTTGGTGGAACCCCACACTCGGTCATTGCCAGTTGCCTTTCCTGGTCCCCATGGAAAGCCCATCTGCGACACTGCCGGGAAGGAACCAGACAGCCTCCAGCCCAGCTCTTTCGCAGCTCGGAAGGGTGGCCCCAGGCTTGCCGAAACCTAAGGAGTGCGGCCCTCCCGGCCCATAACTTACTCTGACAAGGGGAGCGGACGGCTGCAGCTCACTCCCACCCGGCCTGGAGAAAGGGTACGCCGCCAGCTCAGAATTTATAGCTACGTGCTTACGATTTCTCCAAACCCCATACTCCAAACGGTTGAAAAAAAAAAAGATGTGTGTGAATGCGCAGTGGGGGGGCGGTATTGTTTTTAAAAAGAACATGCGATAGAATAGGGTTGGATATAATGGCTAGCAAAAGAAATGCGACCTACCTGAAATGATTTCATAAAATATGATAAAATTTCTCAATGAGATTCATTTAGTGACTGGCACAAAGCCATGGGGTTTTCTATATTATATACCAACTTTACAAAGGCAGGCAGTCCACGGGAATCAGAGCTGTGGGGGCACTTTACCAAAGACAAATGGGAAACATGTACTTTGTCTAGCAGAAATACAATTACGTTCTACACCTTCTCAGTAAGTAATGTGCAACCATCTCGTCTTAAAATTGTGTAAGTGGATTTGGAAACATGGAGATTGTCTGAATGAGAACCGGCCCTGGCTCGGGGAAGGGAAGTGAACTTTGCTCTCTCGCGCTCTCATTGTTCCCCTTTTCCAGGACACTCCCCACGCGCCCCTGCCAGGTTCCGTGGTTTAAAGGCTGAAATCATTAGGCAGACTCACAATGTTGCTCAGGCCTTTCCCAACTGCGGAGATCTGTCTAGGACTCATTCTCAATTGTGTTTCTCTAATGACTACTTAGCACAGAAGGTTTCTCCAGCAGTACAAATCTATTTCAGCTCTCAAATTAAAACTCATCTGGAAAGGACCGTTTCACCCTGTTTATATAACATTGTCACATAAAGAGTGTAAAAAAAAAAATTTCCCTAAAAATAGCTTGCGTAAGTTAGGGATTAGAGTAGTTTCTGCTGCTATAATTGTTCCTTTGTAGTTTTTTTTCCATGATGTTTTTGCACAGTGTTTTTGACTGTGTTTATTAAAGTCAGCACATCAAAAAGGATCAAAGGGAAAGTGAGTGAGAACCAAAGAAACCCCAAGTGTGTTGTCTCATTGGGGAGTTATGCAGATTCGCATAAACAAGTGAAAATGGTTGAGGTTTTAATGAAAATTTTCTAAAATTATTTTATCTTAAGTCATTCTATATAATAACATCTGTACAGCAGATGGCTACACTGTACCAAGGCCGTGTTCCTTTTTCTTTCTGTTTAATAGTACATCTGAGATGACTACTTTTGTCACCGTGCTCAATTTGGTCCAGCAAATAATTTGAAAAGTGCAGCTGCTGCAGATGGTCACAATAGTTATATAAACTGTAAAATCAAAGACACAGCGAAACATTTCAGCAATAGATCCAAATTATAAAAATCTGACATTTGTTCCGTGGGGCTCAAAGATACACTATAAAAGATTTTAGCTCAAGGCAGAACTATGTCACTTGAAAAACACACAAAGGACGAAGACTACTGGTAAGAGTTTTTGCAGGAGGTGGGTGGAGGGGAGCGCTAGGGGACCTTTTCCCCTCTTTTTTAAAAACCACTTGCTAAAACAATATACCTTGAATGTATATTCTGCATATATTTTATCTCAAGTAATAACTTTTTAAGATACTGAACTATACAATCAACTGTTTGAAGCATACATTATATTTTTGCTACTGCTGCTTTTAACAACAAATTATATTTTGGAAAACATCTGGAAACCTCCAGTTAAAATCTTTCTACAACCCCACCTCAGCATGAACTAGAAACCACACAGTCATATGATCAGTTGAAAACGTCTCTCTCTTAAATTATCATTCAGCTGACTTCTACTGTCATCTTCAATTGTTCGAGCATCCTGGTGTATCAAACAGAAATATAGTGATTTGGCATTTGTTATGGTCTCATCATAAAGTCTTCCGATCAGAAGGCTAGCTTCTTTTTTGATTTGATGCATGGAGAGAACTGTTGGGGGGTGTTTGCTGGGCACTGCCTATGAGCATGAAATAAAGGACGTCTTAGTCAAGGCCAGGGTTTCTCTTTCTGCGTTTACTAGATTCAAGAACAAAGTTTGATGAGGAGTGCATTTCTCCATTTCTACTGAGTCTACCAATGTGTATAGCACAGAGAGTGAAAGGTCTAATTATATTCTGGGGTTATTTACCAAGCTGACACCCTTGAACGTGGGTAAGCTATGAGCAGTGGAGGAGCAGCCAGGAGTGTGAAGATGGGAAAACAGAGTGTGCCAGAGTTCTGAGGACAGGACACATCGGTTATTTCACTTGGTGGAGGGAGGCCTGAGCCTGCCCCTCCGATGGCCAAGGTACAGCCGGCACGGCGTGGGAACTGGCCCAGGGTTGCGATTTATTTGTGGAAAAAAGCAGCCGTCATAGGCCCCAGTGTTTCATGGTCTTCCATGTCCCATGAACTTTACATTTTTCATTTCTAAACTCTTAAGACAATAAAAAAAATACAGAGCTTTTAGCTGGCCTGGTCACAAATATTTCTGGTGAGGAGGAAATAAATCACCTAATTTTTTTGGCTTAGGGCTCATACTTCTCAACTATAAACCCTTTTCTTTATCTCTTAAATTGCCTGTGCCTACATTGGCTCTTTGGAGCCTGGTTACAGTTCATCTCCAGCTGCCACTGACTTACTTTTGACCGAGCAACTCAGCTGTCTGCAGCAGGAGGATAGCCTTTATTGATGGCACTAACCCCCAGCCCTGCCTAAATATTAACGTGGGGGTGGGAGGGATTTCCCTTTGGCTACTTTTACTCTCGAAGCACAATTTCTGGCCTTGTGCCCTGAACTTTTACAGTAGCCATTCCTGTGACTGACGACTGCTATTTCCCACCTGTGCCTACCCTGCTCCCCACCCCCAGGCTCTTACATTCCTCCTTTTTAATTCAGCGTGAAAACTGCACAGTTTAATTGGGGAAACAGGAGAGGGAAATGGAGATGTCACTGTGAGTTAACTTCTTCCTTTCTCACCCATCAGTGACACTCGGTCCATGGGGGTTGGCCTCTCTGTCAGGTGGGCTGCAGAAGCCTGGGGCTCTCAGGCATCAATTGCTCCCAGTGACACAGTGCTGGAGTGCATGAGCATCACCTGCGGGGCCTGGGGAAAGGTGGACTGGCGGGTGCTGTGCCCAGAAGGGCTGATCCAGCACGTCTGGGGTGGGGTCTGAGAGTCCGCATTCCGGATGAGTTCCCAGATGAGGCTGATGCTGGTGGGCCTGAGACCACACTTGGAAAGCCACTGACCCTTTATTTTCCCACCGCAGCTAGCTGAGGTGGAAAGGCATGCTGCAATGAACAGCTTTGGAAACAGTTATAGGAATGTCTTCAAGACGTGGATGAGAAGTGTTTCATTTATGGCACTGAAATACTTTGGATCAAAGAATTCGCTATGAAGTGATCTCAGAAATAACTTACCGGGTACTTTGGGGGCTGCTTTCAGAGTCAGGCTCCCACTGAGGCTGGATAAAGAAGCTAACAGGCACGGTTTACTGGGGTGGGGAATGGTTTCCATGGAGACCACAATCTGAGTCGTATGGACGGCAATTTTCTGAAAGCCTGAAACGGCTCGCCACAGGTTCTCCGGAAGTGCAGTCTGTTGTGCTCCATCACCCTGAGCTTCGGGCTGGGGCCACTTCCCTCGGTAACCCTTGGAGGCTGGAAGGTCAGTCTTGTTTGGCACAGGGTCTGACAAGGCTGATGTCTCTGGGCTGGGGGGTGAGCTCTGTGCATTGGTTATCTTCTTTAAAAAATGCTTTATCTGATCCAGCTTGGTAAAACTCAGGTTGGCTTTCAAAGGCTTCGATATATCCAAGTGGATGTCTGCTATAAAATGGAGACAGATAAGAAAGTTATTGAAGTTTTTTTGATTAAATAAAAGCCTTTACTTTTCTGTCAAACTCTTACTCGTCACCCAAGACCTATGCTGTGGGCTCAGTAACATGTCAGAATGTTGTTTTTCTGTACTTGTTACCAAACTATTCTTTCCCGTGTACTTGGTTACTTAAAGGAAGGCATTTCCTGGACAACTTGGACAACTTAGGTGTCTAGATGCTTAAAATTCCTGACAAACACGTGACTGTCTGTTCCTGATACAGCAAGGGCCACACATGAACATCAAGGCCACTTATTTAAACTTCTGCCCTCCCACTCCAAGGCAAAAGGAAGACATCGTCTCAGTTTGCTACTTAACTGAGACTGGTGTCCTTCATACTTATCTTACTTGATACTATTTTAATACGAACTTCCATAAACTTATTATAAACACTGGTGGTTTAGAGGTTATACTGTGGGCTGCTGTCCTCGGGATTAGCAGGTCAAAAAGAAAGATGAGATTTTTTACTCCTATGAACAGTTAGTTTTGGAAACTGGCACTCACCTAATCTGTGTCAATTTGAGGATTAAGAGTGTAGGGGTGGAGTCTACCCTGTCAATCTGGAGATAGCCAATGAGATCTCTGTGTGGGCATGGCTTTCTCCTGAGAGTTCTGGGAAATCTGGCCATGTTTCCCCCTTGGAGGTGAGAGATTCACTACTCAGTCCCTTGGAGCTGCTCCACTGGCTTGACTGACAAGGCTTAGACATCCCTGAGACGACACAGCAAACTACCTTAGTCCTCCTGAGCCGGACAAGCCACACAGACGCATCCAGACCTCTGAAACCAGAGAAGCCACAGAGACACCCCGGCCAGCGCTGCGATGCTTCTACCACCACTGACTTTGCACCCACTGGCCTGTGATCTTCCTGCATTCAGCATCATTGCATATGTTTTGTGATTCTCGAGAGGACTTTATAGATTGCTGTTAGACAGAGAAGCTAATATTGGATTTATAACGTTGGTCTCACCTGGATTGGGATGTTTTCTCAATGTTCAATTGCTCCTGTATACAAATCTCTTTCTTATACACAGAAGAGTTTCTATGGATTTGTTGGTCTAGTCTACCCAGACTAACATAGAAACCCACAGGGGTTATTCTATTCTGCCCATGAATCAAAACTGACTTAATGGCAGTGAGTTTTGTTCGACTTTTGTTCAAACGACTGACTGAAGTAGCCCACATAAGCCACACATTATCTTTTCAAGCATGTGTGCTCTGTTGCTCATAGGAGTCTCCACCTCTTTCTCTATATTCTGCATGAATGAAAACTTCAATACCTTACTTAATGCTGAGATCTCTGAATGTTTACAGGCATTTTATACACATGTGTTAGTCACATAATCTCATGTCAACTTGAGATATTACGAGTGAAGGGGTGGAGTCTGATGATGCTTCCTTGTGGTCATGGCCTTCTCATGAGGATTGTGGGAACTTCCTCTCTTTCTTCTGGGAGACAGAACACCCACTTTTTCTGCTTCACCTTCGGGTTGAGGAGCCACACTCAGAGAGATGAAGGAGTTAGGCTAAGATGCTGCCACCGCCACTGGCTCTACCAAGCTTTTAACCAACTGGCCTGTGGCATCACTGCATGTGCTATCTGAGTCTGTATATGGGCTAATATTGGACTTATGGACTTGATCTGAACTGGGCTGGGATGTGTTCTCAATATACAACTTCTCTTTGATATAAAACTGTCTTTTACACGAGTGTCCCTGGATTTGTTTCTCTAGTCAACGTGAATGAACACATTTTCATACCATGAGTGGGGTAGCATTTTGTTCTTACCAGAACAGATACCTATTCTGGATGTGGATTTGTCTTCCCTACGCTCAATAGTTTTGCCAAAGCTACCATTCGCAGAATTACAGAATGCCTTATCTACTGGCATGACATCCCACATAGCATTGCTTCAGACCAAGGAACTTACTTCATAGCAAATGAATTGTGGCAATGGGCCCATGCCCATGGAATCCATTGGTAGTATCATGTTCCTCATTATCCTGTTATAGCTGACTTGATAGAACAGTGGAATGGCCTCCTAAAGACACAACTACAATGCGAGCTAGGTGGCAACACCTGGTGGGGCTGGGCCAATGTTCTCTAGGAGGCTGTATATGATCTCACCCAGCAGTCAATAGATGGTGCTCTATTTCCATTAGCCAAGATTTGTGGGTCCATGAACCAAGGGGAGGAAGCCGGAGTGGCACCACTATTATTCCTAGTGATCCATTTGCAGCATTTCTGCTTCTGTCTCAACAACCCTATGCATTTCAGGCCTGGAGGACCTACTTCCAAAGGAAAGAACTCTCCCACCTGGAAGCAAAGCACTGAATCCACTGAACTGGCAGCTAAGAATGCCCCCTTGGTCACTTTGGGTGCACCGAGTCTTTAAATCAACAGGTCCAAAAGGGTGTCAATGAACTGAAAGTGGTATGACTGATCCCAGTAACCAAGGGGAATTTGAACTGGTGCTACATAATGGAGGTAAAGTAGAATAGGTCTGAAATCCAGATTTCCCAGGCCATCTCTTAGTATTACCATGCTCTGTGATTAAAGTAAATGGTAAACTTCAGCAACCAAATCCTGAAAGTACTGTTAATGACCTACATCCCTCAGGAAAGAAGGTCTGGGTTACCCCACCAAGCAAAGAACCACGGTCAACTGAGATGCTGGTCGAGGGCAAAGGTAATACAGAATGGAAGAAGATAGTTCTACCTATCAGTTATGACCACGTGATAAATTGCAAAAGTGGGGTTTGTGATTGTCAATATTTTTTTCTTTATATGTGCTTATTGACTACCTTTCCTTTGTTCACAAACAATATACCAGATAAAAAAAGATTCACTGTGTTTTCATTTATATATATGATTGATATATGATGTTAGGTGTGTGATTTCATTAATGTCTGGAAATTATATATGGCTAAAGAATTGTGTTTAAGTGTCAAGCTGGCAAGGGGTGGACTGTGATAAGTTAGGTTTCTTATGCCAACTAGGCTTCCATAGGAACACGTGGGCAGAGGTTAGTCAGGTCACAGCTTGACTGGAGGGCAATGAAATTAGTGTCTACCCAAAGCCTGCCACCTTCTCTTTCTTCCCGTTGACTGGAGGAGTGCTCTGCTGCCTGAGCTAGACCTTTGCCTCCACTGTGTGCTGCACTACTGTGGACCAAGCCCAACCCATGGATTGTGCCGTACATTGCTGATGTTCCATCAAGACTTGCCTCATCATGCTGCTGGTGAGTACCTCCCTGGAGCTTGAGGATGGTGGATTGTGTCAATGAGCAAACATCTTGAGACCCCGTCTTGACTTGCTTCGCTAAGCTCCTGCTCCACTCTGCTGTCTGTGGCTGACTTTGCCTGTTTTGCCTCAGGACAGACTCCACTCTCTGCTTCCTTGACCTTGGGTTGGCAGCCTGTGTGAGTTGAACTAAGCCCACTGTACTGCTGTATGGATTAATTAGCCATAATATTCCCACTTGCTATATAAATATATATTCATAAGTGTCCTGGTTTTGTTTCTCTAGAAAGTTCTGCTTGACAAAACACACTACCAATAGTTACTGTGTTTACTTGTCACTTGATAAAATCAACTATTTATAATTATTATGACTGTTTCTATCATTCAGTCTCACCCTGTATTTTATGAAATTTATCAAAGACACAAGACTGGAAGCACCGCAAATGAAGGACACATTATGTGTCCTTATAGCCCAGTGTCTAGCACAGTATGTTTTGCCTGAGGTATGTGGTTAATAGAGGTTTGCATTGATCTAACCCGAACAAATGTTCTTTTAGTTGGAAATTGGAGCCTGAGGGTGATACCAGAAGAAATAAGCCCAGGTGAAGCTAGGAGTGGTAAAGTTCTTCAGCAGATGAAGTTAATATTTTTTAAATGTCATTGATAGCCTTCTGACACCTACCTTCAGATGTTAGGAATTTCAGACTTCCTCCTGCCTTCTCTCGCTCCCTCCCGGAACCACCTCTTTGCAGCGTGCCCTCCCTTGGGCTTGGCCTTTGGGCTTTCTTCCTCCGGCCGAGCAAAACTCTGAGCCAGGTCCTCCTCTGCCATACCAACGTGTTTCCTACTCCGTATATATAACAGGATTTTAAAAAATCCTTGGAGCAATTATTCCTTTCTTTTTAAAAAAATATGACATTGCCATATAACTCATTACCCATTGCTGTTGGCTTATTTCTACCTTTAAAAAGAATACTATTTTGAATAATGGTGTCCTGACTATTTGTGTGCAAGTTTTGTGTGGACATATGTTTTCAGTCTTCTTTGGTGTATCCCTAGGAGTGGACCTGCTGAGTCATATTTGATTATAGCCATCCTAATAGGCATGATGTGGTATCCCATTTGAATAATGGTGCTCTGAACATTTGTTTTGTATGGACATATGTTTTCAATCTTCTCTACTATATACCTCTGAGTGGAATTACTGAGTCATATTTGATTAGAGTCATCCTACTGGGTGTGAAGTGGCATCCCACTGTGGCTCTGATTAGTATTTCCCTAGTGACTAATGATGCCAAACCCCTTTTTCATGTTTTTTTTTTTTTTTTTTTTTGTGTGTGTGTGTGTGTGTGTGCAATCTCTTGGGGAAATGGCTGCTTCAGATCTATTGTCCAGTTTTTAGCTGGGCTCTCTGTCTTTTTATTATTACTAAATTGTGTGAGCTCTTTCTGTATTCTAGATACAAGTCCTACATGTTTGATAAGTTGCCTTTTTTTCTTCCTTGGCAAGTATCATTTTTAATCCCAAAAAAAAGTTTTTAATTTTTGTAAAATCCAATTGATCCATCCCTTCTTTCATCACTTGTGCTTTCCGTATTTTGGTTAAGAACCCATTGTGCGTGCTTTCTTCTCAGAGCTTTATCCTATTCTCTCTCATTTACCTGTGCCATGTCTGGAGGCGCCCTGGTGCTGTTGAAGCGGTTACATGCTGGGCTGCGAGCTGCATGGTCGGCAGTTCGAAACCATTAACGGTTCTCAGGGAGGAGGACTGGGCTTTCTATTCCCGTACACAGTTATAGTCTCAGAATCCCACAGTGGGGTCACTATGATTCAGCCCTGACTTAATGGTAGTTTTGGTGGTTTAGGTATGAGGCTGATGGGAAACAGTAGAAATTGGAATTTTCTGCACACTTACAGCTCTATCTACACAGCCTTGAATGTGAGCTTCCAAACCATTTTCACAGAAAATCACACATACCTTTCACCTCAATGAAGAAACAAGAACAACCTTCTCAATTTAACAACACTAGAAAATCAAAATGCTACTAAGAAAAAAACTAAGATGTTGGGGCTTGATGTTACATGCTTTTGACCAAGGTTCATAACACAAAGACTTAAACTAGGAGTCAGAAATGCTGACTAGCTATAAAAACAGCTCAGTCACCAACCACAAAGATGCCAAGATACTGACCCACACCAACTGCCAGATTTCAGGACTCCCCATTCCCTGACTGTACACTGGGAAAACATCCATGGAGTCATATACAAGATACTACTTCACTATGGACTCGCATCTTTCAATGACCATCATGGTGCCAGTGACACAGAAAAACAGCTTTTAAACCTCTAGTTACCTGCCTAACTCAAACTGTGAAACTCAGCCCAAATCACTTCCTCTAGGCAATTCATGATCTGTGAGACTGAGAAAAATGCTTCTCATTGCTTCCAGAAGACCCTGCATATGCTGCCATCACCAGAAACCTATCTACATGGCTTTGATACTCACCTGCTTAAGTGACCAGCAGAGTCCAAACAACTCTGAGCCATACCTACCTTCCCAGGTGCCTTGGCTGAGTCTGAGCCACCAATCTCTCAGCTAGTCTTGTGTACTTCATTATTTGCCCTACCCAGTCTCACAGCAGAGCAGTACCTCCCAAAACCCCAAACTCATTGTCATCGAGTGGATTCCAAATCTTAGTGACTCCTTAGGACAGAGCAGAATTGCCACCATGGGTATTTGGGCAGGGTGACTCTTTATAGGAACAGAAAAGCCTTGTCTTTCTCCCATGGAGGGGCTAGTGGTTTCAAACAGCTCACTTTGCTGTTAGTAGCCCGATGTGTAACTATTTCACCACCAAGGCCCCTTACCAGTAACTAGCAGATTATATATATATACACATATATATACACAACACACATATATAACATATAACATATATAATATATTATATGTTCATGTAGTGATCACATGCATGATGGGTCACTTCATGCCAGAGCACCCCAGCAGTAGTTGAATCTTGTTTTCCGAGCAGCAGACTTTTAATGATGTTCCCCTAGCCCTAAATTCTCATCCCTCGGTTGGTTATTCGGTCAAAAACTAAGCTAATCTAGGTAGTTGTGCTGTGAAAGGGTTTCACAACTTTAATTCACGTCCCAGAGCTGTTGAGCTAACACATGGAGACTATCTGATAAATCTGCTCTTATTTCACAAGTCTTTTAAAGGGCAGATGAGGGAAGCAAAGGGGAAGTCAGCTGCAAAACTAGAGTAGCTTTCTTGATGTCATCACCACTTGGAGAACGAGAGGGTTATTTAAGAAGTAGCAGAAAAGCTGTAGTAGCTGAGGGAACGACCCCTGAAGGCAGAGTCGTTATGCCTTGGGCTGTGATCTGAAAAGTCAGCAGTTCGAAACCACCAGCCACTCTGCAGGAGCAAGATAGGGACTTCTATTCCAATAAACGGTGACAGACTTGGAAACTCCTGGGGCATTCTGACCAGTCCACAAAGGCTCGCTATAAGGCAACATCGACTTCATGGGAGGGAGTTTAAGAAGTGAGAGTGAGTGAGGAAGCAACCAATGGTTCAACCACAAGGAAAGGACTCGACAACTGGATGACGCTTTGAGAAGACAGAGCTGCTGAGATTCTTTCTCATACACTCTTAGAAGGAATGCAAATCCAGCAATCACGGGAACTTACTCTAGAGGAATGAAGATGGATGTGCACAACAACCTAGACAAGACTATTACAAACAGTTTTATTCCTAAACACCCAAAATTGGAAGCAACCTCGAGGACATTCAATGGATACATTTTTGCATGACTCAGAATAATGCAGTGATACTCAGCAAGAAAAAGTAATAGGCTACTGATACATGCAGCAACATGGAGGAATTTCTGACAGAAAAAGGTTAGATGCTGTATCATTCCATTTACACAACATTCTCAAAAGCCCCCCATCTGCACCCCCCCAAAAAAAAGCCCAGGCAAGGGAGAAGAGTGGATTGGATGTCAGGGTGTATAAGTCTTGAGAAATCGGGTGATGGCAGCAGTCAAGCTCTTGATGGCGGTCACCAGAGGTTGTGGCTGTTAGGTTGCCCTGATGCTCCTGCCTATGTTTGCAGCCACGGTGCCAACTATTTTGTGGAGGGGCTTCCTCTTTTTCAGTGCCCCTCTATTTTACCAAACATGATGTCCTTTCACCAGGGACTGACCGTTCCTGACAAGACGAAACATATGCTTAAATTCGTAGAATTATGACACCAGAAAAAGATGGGGGGGGGGCGCAGTCTATTGTGTGTTAACTTAAACGTTAAAAAAAAATTCGATGGCTTTGTTGTCATGTGGCAAAGACGAGTTGTTCCCACCTTATTTCATAACTTTTTCCCCTTTTCCTTTCGTGTTGTTCAAAAGGCTTGAAGGTGCACTTATCTAAGTTTGCCCAGTTTAGACATATCTGCTCATCATGTAACTCAGTATGGGATCAGTTTTTCATGTTCATTTTCTCTCTCCAGTAAATTGGAACAGTTTCACTGACTCTTTTACTGAGACCAGAGTGGCCCTTGTTCAAAGTACAAGAAATATGGAGTACTACTGCTAAATATTAGGGAATTCTGAGTCCCATGATTGATTTTACTCATACTAAAAAAGAGCACACATGAAAATGAGGGGCCTAAATTTTTTTTTTTTTTGAGGGGCCTAAATTTAACATGACCCGGTGGCATGGATTATGCCCTGGTTTGCTAACCGCAACGTCTATAGTTCAAAACCAGCAGTGACTCCGTGGTAGAACGATGAGGCTGCGTATGTTCATAAGGCTTTATAATCTACAGGCTACAGCACCCACAGGTACAGTGCTCCTCTGTCCTATCGGGTGACTATGAGTCGGAATCGACCCAATGGCCGTTGAGTTTGGTTTTGAGTTCTCTTGAGAGGTCGTTGAGGGATCCCTGGTGGGCGGTATGGCTAGTTACGAGCTGCGCTGCTGACTGACTGCAAGGTCAGCAGTTTGAAATCACTAGCAGTTCTGTGGGAGAAAGCTGAGGCGATGTTCTTTTGCAGAGATTTACAGATTTGTAAACCGCAGGGAGCAGTTCTGCTTTGTGAATTGACTTGATGGCAGTTGGTCTTTTTTTTTTTTTTAAGAGTTAATTAAGAGTTAGTGTAAGAAGAAAAGTAAAATTGAAATGGGCTGGGAGTCTAGGGGAACAAACCAGTTCATCTCAAACAAATAAAAAGAGTTTGTTGGGCCAGTAAAACATACAAACACAAATCAATTGGCAAAACCCAAACAGAGTAGCTTAATCATAGAGGGAATGTATTCCTTCGTATGACTTTGCTTCCTATGATTTTTACAGAAAATTTAAATGAAAGCTTTCTGTTTACTAAAGCAAAACAAATGAACTACAATTAAAACAACAACAACAAAACTCACTGACATTGTGTGGATTCTGACCCACAGAGGCCATTCAGGGCAGAAAAGTTGTGCCGCTTTAGTTTTTAGGTTTTATCAGAGCAGAAAGCCTCATTTTTCTCTTTTGGAGTAGCTGCTGGATTCAAAGTGCTGAGCTTGAAATTAGTGCAAACCACGAAGCCCCCAGGCTCTTTTCATTGTACCAGTAGAGTTCAAATTTTTTTATTTAAGGGAGAGAGAAAAACGTACTACAAATCAAACTGACTTTCAACCCTGACTCTACTTGAAATACATTCATGACCTTCCTCCACACTTCCCTTTTGGTTAGCAGTCAAAGCGTGGAACCATTTGGTGAACCCACCTTCTCCCCACTCTTTTAACACTCTGAGGTTATGGGCAAAGAAAGGTTCATTTCTCAAAGAAACAGAAATGCACAGCTCACAATATGTATGCAGGAAAAGGCCAGAGTCCAAAAGAGAGATGGAAAATGCATAATGAATTACAGTTGCTGTTGTATTCTATCTAGTGAGAATCATAAATCCCTATTAGATCACCAGTTCCTATATAATGATAAACCAACGAGGACTCAATAAATCCAGGAACAAGAACATCTGAAGTAATAGCTTGGCTCTGTCTCCTGTATAAACAGTTTGTCCCCAAAGTGTCAGTGTGGTCTTAAATGGTAATAACTTCAGAAGTACAAATGCTACAGAAATCATTCCCCCCACCAAAAAAAAATCATTTGAAAGTTCAATTACTTAAGCTTATAACTTGAATTCTATTTATTTTGTCTTAGGAATCTGAACAGTGACTTTTAAATTTTCCGCCTTTGTGGGGGTTGTTTCTGGATGACCCTTTCTCAAACTGGCAGAACTAGAGAGGAGGGCTACTTCCTTGGACATCTCGGTCACTTCCTCTCTCCTCCGGGGTCTTGTCAACACGGTTGGGGAGGCACCACAGACCCATATTTAGACTAATCTTCAGGACAGGACTACGGGAGCAATTTCAGTCCTTGAGCAACAGTTAGATTAATAGTTTTTCGAAAGCTCAATAATCCACTAGCACAAGACAGTTGTTATGTTCAATTTAAGTAAGAAACAAATTACTCTTTTAAATATGTCAATAATTTACCTTACAGATGTTTTCTGTATGTTTATGTACAGCACGACATCTGCAGGGTGCTTTCGGAGGGGCCCAGAGGCACTCGCCACTGCTGCTGCCCTGGAGGGGGAGAGCTGACTCCCATTATGGTCTTTCCAAAATGTCTCTCGTTCTCTGTGCAAACGGAGGGGTGGAAGTAGACCCGTTTGGGGAAGCAAGGGAGTACTTCAGGCAGAGGGCGAGAAAGCAGAGCTGAAGTGAATGAAGCTACCCTGTAATTCTAGGAATTTCTTTTAAAGGCAACAGGTCCACCAAGAGATAGGAGTAAATTCCAGAATGAAATGCACCACACAAATGAAACAGTTCCTCCTTTTGTTGGTACATCAAGTACAGCCTTAAAATGTGCAAAGTTCTCAACTGAAATAATAAAATCGTTGTCACATCTGATTACTTAACAAATCTGCATTGTTGATTTTATTACCCAGGGTATTGAAACCTTCACATCCGAGAACTAGCCAGGCATTTTTTTCCAGTGGAAAATCAGACTTTTTATTGCAGATATTCTCACAGTCTCAAACCAATAGGAAGTTTTTAATAAAGGAGAGAAATTATGCTTCAAAAAAGTATGGGATTTTTTTTAACATAAATAATAAAAATTAAAATTGAACAATCTAATTATTTGGGTCTTTTGTAATACTTTCACAAATGATGAAAACATTTAAAAAATAAACTAGAATTTTACTCAACAGAGATACAGTGAGAGCTATATAAAATAATGTTTTATAGAACTGGAATATAACTGGAGGAAGACCCTGGAATAGATTGTTAGTGTGGGTTTGATTCTAATTACTATCAGACGTGTTGAAGAAGTCTAAAATTTTTTCATAATCCTCCCTGAACTTTTAATACATGGATTATTTTCAGAGTTTAGATTTTAGGGCTATGCAGTAATAGAGAATCTCCGGGCTGAGTCATCTGCTTTTCTGCCAGGTTTCATTTCTCACCATCCCCAGAACACTCTCTGTCTCTTTAAGTTACCAAGTAAACTCACGCCTGTCAATTATTAGATTCTAATTACCCTTCAAAACTTTCCGAACAGCTACCAGGAAACAGAATGATGGAATGGCTATTGAGTTAAAAGGAGATTAGACAAATACAAATAAATTACACTTATTTTATGCTCCCATCACCCTAGGAGATGACTTAACAGCGAAAGGAAAAGAATCATATTGTAATAATGAAATCAGAGAGGGAATTCAAGCCCCAGAGGTGATTCCCCTAAGTTTATGGTAATGCACACCTTGTGGGGGACCAAAAAATCAACTGGAAAAGCTTCCTGAAAACTGTTCCAGCTATTTTCTCATTTAAAATGTTCCAACTTTACTTGACCTCTTAGTCATCATATTACTTACATTTATGATGTATTTTGAAATCTATTACCAAAAACCCAATGGATTCAATATGGCTTGTTATAACCAAATCATAACATTTATGAAAGAAAACTTCTTTGTTAAGTGTTTCTTCCTTTGGAATTTTATTTGCAAGAGACACAAATGTTTTCAGACAAGCAAGGCTTGTTAGAAACAGTCAGTACATACATATGTGCCTAAGGACAAACACAAGAGTCATGGCGTGTTTCCCTTACTTTGGTAAAGTCAATGCAAAACATAGCACTACCCTCTGCAATTAAGCTTGACTTTATCATTTATAACTCAGATAAAATACTTCATTTACTATTAGGCCACAGTACTTTATTCTCCTCTTACTCAGCAATTCAAGCTCAGATTTTTGTTACAATGGCCAAGTAAAGGTATTCAATTCATACCAGTGGACGGAGCTAGAAAAGTGGGGGAAATAGCCACGGTAGTGGGAACAATATGTCTTCATTGAAGTGAGATCAGTATGTCTTTCATTTAAAGTATGAAGTGTCAGGACCTCAGTGCTGGTGGACCTGGGGAGTTTCAATTAACAGTGGTAAACAAAGTGGAATTGGATATATGGGTAAGGTGACCAGACGTCCTGCTTTTTAACAATTTAACAGTGTCCCGTGGTGTTTTAAAATTAAAATAAATATATTAAAATACTATTTTTGCTGCTCCTTATAGACCAAATTTTTAATCAAGAACCCTGCCCCCCGCGCCCCCCCCCCCAGTCAATGGTGTCCCACTTAAAATCTGGTCACTTTATTTACATGTGCTAGTGAGGAGGTTCACAGATGGGCACTAACATGTGTTCCCAACATGTGACAGTCAACAAACATTGGTGGCACTTATCATGAGGATCTGGGTCCCATCACTACACTCCCTGCTCACCTGTTAATGTGCTTAGGTTCCATAGATGAGGTTATTATGAAAAGGTTGGCAAAAGTTACGTAAACAGAAAGGGTCACATCAGATCATGAAATAGAGGATGACGACATTATTACATAACTGCCAAATTATTTCAGTACCTAACAGCCGAGCCACTGAAAATCATGGCCCAGTCAAGGTGACACGCAATATTAGCCTAACTTTAATCACTGGCTTTGCGCCAGCATCTCCTCCTACCCTGCTGTGTGTCTTTATGGGACAAAATAGAGAGCAGATTCTTTATGAATTATTCCCAATGTACAATGTTGGGATACCAATGTTGGATACCAAGATAATTATTGAGGAACAATTGTCCTAGTAATATTATATACACAATCTTATGGTTAAGTACTGACCTTGTTTTTAGTACCCCAAAGTCTACTTACACGATGATAAAATGATTTTCTAAAATGAATACATTCAACTGAATTTATCTGAGTTTCTTTCTTTCTAAGCAGCCAACTTAGGAAGCTTAATGCATTGCACTACTCCACAAATTTTGGTACATGTCTTCTTTTTGGAGTGGGGAAGTTGGAAGGTTATTCTCAAAGGTGACATATACTCATCTTTGGGAGAACAGTGGATGAGATTTAGAAGCAACCAAATGCTTTGAAATAACTTCAGTAAAACTCACATTAGCCAAGATGCATACAGAAAGATGGGCCTGGGAAATCAAAGCTTGCTGAAAGGAGAAAGAAAAGGGTATGAAGGCTATCGACACACAACACAAAGGCAAAGGAAAAGGGAGGAATGATTTATGGACTGGGGAATAGCAAGATTAAAAACATAAGAAAATTTATAATGCTTCCTAGAGCCAATGATGAGGCAATTTGAACATTAAATATAATGAGTTTAGAATAATACCAATTGACGACAACTAATTGGCCACTAGTGAAAGATGCTGGAAAATCGACTCATTTTAGAAAATGGGTAAACACTGGGAAATAATCATGCACTTATCCTGCCTTTCTTGGCTGAACAATACAACTAATTAACTAAATAGTAGACGAGGGAAGGTTTCTCTTTATACAAATACTTCAACTGACACATTAAAAAAAAAGTCCTAAAATTAGAATACTACCATTTGTACAGTTCTAGTGAATTTAGTCACTGAAAATTATCAACGACGATCATCACAAAAAAGGTAGACTTTTAAACATTCTATGCAGACTCATGGACTAATACAATTCATCTTATGAGAGTCTTGCTAAAACCCAAACCAAATAAACCTCAATGTGATCGTGCCAACTTCTAGTTTCTATGGAGGAAAATGGGCAAAGTCCACACTGTGACACAGTAGACTCTACAGAATAGACTAGCTGAATTAAACAAATAACATTTAGAAGGATGACAGAACCATGAAGCACCTCAGGTTATGTTCGGACCTGGAGAACATCAAGCTGGATGAAATTAGTTAGTCACAAGAGGATACATACTATGAGATCACTGCTATGGGTTGGGAGTAAGGTGAGTGGGGAGAACTGAGACAAAGACTTTCACATCAAATAAAACACACTTTGAGCAGGGAAGGGGGACACCAGACCAGTGAGGGAAGGCAAAGTAGCTGAGTAGACGGTGGACAGCTGTTGACTTGGGTGTCAAGGTAGACTGCAGTCCACAAGAAGGAGAAGAGAAACCAAGGAGGGGTGCCACATAACCAATTAGGAGGTTTGATCAGTCATTTAAATTGTTGAATGCAAAGTTAATGCCCTGCAAACCCTCACTGAATTTACCATAAAAACATTGAAAAAAGGGGCGAATGGGGAGCTGATAGGGTGGATGAGTATATAACTCTACTTGATGGGACTGAACAACTGAATTGCATGTGCATGGATATATTGGATTGTATAAAATATGTTAAGAAAACGATTAGAAAATTAAATTGAAAAAATTTTTATGTTGGGCAAAGATGTCCTTTTTCAAGTGAGCTATTGGTGTGCAGGAATAATCAGCCAGTTTAAAAACAAACAAACAAAACAAAAAAATTATACAAAAATGGGTTCAACAAGTTCACAGAAAAATTCGATTTCCTTTTAATTCTATTCCCGCTAACTTTTTGAGGCCCTCTGGTACATATAAACACCCACCTATATAAATACATCATGATACTTATTAGAAAATTGAAATTTTGAAGATTAACTATTTTATGATATTGAGAATTTTCTAAGGTATGATAATGGTATTGTAGCTATATTTTAAGTACTTATCTTTTAGTGATATGTTAATATATTAAATATAGTGTTAGAGGAATCTTGGGATTTGTTCCAAAATACTATTAGTGTTGGAAAAGTACATAAGAGTATACAAGAAATAATACAGGCTACTAGACAACTGTTTTAAGCAAGAAGCTCATTATACTATTCAATATACTTTTACTTAGGTTTGAAATTTTAAAAAACCCTTTTAAAGGTAATAGAAATGAGAATAAGTATGCTATAAACGTCATAGATGTTATAAAGGTCATACTGGAAGATCATCTCAACTCCCTTATTTCCTTTCAGACCATCAGACTTCTATTCCTCTCTTCGAGTTCAGCAGGTAATCTTGCATTTAGTTTCAATGACAACATTAACGCCATTAAAATTATCTCTTTCCCTCGGTACAAAATGAAAAATGACTGCATAGGCCACCATTTGCCTTCCCTTACTGATTTTATTAAAATAAAGAAACTGTTTGTTTCTCTCATCTCACACCTGTCCTTCCACATATGCAGTGCCCTGCTCCTTCCAGTCTCAGAAAGTCATCCTTAGCGTCTACCTCTTTAGTCTCTCCAACTCCTCCCTCAACAAGTCCTTCTTGCTGATGTCCCAGTGTCTTTCATCATAAAAGATAAACAGTAACTCTGATCTTAAATGTTCCTTTGGATGAAGTAGACAACCCTTACTCTTTCTGTTCACAGTCTACTTTCTTAGAAGAGTTATTATGCCTTCTGTCCCCGTTTCTTGTCCTTGCTCATTCATCAGTGAGTATACAATCCGCTGGTGACCCAATGGTCATCACAATGTCTATCAGTACCTCAGCCACCTTCCATTCTGCATCTTCCTGGACCTTGAGGCACTTTTTGGCACTGTTGATGAACATCTTCCTTCTTGAAGTGCTCTTTCCATGGCTTCTATGAAAAAACACTCTCCACATTTTTCTCTTAGCTCTGATGTCTATTTCAGGCTCCTCCTTTTCTTACTGGCCACTGCTGACTGGACTTTGTCAAGATCGAACTGTAAGCTGTTTTCTCTATTATAACTCTCCTTCATCGCTAAGAAACCTCATGGCTTCAATCGACATCTGCATTTTAAAGATTTCAAAACATCCAATGCTTGATCACCCCTGTGAATGTGATCACGGGAGCCCTGGTCTCTCCTGTGAATTCTAGATCAGTATATACACTTAGCATAGCACAATAAAACCAAGCAGAATGTGTAATTTCTCTACCTTCACAAGTAAAAAATATGAACCCTTTAAGTATTTTCGACTTCATTAAAGATTATTAACTTCTATCTGATTATATCAGTCATAAGCACCGTACCACACTCCACCCCCCCCCCAAGAAAAACCTTTACATCATCAAGTATAGATTTCAACATAGTAACTCTATAGGATGGTATGGTCCCTGTGGATGTCCAAGGCTGTGAGTCTTTATGGGAGCAGAAAGCCTTATAATTTCTCCTAAGGAATAGCTGGTGGGGTTCAAAGTGACGAGTTCCTGATGGTTAGTGGCCCAATGTACAATCCAACCACCAAGCCTCCTTCAGAAGGCCAAGGCCATGCTGAAACCTCCTTCCTTAGCTCACCCCATACCCTCTATTCCTTTACAGCTTCGGTGGATTTTTCCTTTAATAATCTTTCATTTCACTCCATTCCTATCACCATTCCCTAAGATGACTTATGTATCATTATCTCTCACTGTTACTACTACAATATTAAAATTGTCCCTTGCATCTAATTAAAACAACAACAACAACAACAACAAGCTAATGCAAGCCTCTTGCCAATGAGTTGATTCTGACTACTCTCTACAATAGGATGGAGGCGGTAAAGCTCTGCCATATCTTTGTCCCGCAAAGCCACTAGGTAGTTTGAATTGTCAGCCTTTCAGTTAGCAGTTGGGCAATTCCCAGCTGCCCTTGCATTGATTCTAGCCCCTCATATCTGTTATCCTGCATCCAGAATCATCCTTTCAAATGGGAATTAGTAAACCACTACACACACACACACACACACACACACACACACACACCCCTTCTACACACATGCCTTGCTTAAAATGCTTCGATCATTTCCCACTGCTCATGAGATCAATTCCCGACAAGCCTTTAATATGGCCAAAAGGGCCCACTGAAGACTGGCCTCTGACTCTCCACAGTCTCAGCTCATGTCACTGTCCCCTCTGCTCTACTGCCCTGCTCGCAGTTCCCCCTTCCTCTGTGTGGTCAAGGTTGTGAGTGATGCTTTTGTGCCTCTTCGGGTCTGAATACTTAGCCAAGTGCCATAGAAAGCGAATTCCCAGGAGACTTCAGTGTCAGTCAGCCTCCAAAAAAGTTTTTATCCCTTTACAGTGCTGATAATAAGCAATATATGATGTTTGGTGTTATCTGACCAAAGAATTAACCTTGGTAGTAGCTTTTCAATGCTGCTCATTAATTGTGACAGACCTACCACAAAGTGGAAAAGGCCAGCAAGTAAGGGGTGCTGGGAGTAGGTTATGAGAGAACGTGGTTTCTGTAACATTTGGGGTAGATTTTAGAATATTTTAAAATGTAAAAATCTTATTTAAAAAATCAAATTTTAAAAAGACATCCGGTTTCTCATCTTTTCCTGGAATATACTTGATAGTTGAAAATTTTCGTTGAAATAATGACTCACCTGCATTTTAAAGTCCTTTATGCTTTAATTGATAACTGATATCAAGTTTACTATTTCCTTTTGAGAAATTATGGAGAAAATAAACTATGATCACGTAACGCTGGCACTGCAAATTGAAACTCACGAAACTAAGGAAATGTAAAAGCCAAGGTTCTTATGGTTTTATTAACTGGTGTACATTTCTTCAGTGTGGAAGAGAGTCTACTACCATGCCTGCAAAAGTGACTGTGGATAGCAAGTGGCCTTCAGTGATTAGCGTCTGAGTCTCAGCGCTATGGGGTCTTTTGGGGGGAAGTCACTGAGTGAACTCTCAAGACAACATTAAGAAACAATAACAAATTACTTAAATTCTCTTCCTAAAATGTTTTCTATAGTTTTCTAGCTTCTTGAATATAAACTTCCTTTTATTTTCATTCTTTATTATAGATTATATCACTTCCTTCTAAAGGATGTCATTTCAGGTTATCTCTTTCCCTGCGAATCCTTTCACATAAATCTCAATCAATCCCCACTGAGTGAGGACATCAGTACTAATAGAGCATAAAAGCTGATTTTACTACAAAAGGAAAAAAATATTTACAGAATATACATTAACATTGTGTTAGTCTGGGCTGACTAGAGAAACAAATCTGGAGACACTCATGTGTGTAAGAAAAAAACTTTATTTAAAAGAACAATTGTATATTGAGAAAACATCCCAGCCCAATCCAGAGCAGGTCCATAAGTCCAATATTAACCCATATGTCCAATACTAGTCCCTAAATACCTCTTAGACTCACGCTGCATGTGCAATGATGCCGAATGCAGGAAGATCACAGGTCAGTGGGTGAAAAGTCTTGTGGATCCAAAGGCAGTGGAAGCATCTTCAGGGCCCTGACCGCCACCAGCATGGCTCCATGTGGCTTGTCAACAGGACTGTGAAACAGCAAGAGGGCGCATCCCACCTCCAGGGAGGAAGAGAGGAAATTCCTAGAATCCTCATGAGAAGGGTCTGTCCTTAAGGAGACATCAGGCTGTGGCCTGATTGACAGGCTAGACTCCACCCCATTCACTATTAATGCCCTTGAGTTGACATGAGATCATGTTAAATACCATCGATCATCCTTTGTCAACTTGACCCTTCTGTACAACAATTTAGCCATACCTAATATTTAAAACAAAGACAATAGTAAAATCACATTCATGCCTTAATAGGATAAAACTAAAATATACACTCAAAATGTGTCAGTCTCATTTAAACATCATAGTCTATAAGCAAACTGAATGTATTCTCTACTTAACAATTGCAGTTATGTAAATGCCTATATCATAATCCTATAATCCTATCAACATATTACCCCACTTATGAAAGTTTGTAAGCCAGCCATTTCAAAGTCTTTATCTTCCCCATTTGGGGTTTCTACTTTCTATCCTGCCCACCTATATCAGCTCAGTCCTCTGAGGAGACAAACACATTCTTTGATGTGAAGAATCTTCCTTTCAGTTGGAATCTTGTGAGTCCTTATGTTGAAGGAAAGTCAAATTAGGACAGGCTTTTCATAAAATCTGTAGCAATACGCACCAGTTCACAGGCTCAAAAACCATCTCTTCATCTGGTCGAGTTCTGGTCAACCCAATGTGGACCGCTGCCTTGCTTAGCCTCACCAGGGTATACATTGGCCAACTTGCCTTTTGAGCATGGGTCCCTTCACAAATTCTCAACGCCCTTAGCCCCCTTGGGCTGGGTCATGACCAGTCAACATGTTCTTCTTTCTTTCTTGTCCCTTTGAACCATGTCCACAGGGTGTCAATGGCCAGACTCAACCCATCTCTTGATCATTGCATTTCTCCCACTTCCATTAAACAAATGGACCCAAGTGGTGACCTCACAAGAATTTCAGGGTGTCTGCTGGCTCCCTTTAATGTTCAGTTGTAAAGAAAAGAGTTCCTTCACGGCTCCAGATTTTTCCAGCTTCAGGCACATTCCACTGGTTCAAAATGCAAAGAATTCTTTTTTTTTCTTCAGTGTGTCAGTAGTCCCATAAGCAACCTCTTTGAATTCAATGTCCTGAGCACTCCAAAACGTTAGGTGGGGCTCATCTTTTCAGAGCCTTCTTTGCAGGTATGCTCTGTTTCCCTTTAAAGATCCATTTTAACATTAAAGGCAAGTAGGCTTACAATAATCTCTATTTTTGCATACCAATGATCATTTCTATCAATCATTATATCAGTAATAGAAAAAATCAGTATAAGCCTAGTAAAGCCAGATTCTAAACTTCACTCTTAAGACAATCAAAACAATCCTTATCTATCTTATCTTAATCCTTACATAAACTATTCCATTGGCACAAAATATGACCTTCCGCCTGCATCAAGCTAGGGCCAGGCTTTCTGCAATTTAATCCCCCGAGCTCAACAATTACATTTATCACATTCATTTTTGCCATTTCAAACAGGATTTACCAAAGACAGTTTCTAGGAATCAAAGCCTTCACTTCCCAAATCGCTTCCAGAAAACAATAAAATGGGTGCCCTTATATGACTTCTGGCTAGCCAAAGAAAAACTAACGTGATGCAGAGTCAATCATCCACTCTTCATCTACATGATCTGTCTCTTTAATATTCCACTCCCAAGGTATACCATAATGTATTAGTCTGGGTTGACTAGAGAAACAAATCTAGAGACACTCATATGTGTGTAAGAAAAAACTTTATTTAAAAGAACAATTGTATTTTGAGAAAACATCCCAGGCCAGTCCAGAGCAAGTCCATAAGTCCAATATTAACCCATATGTCCAATACTAGTCCCTAAATACCTCTTAGACTCACGCTGCACATGCAATCATGCAGAATGCAGAAAGATCACAGGCCGGTGGGTGAAAAGTCTTGTGGATCCAAAGGCAGTGGCAGCATCTCTGACTATCCTCAGCATGGCTCCACGTGGCTTGTGAGAGTGCATCCTACCTCCAGGGAGGCAGAGTGGAGGTTTCCAGAATCCTCGTGAGAAAGCCATGTTCACAAGAAGGCATGAGGCTGTAGCTAGACTCCACCCCAATCTCTCTTAATGCCCTCAAGTTGGCAGGGGCTTATGTAACTATCACAAACATATAACATGTCTGTTTATATTCAAATAAATAACTATGTTTGAAGGTCCATATTTTATCTGAGATGTCTCCTGAAGTAATCTTGTTGTGTATTGTTAAATGCAAATGCTTCTTCAAATAAAAGAGGCCTGTATAAATGGTATAGTCTAGGATATTGAGGGGCTTTTAAAAAGTAGAAATTAAAATTAAGGCAACATATAAGACAGTTAGGTAACTCATAAAGCATAGAAATGAAGTATTCAAAATAAGATTACCATCAGAAGTTTAAAATATTAGTAAAAAAGATGAAACCAAAAAAAGATGAAACAAGTCAAAAGCAAAAATTCCTTCAGAATATTCAGAAAAAATATATAAAAGTTAATAAATCAGTTCAAAAGGAAGATATTAAAGAAATTATTTTATTAAAAGAAAAATACAGCAATGGCTAGGTGCTTCAATGCAAATATCATGTGTGATGAAGTAAAAGAAAAATGTGTGGGGCTGAACTCCAGTGGCGTAAGTGGTTGAGTGTGGGACTGCGGCCCTTGGGCTTGGCGGTTCAAATTCAGCGGTGACTCTTAGGAGCAGCACTGGGTAGTTCCCACGACCACCAGAGGGCAGTGATGCCCCCCAAAACAAAACAAAAAAAAAAGAAGAAGAAAAATGTGATATCGCATTTATAATTTTATATTTGACATAACGAGGGAACTTAAAATATTGAGGAATCTGAAATGTTGATTACTCAATTATAATAAAACATAAATGACTTGGGAATATTTTTCTCAGTTTGGCACATTTTCCTCCTCTTGATCATTATTTAAATGTCATTTAATGGCTAGTGAGAGTTGTTCAAAAGTTTGTCTGCATAAGAACAATGAAAAAAACAAAACAAAACAAAAAAAACTAACCGGGAGCGCAAATGTTTTTGCAAATGATCCTGGGCTAATTAGAAAAATCTGCACCCTTCCCAGTTCGTCTTCTCACGTGTCGGCTCTCATTAAATTAAAAAAAATCTCATTTCACAGTTCAGAAATCCTATGGTTAACAAAACTTTAAAAATAGGATCAAGTAGGCACATTCCTGGACCTGTATGATGTCATAGCCAAACAGCTCACAGCTGAATTTGAATTTGCAAGGAGTCCGAATGATTTTTCAATATAAGAAATTCCAAATCTAATGCTAATTTTGTCTCCATAGATGGAATGGGCTAGGAACAGGTGGCTCTGCTTTCAATTACAGAGGGCTCGCATGCCAGTGTGAGGCCTGGATTAGTTCACCTTCTCACGGGGAATTCTCCTCGGTTGGGAATGGATTTATTATGGCTTCACACATGGAATGGAGCTCATGTCAGCTGAGGGCAGTGACACATCATATGATTCAAATTAACCTGCTGTGGACTGTTCCGCAGGGCTTAGATTGTGTATTAAAATGACGACATTTTAAAAACAGCTTGAAAGAAACCAGGATGGCTGAACTGCAATGGTTCCAATTTGTTCCAACTAATCTATTGCCTGCTGGAGATATTATTCTAGTGGGTTTCTGGTAGCTGCCGTTTCCCAGGTTTCTCCAAGCCACTGACCTTGCTAATGGGTACAATGGTTGCTTCAGAAGAAAAAAGGTGGAGGTGGGGGTGGAGGAACCTTTGAAGAGGTTTATTTTGATGTGGAAGTTGGGACCTGCCATTGGTTGCAAAGTATTATTAAGTGCCCAGAGGAACTAAGTGAATGTTCATGAACCTTGAGTGGTTGGTTCTTCAAAAAACAAACGCTGAAAAGCAGCATCTGTGTCACTTGGTTGAGAGAGAAGATTCCCCCCAAACAACCCCCTACAGCTAAATTCATAAATTCTGAAGGTGTGAATTCATATTTGAAACTTGAAGGTTAGGTAGTTATAATCAGCATTTCCTCCACCTTCCAGGGTCGCAAGTTTCATTAGTACTGTAACCTTTATTCAAAGCAAGAATAAATGAATGGAAAAAGAATATTTTTGAGGTTAGCATATGCAATACGCTCTTTAAGAACAAATTTTAAAAGAGGTGCTGGTTGAAAAACAAATGGCTGACAAAGGTTTTTTTAAATGTTAGCATTGCATAAAATTTAGAAGCATTAAATAGAACACTAAATAAAGTCTTTTTATTTTTCAACCAAAGGTATAACATTGAGCAATATCACAATGCCGTAAGGTTTATTTCCTAAGCTTGAAGTAACCCAGGCAGGAGGCAGATGAG
This sequence comes from Nesogale talazaci, assembly GCA_004026705.1. Lineage (NCBI taxonomy): Eukaryota > Metazoa > Chordata > Mammalia > Afrosoricida > Tenrecidae > Nesogale > Nesogale talazaci. The sequence continues at coordinate 120,162 of PVJH01001196.1, read as the reverse complement.
GCTGTCTGCTTCTGTAAAGATAGTCTCCTGGCACACCCTCAGAAATCCCTAAGGGACAGCTCTATTCGGTCCCATAGAGTCACTGTGAATTGGCACCAACTCGTTGGCAAAGGATATATGGATATCTCTACCTATATCTATCACATTCCTACTACCTAAAATCTAGAACAACTAGAATTCCCGAGTTTCAAAAAAAATCCATAAAGTAATACATTCATATGGTAAGAAATGGCTTGTTCATCTCATTTAATTATTTCAGCAATAATATTTCCTTTAGCATCTACTTTATATAATATCTACTTTTCTCAGGGCCCTCCCTACCACTGTTGTCAGTTGCTAACCCTTGATGCTAACCCTTGGCCTGCTCTGCGGGTGTTTAGGGCTGTAACCTTGCAGGAAGAGCTCGCAGGACAGTCTTTCCAGGTACTTGAGTGGGCAGGTGGCAGGCGTCAAACTGTGCCCACCATCTGATCAGTAGTCGAGCGCTCATGTGTTTGCTCCCAGGAATTCATGTTTATGCATTTTCATGACCTGTTATTTATAGGAAGGCAGTTTTTGTCTAAGACAGTTAATGCTGGGGCATTTCAAGGCCTCTTGGTTAGTGTTTTAGTGGGAATTCCACAAAGCTGACCCATCATGCACACAACTCTTCCCTCAGATACTTTATGAAACACAGGTTCTCTAGGCCAAAATGTTCAGACTTAAAGAACTTTAAACATTCATGGGGGAATATTTTTTATTTTTCACAATAAAAGCATCATGTTAAAAACGACTCAGTTTTCTTTGTATCTTTCCTCTCTTCACTCCCCAAAATAAAAGCTTATTTTGGTGCTCAAAAACTGTAGCTGGAGATTTTACAAAATAGCATACATATTTCATATATAACAGTCATATAAAACCTTGCTCAAAAAGCACAGTTCCCAGACCAAGAGCATCTACCTCACCATTTGCATTTTAACAGTGCTCCAGATGTGCTTGAAAAGTTTGAGAAGCACTGCTGTAAAACAAATATGTCATTTCATTTATGTAAAAGTTTGAGTCTCGAAACAGATTGTTGCTATTATTGAATGAATACAAATTTATAGCCGACAACTGTATATAAACTAGTTTAGCAATAATTTTAAAATCCCATTTCTACTGTAGAGCCACTTTAAGTGTAGTAATTATAAATACACAATTTTTCATTACCCTATGAGCAGTTCTCCTACAGCTCCATTCATTTACTTGATTTTGAAACATGGTATGCAATTTACTATCAATGTATACATACCATCCTTTTTATACACATAGCTAATTCAATTAAATGTAAATTATGACAGAATTTTCTAGCCAAATAAAACGAGAGTCTGTGTCTAAAACCAAAAAGGAACAGGAAACTGGAAAAGAAAATCAAACAGTGAAAGCCCAGGCTCCGTGTCCTTCTACTATGAACTAACCACCATCCCTAGTCACTTGCCCATTTATCCACATGGGAAGCACCCAGGAAGCAGGACACACCGATTACGTCTGAGAAAAGGATGTATTGTATCACTTCCCCTGGGCCTGTTCCCCATCCTCAACTGGCAGTAGCTTGGATTCAATGAATTTCAGAACTTATCACTCACTACCCAAGCAGTAAGCCTCACATTCCTCTCCATGCACCCATTATTTCACCAACTTATAATGACTTCTGTAAGCTTCACCACCAGTTTCCTGCCTTCCTTTGAGTCTTTTAAACCCAGCCTAGCTATTTCTCACGATTAGAAATAGTTCTTCATACTTCCACACCTTTTAAATCAGAGTAATTAAGAAACATGTCTCAGAAGAACTTAGCCACGTCTAGCTGTGGACATAATGAAATGGCAAGCCACAGCACACACATTCTACAAGGTCTGCATGTGGAGACTTGTCACTCATCAAAACCCATGCCTTGGACCATATATTGCTAGAGCTCTACAGACAATGCTACCTCATTGTTTCACATTCCGAATTAAGAAACAAATGTTCCTTCAATGACTAGTACAGTCACACGTGCTTTGAGTATATAAGGGAAATGGAAATGTAGAAATGTCTGTTAAATAAAAAGCCAAGATGTCACTAGGGTGAGGGCAAAATAATAGCAAAAACAGGAGAGGAGGGAGTGGTACACAAGGAGGACGGAAACTGAGGGGAAAGGAGAAGAGGAACTAGAAAAAAGAAAGTCTCTAGCTATGCTAAAATTCTTTAGTGTAAAAGACAACAGCCTTTATGTCATTGAGGTCATAGAGGGCTGGGTTTGAATGCCCTTGCCCCCCCTACAATTTTGACCTTGGGCAATTTACTTGTCTTTCTAAGTCTTAATATCCTTGTTGTAAAACAGGAATAATTTTAAGAGCTTCTTACTTCTTATGTGCGTCTGTAAAGCACTTACCACCTGCAACATAGTAAGTTCTCAATGTCTTGATATGGTTGTCCCTAAGTCTCTTTTGCATGTATGCAAAAGCTGATCAATGAATAAGGAAGATAGAAGAAGAACTGATGGGATTGAATCGCTGTAGTGGTTGAAGAACATTGAATATATCACGACTGCCAGAGGAACAAACAGATCTGTCTTGAAAGAATTACAGTCAGAATGCTCCTTAGAAGCAGGGATGGAGAGACTTCATCTTGGGTACTTGTGATCAGGAGAGGAGTCCCTGAAGAAGAACACCATGGTTGGTAAAGAGGAAGATCCTCAGTGAAATGGACTGACACTGCAGCAATAACAACAAACTATATGTAGCAATGATTGTGGTGCTGGACCACACAGTGTGTTGTTCTGTTCTCATGGTGCTATGAGTTGCCGTGAACTTGACAGTACCCAACAGTCAACATTTTGCTAAACATTTAAAATAAGCCTTTATCTGTGTATGCATACATACTCTTCCTATGCATATTTTGTATTTTTTATCCATCCATCCACCCATCTCATTCTCTTTTGTAGAAGAGGAAATTGAGGCAAAAGACATAAGATGATTGACTGGGATTACAAACTTAATTAAAAGAATAGGTAGTAATACAATTTGGGGTCTTTGGTTGTAGTTAACTATCTTTAAATGATACTTAATTTTGTATAAGACTAAAAGTAATTTCAATGCACATTTATATTTGCTTTTTGATTTCTAGACTGGGCAGCCTGCAAACAGTACACTTCTAGAAAATGAACTACTCATTTTATTTTACTTTTTTAGTCAAATGAGAAGTTTTATTGGAGCCTGAGACAGGGATTCAGCTATCGTTCAGTGTTTCTTGGTCAAACTACTATTCTTGTTTTTTTGAGTTTTTTTTTTTTAAAGTCAGGTCTTATGTATTCCCGTTAATAAACTTGAATTAAAAAATAATAAATAAATAAAATTACTGAACCAAAACCAAACCCAGTGCCAGTGAGATGATTCTAGCTCACAGGAATCCTATATATAGGGTTTCTGGGGCTGTCAACCTTTACGAAAAGAGACAGTTTCGGGCTGAGCCCCAGTGGCGTAGTGGTTGAGTGCAGGACTATGGCCCATGGGTTTGGCGGTTCAAATGCAGTGGCAGCTCTCCAGAAGCAAGGCTGGGTAGCTCCCATGACCACACCAGAGGGCAGTGATGCCCCCCCTCCCAGAAACAGTTGAAAAGAGACTGGGGAGCGGCTGGTGGTTTAGAACCAGCGATCTTGTGGTGAGCCTTCCGATGCTTTTGTGACAGCTCTACACGTGAATGAGGACTCCCTTACCTGGTCCATTGAGAAAGTCTCTCACTTGCAGCGTTACCAGGGAAGGAGGAATGCCACTCTTGCTGTCAATTTCTCCAGCCACTGTTTGCAGCCACACTGTGCAGTAGTCAAGGGCCTCAGGCAGCGTCTTCCCTGGATCTGAAGTGACAAAATTGAAAGGAAAAAATAATTACCTCATAGATACCTGACTCTTGGTTGTAAGTGCTCACACTGATAAGTGAGCACAAATAAACATTAAGTAATTGCACTCAGGTCTCCTGGACTCATTTACTAACACACATGAAGCATCCAGGGACTTGTACCCAAACAAAGAGGCTATCTCTGATCGAGGTGGAATGCGGAAACCATTTCCCTCCTCATTCACCGCAGAGGAAAATATGTTTTGAATTTTATCTCATCTCTGAGTGAAGTAACATTTCTGAAAAAATGAGTTGCCAACAGTTAAATAGTTGGATTTAATTCTCTCAGTTTCACGTGATCCTGCAAACAAAATAAAGACAAAGGGAAGCCTTTTCCATTTTATTTTGTTTTGAAAGGCATATATAAGTTCAGAGACATTGTGGATTACTACTACTTCCTATCTGATCTGTTTGAGCAGTTACTGAAACAGCAATCAATCATCTTTAACTGCGAAGCTCTGAAGCTAACTTCATCAACTTTCCCCATATTAATGATCAAAATTGGTCAATTTTCAATAGTTATAATTATACACAGAACTTGAATTTTTTTGATGGGACTTTTCACTTTGTAATATAGTGCAATTCTTTACATTTTCTTGATTAAAAGTATATATTTAAATATATCTCTCTATACAGCTGCTAGTTGGTGATGGCAAAGTGAATTTGCCTTTTAAGGCTTGGCAATGCATAGTTTTTATTGAAATCACTCCTTTAAAAACAAAACAACTGTTGCATCTTGGCATAAAATGTGGTAGGCTTTTTTAAATTTCAAAATATTCCGTGTTCCTTAGTTTCAAGTTTGTTTTTCTCTCCTGTTTTTTAATGGCCTCTGAATGTCCACTTTATAGGGATGTTCTTGCCATAGAGTCCATCTATTCCATTTGCAGTGGATTGGAAATGCATTATTAAAGTGTTATTTATCTTAGGTTTTATTGATTGGATGGTGTTCAAGAATAGCATTTACATACAGTGTATTATATTCAACATATGGTTATAAAGTATTACTGTCATATGTGAACTGGGCATATAAATTCTGCCTTGGAATTTGTATTTCTTGACCTTATCATGTGATCATTATGAAACTTGGCACATTTGAACCTTCATGTGATTTCAAAGAAAATACTGAAAGCAATTGATCGTGACGTTCAATCTATGTGGTAAAGATCAAACACCACCCTGTACATTCTTCTCTTTTTATATGATGAGTCAATTTAAAGCAGTGAGAATAAGAATAGGAGAGATCCATTTCATCGTAACACAAAACCATTCTCTCTTTTAAATATAATGGTCAAGTCTAGTAAAGGATGACAAAAGTCTGTTGCTGGTAGGATCCACAATCGGTTTGTAAGAGCTATTGAACTTGCCATAACCTGAAAGCATACATTTCAAGAGCCTCGTCTATGTAGCATCTATTGTATCATCAAGAAACAACTACTGAATAGGCAGGCCTGTGCCAGAAAGCTTCTTTCTTCATCTTAAAATTTACAGAGAGAAAAATGATCGAAGCAAGAAAACATTGATGAAAGTGATATGAGGAACTGAAGAAATAATGGGCAGAGATCAATTAATGAGGAAATACTAATATGATGTATTAAAAATGGCAAAAATACAAATGATGATAAGCAAAACAAGTTATAGGAATTGCATTTTCAAATTTGTACGGGTTTGGGTGAATATTTTCCTTGTGGCACTATTAAAACTGCAATCCATTTTAAAAATACTTTATGGAACTAAGTCTAATACAGATGAAGGAAATATAAGTGCATCAACTTGTGCTCACTTTGGGAACACATATACTCTAAGTGCATCAACTATTACATGCATACTGTATATTAAGGTCAGATAGAGAAGAGGATGTGAAAAAAGGTTTTTTGTTTTGTTTTTTAAATAAAGGAGGAGGTGGATGTGGAACAAAGGGTAACACAGTTGATGCTAGCCAGATCTTGGCTCAAGGCAGAGAATACCAGAAAGATGTCTACTTGTGTTTCACTGACTGTGCAAAGGCATTCAACTGTGTAGACCATAATAAACTGTGGAGAGCCTTGAGAAGAACAGGAACTCCAGAACACTTCACTGTGTCCATAGAACTCGCACAAGGATCAAGAGGCAGTTGTGAGAACAGAACAGGGGAATCCTGCATGGTTTAAAATCAGGAGAGGTGTGCATTAGGGTTATATCCTCTCACTATTTTGTTCAATCTCTAGCTGATAAACTTATCAGAGAAAATGGATTATATGAAGAAGTCTGTGGCATCAGGACTGGAGGAAGGCTTACTAACAATCTGTAATACACTGATGACAAAACCTTGCTTGCTTAAAGTGAAGAGGATTTGAAGCCCTTGCTGATGAAGATCAAGGATGGGAGCCTTAATGTAAACAACTTAATGTAAAGAGGAGCAAAATACTCACAACTGGACCAATAGTTAACATCCTGATAAATGGAGAAAATTTTTCAGTTGTTAAGGATTTTGGGGTGTGTGTGTGTGTGTGTGTGTGTGTGTGTGTGTGAAGACTGTTGGTTTGCTTGGATCCATAATCAATACTCATGGAAGCAGCCGTCAAAAGACAATGTATTAAGTAAATCTGGTATATAAGATTTCTTTATAATATTGAAGAGTAAGGAAGTTAGTTTGAGGTTCAGGTGCACCAGACACAAGCCCTGTTCTTCCCCCCCCCCCCCGCCCCCACCTTCCCCACTCCCACCCCCCACCTCCGTTACCTCATATGCATATGAAAGGTGGACACTGAATAAGGAAGACAGTAGGAGAACTGCTGCATTCGAATGGTGGTGCTGGAGAAGAATACTGACAGTGCCATGGACGGCTACAAGGACAAACTGACTTGTCTTGGAAGAAGGATGGCCAGAGTGCTCCGCAGAGGCAAGGATGCCGAGACTTCATTTTAGCTACTTTGGACCTAGTGTCAGCAGAGAGCAATCCCTAGAGAAAAACTTCATTCTTGGAAAAGTGGATGGGCACGAAGGAGTGGAGGCCCTCAGGGAGATGGAATGACACAGTGGTGGCCTCAGTGGCTCAGGCCTCGGGACAAGTGTGGGGGTGGCGCAGGCCCTCGCCGTGGTGTGTTCCGCTGTGCACAGGGTCGCCATGAATTGGAGCTGACTCAAGGGCACGTCCTAGTATACATCGAAATATCAATCAATACCATCAACAAAACATGGAAACAAGAGATGACATAAGCAACCATATAAATAATATGAGAGGATGTCAAAGAGTTCACGGAAATGGAATTAAGGATAATTTGTAAATTGGAACAGCGTTAAAGCTTGTAGTACAATGAATGATATGACTCTTGTAGTTAGAATAGGTGTAATACCCACCAAATGCCTTATTCCTGGTGCACCTGGGTAAGGAAACTGAAGGGGAAGATACTGATAGGTTATGTGATTCAGTTAACAGGGCCATGTTGGATTACAGCCACCCGCAAGGGGTAAGATGAGCCATTTTAGAAGAGGGCGGGATAGGTTGAACTAACTGTAAAGGAGAAGAGCCCAGTCGTGGAGCACGTTCTTTGAACCCCAGGATTCCTGCATTGCCCCTCGTTGGTCCAGGAGAGAGCTTGGACACCAGAGGCGTGGCAGAGGAGTGCTAGCAGCAGAACCAGGAGCCGGAGCAAGAAACAGCGCAGAGGACTTCCCACCTTACAGAGCAAGGGAAACTGCATGCCTTTGGGAAGGAAGCCGGCTTGTGGAGAGGGGTGTCTTCAGGCACTCCATTGGGGGAGCTGGGTTTGCTAGCCCATGGAGCTGGATCTGAGCGCTTTCACGCTGAGGCTTATGGTGAAATGGCATACCTATAAAGCTCAAAACCAAACTCACTGCCATCGAGATGATGTAGACATTAATTAACGACCCTGAAAAAACTTTCTATCATTGTGTGAACAGGGCAAAGGCCAAAGACCTGAGAGAAAGAGGGCTGCCTTGTGCACACAGCTGAGAAGAGGCTGAGAGTCCAAACTGTATCTTGAGCAGTTACAACTTTATTAACCTCCTTAATAAATGCCCCAATGGTGAGCACTGCCCATGAGGTTTGTGTGGCCACCACAATGACTGATGGACACACGAGGGAATCTAGGAGAGAGCTGTGGGAGGGAAAACCTCAGATAGGAGAAGAGAAGAAAATGCAACACGAGACAGGACACAAATGGGATATTAACACATAAAAACTTCCTACAATCACATTAATGAGGAAGAAGCAACCTCGGAAAAGGTGGGTGTCAACGGTGGCACAAAGTGGAAATATGTAATCAGCGTCACTAACATGGTTGTGGATTGGTATGTTTAGGAAAGATCTCATACAGTCAATAGACACCAGTACACAACTTGGTAAATGACACAAACGCGTAAAAAGAGAAGAAAAATGAATGGCATGTAAGCAATGGATAACACTTACTCTTAGCAAAAATAAGCCTTAAAATAAGATGTTTTTTCTTTTTACTTACTAGGTCAACTAAGACCAAAAGATTGACAATGTCTGTGTTGGGAGTTTGTAAGGCAGGTCTATTTCATTCAAAATCAGAGGGACTTTTTGGAGGGCAATCTGAAGATCTAAACAATTTTTAAGTCTGTGTACAATTTGGCTCAGTCAAAATGAACGTTAATATTCAAAGAAATGATTAGGGTGCAAACACACATGCACAGGCATTATTGGATTCTTTTACACAGTCATGATTTGAATGGTCGTGTCAAAGAATCGAAGATCTTAGACGTCTTACTATTACTATTGCTGCCAAGCAACTGGTGCCAACGCCTGGTGACCCAACGCGGCAGAGCAGCGCCGCCTCTGGGTGTGTGAGACTAAATCGTAACGCAGCAACAGTCTGATCTTTCCATAGATGGAGTGTTTGAACTGCTGACCTTGTAGTCAGTGAGCTTACTAAGGACCCGCCCTGTCACCAGGGTGCCTTGTGTATTGACACAGCAACACAGTAAATGTGTATTGCTAGCAGTAGTAAAAAGCAAGTGGGTTGGACGGCGTCTTCATTTACTGGTTATTTAGGGTTTGTCTTCTACAAAGGATGCTTCATTTACTCATTGTTTCTACTGGGCTCTGTTTCCAACGGATTTTTAGGGGCATTTAATAAATAACTATATAAACCAGGGGTCCTCAAGCTTTTTACAGAGGGGGCCTGTTCACTGACCCTCGGACCGTTGGAGGACCGGACTATAATTAAAAAACAAACCAGTAAAAAGGAACTATGAACAAATTCACTGTGGGCCTGGGAAGATTCAGCTGCTTAGCAGGACAGCAGCGGGGACAAAAATACCCGGCAGGCGGGATAAACGTCCTCAGCGAGCCGCATGTGGCCCACGGGCCGCAGTTTGAGGACCCCTGAGAGAGTTAATCACCTGTAGCAAATGTTTCCTCCTCTCAGTATATGGTTTTTAAACTATATGACCTTTACTTGCTTTTAAATATATGTGGTAAAAAATCTATTTTTTGGATTATTTTATTTTATGGATTCACCTGCATAAGGCAATTATGTCCCTAACCTTTTTTTATTTTTCACTTTAGCTATTTAATCCTGCTGGAGACCGCTGCTTTAGGAAAGTGAAAAATTATGTGCTCAGTCTTAGTATTAACCAGGGAAATAAACAATGGAAGAAAACAATTTTAAATTAAATAGCCTAAATAAAAAAAAAAACAAAAACTAATACTATCTTGCACAGAGTTAAGGGAGGAGAAACAGGCCCTCCCATGTGTTGTGAATAAGATTTGTATCACAGCATGTCTGTATGGTGGTGGGGAGAAGCAGGGCAAGATAATAAATAGCCACTCCCCTGCATTCAGAAGGGTCCTATGTAGGAGTTGCTCTTGCAGAAATACCCAAACAAGAATACATCAAGATAACTAACAAACCAACCAACCCTCACTGCCATTGAGTCAATTCTGACTCAGGGCAACCATACAGGACAAAGCACAACTGATCTTTGGGTCCCCACGACTGTAACACTTTTTTTGCTTAATCATTTTATTGGGGGCTCATAGAGCCGTCATCACCATCTACATATGCATCCTTTGTGTCAAGCACATTTGTACATTTGTTGCCATCATAATTTTCAAAACATTTTCTTTCTACTTGAGTCCTTGGTATTGGCTCATTTTTTCCCCTCCCTCCCCCACTTCCCTCCCTCTTAAACGCTTGATAATTTATAAATTATTATTTTTTCATGTCTTACACTGACTGATGTCTCCCTTCACCCACTTTTCTGTTGTGTGTCCCCTAGGAGAGGGTTATATGTAGATAACCATGATCGGTTCCCCTTTTCTCCCCCACCTTCCCCGTCCCCTCCTGGTATTACTACAAATATTGTTCCTGAGAAGTTTATCTGTCCTGGATTCCCTGTGTTCCAGTTTTTATCTGTACCAGTGTACATCCTCTCGTTTAGCCAGATTTGAAAGGCAGAATTGGGGTAAAGGTGGGGGTAGGGGGAGGAAGCATTAAAGAACTAGGGGAAAGTTGTATATTTAATCAGTGTCATATTGCACCCTGGACTGGCTTATCTCCTCCCAGTAACCCTTCTGTATGGGGATGTCTAATTGTCGACAGATGGGCTTGGGGGGTCTCCCCTTTATTCACAGTGATAAGATTTTTTGTTCTGGGTCATTATGCATCATACCTGATCCCATCGATAACTCATGACCACACAGGCTGGTTGGTTCTTCCATGTGGACTTTGTTGCTTCTCAGCCAGATGGCCATTTGTTTATCTTGAAGTCTTTAAGATCCCAGATGCTAAATCTTTTGAAAGTCGGGCACCATTAGCTTTCTTTACCACATTTGCTTATGAATTTGTTTTGTCTTCAGAAATCATGTGGGGAAGCTGAGCATCACATAGTGCCAGATTATTAGAATAAAGTGTTTTTGCACAAGGGAGTACTTAATAAATGATAATTCTAAATGCAGTATTTTTATATAAATTTTACAGTTAAAAAGATAAATTGAAGAGTAGTCTTTACTTATACACTAAGCATTCGTGTTTTCTTGTGTACAAACGAGTATAAATATACTTTCCATTTGTCATCTTATTTTTTTCCTTGGAGAATTACAAAATAATATATAGTTCCATTCTCATTACTGAGGACATCAAATATTACCAAAATATGGAGAGTAAAGCAAACCTTTTCCTACTTAGGCTACTGATCTCCTCCTCCTCCTCACCATCTTCACTGTATATCATCCAGGACTTCTTTATACAAAATGTCTGCTTGTGTACATATGTATACAGGTAATTTTTTACATAAATGAGATTTATTAAACTTATTATTCTATTTCTTTGTTTTATTATGGTATCAATGAATATAAAAACTCTTCTATATCCATTCTTTTTATCAACAGCAGTAATAATCTATGCCACTTTCATAATATAGTTGTAATTCTTACCATTTCCCTATAGAAACTTTGTTTTCCTTTTGTACATTTCCATTTGTAGTCAACTTGGTGGCGTAGTGATTATGTGTTAGGCTGCTAACCACAAAGTCAACAGTTCAAACCTACCAGCCACTCCATGGGAGAAAGATGAGGCTTTCTACTTCTGGGACAAGGGAACAAGTTATCTAAAATTGACAGCAAGGAGCGTGAAGAATGTCTGGTTGAGCTTCCTCAAGAGCAATATAACCAAGAGGAATTACTGAAACCCTAATGAAAGCCGAACATAATAATGGGGCAAGAGGAAAGTAAAAGGAAACAGAGGAAAGAACAAGGTGATAAAGGGCATTTATAGAGGTCTAAATACATGCATGTACACATGTAAATATATATTTATATAATGATAGGGAAATAGATTTATGCACATATGCCAAGTATCAAAGTAGCAAACGGACATTGGGTCTCTACTCAAGTACTCCCACAATGCAAGAACACTTGTTCTGTTGAACTGGCATTCTATGATGCTCACCTTCCCAACACAATCACTAAAGACAAAGTGGGTGCATTAGTAAATGTGGTGAAGAAAGCTGATAGTGCTTGGATACCAAAAGATATAGCATCTGGGGTCTTAAAAACTTGAAGCTATACAAGCGACAATCTGATGGAGAAGCAACAAAGTTCACATGGAAAAAAATACACCTGACTGTGTGATCATGGGGTCAGGTATGAGGCATCAAAGACCCAGAACAAAAAATCCTATCAATGTGAATGAGGGGGGTGGAGAGTGGAGACCCCAAGCCCATCTGTAGACAATTGGACATCCTCTTAGAGGAGGGTCACAACACAGAGACCCGTCAGTCAGGGTGCAGTGTAGCAACAATGAAACATACAACTTCCCTCTAGCTCTTTATTGCATTCTCACCTCCACTGTCATGACCCCAATTCTACCTTTCAAATCTGGCAAAACTAGAGGATGTATACTGGTACAGATAAAAGCTGGAAACAAAGGGAATCCAGGACAGATAAACTTCTCAGGACCAATAATGAGCACAGCGATACCAGAAGGGTCAGGGTAAGGTGGGAAGAGAAAAGGGAACCGATCACAGTTATCTACATATAAAATAAGCGGATACTAAGGGCTCAAGCATTTTTAAAGAATGCTTTGAAAATGACGATGGCAACCAATGTACAAATATGACCTCTTAATAAATTATTACAACTTCCATATCTTACACTGACCATTGGAGACAGTAAATCTTTATGAGAACAAAGATTTTTACCTTTCTTCTGGTGGTTTGAACTACCAACTTTGTGGTGAAGAGCTGAAGACAAAATAAAGACTGCTTACCAAACATTTACATAGATTAAAATGAGGAGGGGGAAAGCGGTTTAAAGGATAGGTGATGTCCTGACCTCATCAAAGTGTAGACTAGGGAGATGCACATCTGATCTTGGGAGAATTCTAGATGGGGAGTGTCTGCAGTGAGAAGACCAGGTCATCTGGCCTCTGCCCTAGGTGACTGTCCTGGGGCAGTTACAAGGGAAGATAACCTAGCAGGAGCTAAAACAAACTGAAAATGAGAGGAAGCTGAAAAAGGTATCCAGGAGTTCAGAAAACTAAAAGATGAGGAAATCTATCCAAGGCTGTCAAACTTTCACTTCTTATTACTCGGCAAAATATCCTGACAACTGTTTTTAAAAGTATTGCTGTATTTAGGGAACTGAGAGAGCAGAAGAACGGGCATTAGGGACATCCCGGAAAACACAGGTTGCACAGTTGTCGATACTTAAAGGCTTTGACATGGTGGTGGCTCCCCTTCCAGCTGTGGCTAAAATCTACTTTGGGTCATATGGTTACAAGCAGCAGCAGCAGTAGCAGAAGGGCTTATCAGAATGTTAGGAAAACAGCCCAAGCTCACAAGTCAGCACCAGCTAGTCATTTCTGCCTTACAGGGCAGAAGACTTCTAGAGCTCCTGTATTGTCTTCAAGTTAACTTGAACTTCATCCTTAATTTTTCATCATCAGGGATTCAGAGTGCACCTCCCTCCGAGTCCATAGACTTGGAAAAGCACCAAATAAACTAGGATTAGAGGGATTTGTGAACATACTAGCAATAATGACAAAGAGGGATGGCTGTTTCATATCAGAAGTACCTTCCATACGTAATAAACACCTACTTCTTTGAGTACAAGAGACTCTCAAAAGGAATAAATTCCTGCTGAGGTTGAATACATTTATGCTGCTGACCTTTAGAATCAGGCAGAAGTCTTATTTGGTTATGGGTAGCATAGGATAGGAAATGGCTCAGAATGAATAATAAAGGGCTCGCAGCCACAAATCTTTCTCAAAGTGGGGCACAACTCATTTCTAAGACATCACTATCAACAAAGTTCTAGTGTTTGTATTTCTTCTGGCTTGACTTGCCTCCAACAGAAATGATTTTATCATGCCGTTGCTCAAGGGACAAGCTCAGAGAAGATGTCGAAAGCTGCCACACAGTGCCCAGAGACCAGCGAATGGGCTTTCATAGAGCTGATCACAGTTGAAATTTTGTTTGTGCTTGCATATTACTGTGCTCTTCTTTGTAAAAATGCTAATTTCAAGTAATTGGAGGACTTATAAAAGGTGTCTTTTAGAGAGTTGCTTCCTTTCTTTTTTTTAACCCTTAGCAAAGTATACATTTTTGCTCACTACTTGAAGTATCAATACCCAGGGTACCCAACCCCAAGTGAGATTTTGAAATGCAATAGTTATTTTCATTACAGTTTTTTACTTCTCAAAAATGTTTTCAAGGTCACTTAGAAACAGCTGCTGATGGGCACAGATTTTCTTTTTAAAGCTTTGTTATTATTCTGCTTTGTTTGACTGCATGGCAGGGTATTTCTTCTTGATAACTAAGTTGAGTTTTTACTAAGGGCCTAAAGAGAATGTATTTTCCCCAGAGTTTCCAGTAACAGGAATCTCCTCAATTTACACTAATGTAACACTGGCTATTCCATAGGGTACAATCACTTTGACAGGGGGCAGTGGAAATTACGAGGTACAACTGTGGCCTCTATGCCAGAGACTTGGTTGCTTTGCTTTTCTAAAAAATCATTTTTGGGCTGAGCCCTGGTGGTGTAGTGGTTGAGTGCGGGACTGCAGCTCACTGGCTTGGTGGTTCAAATCCAGCAGCAGCTCTCCAAGAGCAAGGTTGGGCCTCCCACTCCCACCAGAGGGCAGTGAGGTCCCCCCAAAATAAAAAAAATCATTTTATTGGGGGTTCATACATCTCTTATCACAGTCAATACATACATCTATTGTATGCAAAGCACGTTTGTACATTTGTTGTCATCATCATTCTCAAAACATTTTCTTTCTACTTAAGCCTTAGTGTTAGTTCCACATATCCCCCACCTGCCCGCTTCCACCTCCCTCATGAACCCTTGGTAATTTATAAACTATTACTATTTTGTCGTAAGTACTTCACTGGAGCTCAGACTGAACCATTAAGGGACAAAGGCAAGACATTAGTCTACCCATTTTAGAGACAAGAAATTGAAAATACAGAGAGATCTAGTCATTTTCTTCAGAGAGTCAAAATCAAACATCAAGTTTCTTTAATTTCTTCTTTAATACCTTTCTACGCACGTTCATTTCTCCAACTGGTTGGATGAATTTTTATTTAACTTTTGAACCACAGTCCTCCCTGTAAGATATATTAAAGTGAGCCTCATTGACTAGGCCTACTTATTTGCTGGTCTCTGTCAAAGCAGTAATTTCATATTATTGGCCAAGAAGAAATTTTCCCAGCAGCTAAATTTTCAGATAAATGATCAAGTTATGATCATTATGACAGTAAAGTCACAGGTTAATTCTAAGCCTTTCCAGGGATATTAGCAAAACCTTTCATTCTAAAGAGACATGTAATTCAAACCTTTCCTTAAAGTCACAATAGCTCAATGAAATCAAGATATGATTTATGAGGTGTAAGAAACCAGTTTATGATTTTCCAACTGTTGGTTTACTCAAATGTCTCTGGCACAATTTCTGCAGTCCTATTCATGGAAAGGCAGGGAAGGTAATTGCTGTAACTGAACATTTTCTTGCTGCACAATAGCTATAATTGCATGGAAATTATGTGATTTTTTTGCTCGTCAACTGCCTCTACTATTTTTAAAACTCAGGCTTAGAATGGTTAAGTAACTAGCCCAAGGTCATATAATGCTAAGTTGATGAACAAGAATTAGAATTTAAGATCGACTGTCTGTAGGTCTTGAACTCTAAATCCCTTGTTGGCTCTTTAATCAGATCTTCAATCATGCCTGTAACATATGTAAAACTTTCAAATGCAGAAAGCAGTCCATCCTAGGCACATCACATACTAGATGTTTCCATTCTATGTTGTTTCTTAGATGTCATCGTCAAATCCTTCCTCATTCACAGTGACTTTATGTACAAGAGAGGGCAAAACTTCCTAGTCCTGTGTCGCTTTCTGAATGGTCGTTATATTCAAGCTTGTTGTTGCAGCCACTGTTATCCACTTCCTAAGAGGCCTTCCTCTTTGTCACTGACATCCACCTCCAGAGACTCTCCTACATAGAATGGGAGGGATCACCCCTGTGATTTTCTGGTACAAGTTCGAAGCTGCCTCAATGTCTGTAGTTCAGTATATATATAATGCTTTAAGAAGTACAATAATGGCAAAGACTTTTTGTTCGTTTGTTTGTTTTTGGCATCACTGCCCTCTGGTGGTCGTGGGAGCTACCCGGCACTGCTCCTGAGAGCCGCTGCTGATTTGAACCGCCAAGCCCGCCGGCCACAGTCCCGCACTCAATCACTTACGCCACCTGGACTCAGCCAATGGCAAAGACATTTTAAGAAGGCAATGGCAATTGTTTTCAAATTAGCCTCTTGGTCAAATCCTAGGACACATTAGTGAGCAATAAAACACTGGACTCACAGTGGACTCAAGCACTATGTGGGTTAGCTACATTCCTCAGAATGGTTCAAGTCCCTCATAATTGACCAGATGGCACAGTCATTTCTTTAAAAACAAACAAAAATCCCGACTAAACAACAAGAAAAATGACTTTCTGGGGCTGCCTTTAGCTGCATAGTTAAGATATGAGGCCATTTTAAATCTGGACTCCATTACTTTCAGCAAAACAAATACCAATTTAAAAATATTTATAAACACAACTAATACGATTATGTTAAAAACAACCACATACATCTTTATTTAAATGAGAACTGCCAACAGTATGGCTGCTACATAGAGAGGTGCTGGCAGAAGACCTCCCTTCTGCAGAACTGACTCCAGGTAGGCAGGGCCTGGTAAAGCCCATTGCCATGTTTTAAAGAGGAACCTGTTAGCTCCCTGATGCATAAGCCATCTAGCAGGCTTAAACAGATGATCAATTTTTAATTTTAAGACTATGGGTGCCCGCCAAGTTGAAACAAGTTCACTGAAGTCAAACACCCATGCTAATCATTGTCATGCTAGTTAGTGGTAGTTAACGACACCGAGGAAGCAGAAATCGCAACTCTGGGATGGGCTCTGAGAAGCCGGTCAGAACAATGGCGGCCGAGGAGGAGTGTGTCACAGATAAGCCCCAGGTGGCACTGAGGTTCCAGCTTATTTTTTTCGCCCTGTAGTGGAAGTCGAGGGCACTGTTTTTCTTCTTTTTCGGTCCTGAGTGCATGGGCGGCAGTGGTGTGTGTGTGTGTGTGTGTGTGTGTGTGTGTGTGTGTGTGTGTATACGCACGCACAGGCACACACAAGCTATAGCAGTAGTGACATAATGCATAAGAGCATAAGCAGCCATAAGCAGCTGTTGTAACTACATTTCATGAGATAGAAGGACTCACTTAACATGAATGAAAATACAGAATTTCCAAGCCAAAAAAAACATCCCTTACCTATCACAATAAACAAAATAAAAATTTTAGAACAGAAAATTCTCTAATCTGAACAGGGAGAGGGGTGATTTAAAAACAATGAACAGAGTTCATGGATCTTAGCAGGAAGGAGAGGAAAAAAAAGATTGGTGTACAAAAATCCCAAACGACCAAACACATGACAAAAACTTACCAAAAATCTCATATAGTCAAAAACGAATAATCAAACACAAATTTACATCGTCAAGAATCTCAGAGAACCTCAAATGGGATACATTAAAAGAAACCATGGCCAGACCCATCATAATTAACCTACAGAAAGAATCAAAGCCATAAAATAAGCTGGGAAACCACACAGCATATGAGAAAACGGAACACAATAATTGGATTGACCATGGATTTCTCATCAGAAATTATGGCGGACAGAAGACACTGGCTCAATATTTTTACAGTGCTGAAAGAAATTTAAAACTATAATTATGCTTGCAACAAAAATATCCTACAGGAAACGGGGAAAAAAGAGACAAAGAGCTCTCGCCAGATGTCCTCTTAGGGTGACAACGTCGTTAGGCCCCGCGTGGCAATCCCTGCCTGACGCACCGCCGTGATGCTCAGGGAAGACAGGGTGACCTGGAAGTCCAACTGCTTCCTTAAAATAATCCAACTTTTGAATGATTATCCCAAATGCTTCATTGTGAGAGCAGACGAGGTGGGTTCCAAGCCGATGCAGCAGATCCGCATGCCCCTCCGCGGGAAGGCCGAGGCGCTGATGGGCAAGAACACCGTGATGCGCAAGGCCATCCAAAGGCACCTGGAGAACAGCCTGGATCTGGAGAAACTGCTGTCTCCTATCCGAGGGAACATGGGGTTTGTGTTCACCCAGGAGGACCTCACTGAGATCACGGTCATGCTGCTGGCCAACAAGATGCCAGCTGCTGCCAGTGTTGGTACCATCACCCCATGTGAGGTGACTGTGCCAGCTCAGAACATGGGTCTGCGTCATGAGAAGACCTCTTTCTTCCAGGTTCTGGGCATCACCACAAAGATCTTGAGAGGCACCATTGACATCCTGAGTGATGTGCAGCTGATCAAGACTGGAGAAAAAGTGGGTGCCAGCGAAGTCACCCTGCGGAACATCTCCCCCTTCTCCTTCGGGCTGGTCATCTAACAGGTGTTTGACAGTGACACTATCCAAAACCCAGACATGCTTGACATCACAGAGGAAGCCCTGCACACCCGTTTCCTGGAGGCTGTTCGCAATGTTGCCAGCATGTGCCTGCAGATTGGCTACCCAACTGTCACCTCTGTGCCCCATGCAATTATTAATGGGTACAAGCGGGTCTTGGCTTTGTCTGTGGAGACTGAGGATACCTTCCCACTAGCTGAAAAGGTCAAGGCTTTCTTGGCCGATCCATCTGCATTTGTAGCTGCTGCTATCACTGCTGCTGCTCCTGCTGCTTCGGCTCTGGCCAAGCAAAGAAGAAAGAAGGAATCGGAAGAGTCAGACGAGGACATGGGGTTTGGTCTCTTTGACTAGTCACCAACAAGTCACCAAAGCAGCCAGCTTTATTTGTGAAACAAGTAAATAAAAAGGCTTAGTTGTCTCAGAAAAGGAGAGAGAGAACAATTTTAGATGAAGAAAAATGAATAAAATTCACTGTCAGGAGATCTGCTCTCACACAAACAATACAGAAACTCTTAAAGCTTAAGGGAAAAGATAACAGTGGGAAAGCCGGACCTTCAGGAATGAAGGACGAGCACTGGACATGATAAATATGAAATAAAATCTTGTCTACTTGGGTTTTCAATGCACTGTTGATGCTCTTCCCTGCTGAGGCGATGGCAATTCATACCACCATCATGTAGGACTTAGAACTGCCCCACAGGGTTTCCTGGGCTGTTATCTCTAGAGACAGGTTGCCAGGTCTTCAGGGAGCCATGGAGTCGCTTGAACAGCTAAGCTTTCAGTGAGCAGCTAAACATTTAACTCCTATGCACCCGGAGTTCCTTTTTCAATGATGTAGACATACATGAAGATCACAAGTGGGGAAAGTAGAAATGTCTATGTGGTTATAAGTCTATAAAATATAGACCATGAAAAGTGTCTGCACATATAAGGAAACGACACAGCAACCACTAAGAAATTAAAACACACACACACACACACACACACACACACACACACACAAAACAGTCAAAAGGCCACTAAATAAATTAAAACAGAACACTATTTGTTAAATACTGTGGCAGTCATGTGCTTATGTTAATTTTATGATTGAAATGTAGGGGTGGAGTCTGGCCTGTTAATCTGGCCTGTTAGCCATTGAGTAGCCGATGAGGCCTCTGTGTGGGCATGGCTTTCTCCTGAGACTTCTGGGAAATCTTGTAATATTTCCCTCGTGAAGATGAGAAGCTATCTTCCTCAGTTGTTGGGAGTTAGTTTCAGAGATGATTAATCTCGGACAAGACAAGCTGGCGGCGTTCAAGAAGCTGGAGGAGCCTGCGGAGAGATGACACAGCTTTGCCCTGATGGAGCCAGACCTCTGAAGCTGGGGCGGCCAGATGGAGACCTCTGCCAGCGATGAGTTCCTTCTGCTGTTGATGGACCCTGGGCCCTGGAGGCGAGGTGCCTTGCCACCACTAGAATTCTGCACCCGCTGACCTGTGACTTCGTGAGTCGGAAGAAGATTTTATAGACTGATTTCGGGCATATGGGTTAATATCGGACTTATGACTTTGAGCTGGACTGGGCTGGGATGCTTTCTCCATGTCTCATTGCTTTTGTATATAAACCCTTTCCTTACATCGATATGCGTGTCCTTGAATTTGTTCCTCTAGTCTACCTGGATTAACACAAATACTATTCTTAATTATAGCTACAGCTGATACTAAGAACAAAAAATAAATTTAAAGGACAACCCTATTTCTTTCCTTTGTATTCAAGCAAATATCCTTTATCTGTATAACCGATACTTTGTTTTTTCTTTTTTATATTATTTTTATTGGAGACTTGTACAACTCTTATCACAGGGATGCTCAATACATAATCATGGTCTACTAGTTGATCGTAAATGTAGTGTGGGTAGATCGCACAGCATTAAAAAAATAGACATAGCTTATCATCAATCTCGTCAAATAGATAGGGTCTTAACCCTTCTATACCTGTGTTCTTTTATAACACCCTTACTGGTCCCATCATTAGGGAATAAGCTAAGCAAAATCTTCGAGACATGTTCATATTTATTTATATTAGAATTATGATTGTACCTCTTTGGAAAGCTACCTAAATCTTTTTGAGAATGGGAAACACAACACTTTGTCTACGTTGTGCTCTCTATGATTTCCATATAAACACATGTAATAACAGTTTATGGCTTTCATAGAAAAAAAACAACAAGCAATTGCAGGACAAGCTGTGCTATGATTTTAATTTTCACAATCAAAAAAGAAAACCTAGTATTTCCTTCCTAACCTCAGGCATGTCTAAAATGCTGAAATGTTCACTGTTGGATGCAATGTTGATGATATGAACTGTAAACTCCCACCTAATTTATATTAAAAAAAAACACTATTAAACAATAGGGCTACTAGATGACTACAGGTTACCTTATAGAAAGACTAATTTTCATTTCCAAAGTACAGACTTCCCACCGTGATTGATCTTCAAGCTACCAAAGGTGTTATAACTCTCCTGCTAAGTTCCCAACAATATAACAGTCGCCTCCTGGGAGGGCAAGCCCATTACTGCACTCCAGTGGAGGGCCGGCAGGTCATCCACAATGTCCTCCCCCTTTTCTCAAGCAGAGGACTTGCAGTAAAGCTCAGCAAGGGCCTGGGACTCCTCTGATCCTCCTTTCTGGAGTTGAGAGTGGCTCCTCACGCCTGCCACCTGCTCTCTCGAGTCCTGATTTGTCAAATGGTTCTCCTGAAGGCTAAGAACCAACAAGCCTGGCTTCCAGATTAGCTCAATTCTCCAAATGCCTGCTGGCTGGCTTCCCACAACAGCAGGTAGGTCCACCTGCTGGTACAAAATGCTGGAACAAGAGCTGGGGGCTTCCCTGGGCCCTCGTAGATGATTCAGCCGCTGCAGTCACCCCCTGCAGTCTTTCTCACCAACTATCCAATTATAAATTCACTCTGGAAAGAACTCTCATTGCACATGCCTTGTTTGCCCTCCCTTCCCGCTGGCCGTTGTACGCAGGCAACCAGACCACTGCCACCTAGTCCAATCCCA
Organism: Nesogale talazaci; assembly: GCA_004026705.1. NCBI lineage: Eukaryota > Metazoa > Chordata > Mammalia > Afrosoricida > Tenrecidae > Nesogale > Nesogale talazaci. Next base: position 98,772 of record PVJH01001196.1, on the reverse strand, counting down.
TTCGTGACAGTGCCTCGATAGGGTTTTCAGGACTGTAGCTCTTTATAGGTGCAGACAGGCTCACTGTTCCCCTTTGGAGTGGGTGGCTGGTGGGTTTGAACTTCCGATCTTGCTACTAGCAGCTCAGTGATTATGACCCAGTGCCACTATGGCTCCTTCTTCCTTGGGAACCAGTGTCCCCTATATCTCCACGCTCAGTTCCAAGAGGCAGCAAGCTCTAGCAGTGGTGGTGCAGTTGTTTGCTCAGTGTTGGGCTGTGATCTGCCCAGTCAGCCGTTCAAAACCATGAGCTGCTCTGTAGGAGGAAGACTGGGCTTTCCACTTGCATAAACAGTTTCAGTCTCCGGAACTCACAGGGGTTGCTCTGAGTTAGCATGGACTTGATGGCAGTGAGTATATAGTTATCATAATATAGGAATCTGGTCATTAGGCCAGTGGGGGTAGGGCAACAAGAACTGGGTTGCTAAAATTACTAATGTATGAAATGCTTTAAATCACCTGGCTTTAGTAACAAACCTTCTTGAACACATTTAATGTGCTGTTATACAGTTGAGTAGTTAGATCACAAATAAGACCAAAACATCACCTAAGATGTTAAGAAAAAGAACAAATGAAAAATTCTGAATTGTTCCATTGATATGAAAAGCATACCTAGAGGGTATTAATTTTTAAAAACAAGCTACATTTTTTTTTTTTTTTTAGTCACTGGACATTGTTAAGAATTCGTGGCTGAGCCCCGGTGGCGTAGTGGTTGTGCACGGGACTGCGGCCCACTGGGATGGAGGCTCAATTCCGGCTCCACAGGAGCAAAGGCTGGGCCTCCTACTCCCACCACCTGAGGGCAGTGATGCTTTAAATAAAAAAAAAAAAAAAAAAGAATTCGTACCCACGAGGGGCTCTGAAAAAGATAAAGAAAAAAAGAATATTTGGAAATACAGAGAGCATGCTAAGGCAGCAACCTCACTACATTTGAAATACAGTTAAGCACGATCCAGCCGACGGGCACCGACCTTCCGTGTTCTGTGGAGGAAAGGGGACAGGTCTGGTCTGCCCGCTGTTTTCTGTTTCATCAATCTGGGAACCTGGGAAAGACAACACCAAGGTGTGGTGGTAGTTGTTCGGAAGCTCTTACCTGAGCATCTGTAGTCGGAGGCTACTCCTTTCAGTACAGCATCAAAGATGGACACTTCCACTCGCTGCTTCCGGGGGTGACAGCTCAGCAGCAAGGAAGGCTGAGACACAACAAAGTACAGGAAAGGCTCGAGCTTCAAGTCGCCGGTTCCTCTTCGCCCAGGCTGCCGCACGATAGTGATGCTGAGGGCTTGTCTAGCAGACGCCCTTGCAGATGCATGGAGACTCGAGAGAGAGACGGCTCCCAGTTTCTTCCCTGAAGGAAGCGAAATACGGCGGCTTAGGAGATCCTCTGCTGTCGCTGAGGAGACACCCGCGTGGCGGGGCTTGGCCACATCGTCTGAGTCCACTTCTGGGGGATTTACAGGACTCCTGCCTGCTTTCTCATGGTCCGTCTGTTCTGGTGGCTTGGGTTTGGGTAAGGCTGTGCAGGAGTACGTCATCAGTGAGATTCTGCTTGCAGTGATAAATATATCAAAGGGAATAAAATTGAGATTCTTGACGATGGATGACTGGCGCGAGGGACGGGCAATGCGGTGCTGGCTGGTCCCACTGTGCTGCTCAATTTGCACGATCCGGATTTTGACACTGTCACTGCCAATCCCGCTGTCCTGGGCGCCGCTGTACCGAGATGACGTTTCGGCCATGCTGCCATCAAATGTATCCATTTTTTTCTGTTCTTGCTTAGAGATCTGTAAGGACAAATAAAACATTTCAGACTACTCAACATTGGGCTATTATCTAGACAAGGTTATATAAGCATGTTGTTGAAAGGGGGATTTTAAAAAGAAATCTGTTGTGGGTAACTTGTAACAGACTAAACATAAAAACAAAGGAGATGTCCACCCAAAAGAGAAAAAAATACAACTCTCAACGTGGCATAGAATATTTCACCCCAAATAAGAAAGCATCATATATGCATATCTATCATTAAAGTAGATGTGTGAATATCAGGCTCTCTTTCCTTAAATTAATAAAGTTTTTGAGATCGAAGGATAGATATGTCTCTAAAGAATCATACCAGTATTCATTGTACAAAGTCATCTAAGAAAACCCTCCTAAGTCATTAGTTGTGATTATGCTTCAGGTATTCTGGGTTCTGTTGCGCATGTCTGTTACTAACAAAGCTAATTTGCAGGGTTTGGGAGAGGTGACCGTGAGGTGGGAGTCAGCCCTCCTCAGGCATGATGGACAAAGAAGACTATACGAAGATGCAGCTTGGCCATTAACGAGGTGCATGGGACAGGGTAGATTTAAATGATCACACAAAACGCAAATAATCAAAGCTCTTGAAGGTGGGCTTTTCCTTTGGGCACAAAAGACGGCCTGTTCTCACAGTTTTCCACCCCGGGACTGTCTACCTCGAGAACGAAGGGCAGCTGCTCCCTCGGTGCAGGGCAGCTGTGGTCACCTTGGTGGCCCAACTCCACACGGCTTGTGAGGGGAGTGTTTATTCTGGTTTCACAGCTGAGGAAACTGAGGCTGAGGGGCCAAGGTCAGACAGCTAGCTGCCTCGGGAGAATACAATATTAGTGCTCCCAGAGCACGAGCCTACCAATCACCCAGAAAAGATAAGCCGCTGGGAGCTGCTTAAATAAATGAATGTACACATTTAACAAAAATACACAGTAAAATAGAAACTACATAAATTGTTATCAAAGAGCACTTGTTTTTAAAGATGCATGCTTACAACAAAAAGTGCAAGTTGGAGGGAGGAAGTGTTGAGAGTGATGATGGCAACGAATGTGCAAATGAGGCCTGCATACAACTGATGTCTGTGTGGATCGTGAGGGGAGGTGTGTGAGTCCCCCATAAAATGATTCATTAAAAAAAAGGGGGGGAGGGGAAAGAGGAGCTTATACCAAGGGCTCAAGTGGAAAATGTTTGGAAATGAATGTGGCAATAGGTATGCAATTGTGCTTGACACAGATGATGTATTGAATGTTTATAATGTCTGTAAGAGCCCCCAATGAATAAAAAAGAAAAAAAAACAACAATACATCTAAAAAAAGTTTATGTCCACATCCACTATCAACTATGAATTCTCAAGTAACATGTGAGAAAATTAGGTGCATACATAGTATAGAGTTTACTGGAAAGCACTATAAACTGCATATATGCAGGAAAAAATCCTCAAGAAATGACTTTGAGTTCCATCAAGAACTCGAGCCATATCAATGATTTTTATCCTCTCAATCAGAAAAGACAGCTACAATTACCACATGAGAAGTGAGTATTTTCCTTTTGAGATTTAGCGTGGTATTTAAATTCTAGCCTTTCCATCCTGAAAGTGAATTAAGTGTCCCCATATGTGTGAACATAGAGAAACAAACCACCTGTGGAGAAAGATAAAGAAACGGCGGGTCCAGCCTTATTATGTGTTGAGGTTGTCACATTAGACTCCAGTGAATGTCAAGTGGTGTGATCTTGAGCTATAAATAACCGGCAGGGGCAGGGGGTGGCTATCAGCTCTGGTCACACGGGTTCCTGAACAGAAGTCAGATGGAAACTCATTCTCGTCACTCCTGAGCCACACGGAATTTGAACCACTGATCCGGAGATGAAAGTTACTGACGCTTATTGGAGGTGGGGGTCTGTGTGTGTGTGTGCGTGTTTCGGCGGGGGGGGGGGGGGGGGGCGGGTCTGTACAGCGGAGACCAGCTTTTTCCCAGGACCAGAAGACTCAATTCTTAAATTGGGGTTAAAAGTCACAACTTCCTCCATTTCTCTATATTATTTGTAGCCTGAAATAAATAAGCTGATGATTTTTGAATTGTCACCAGTCCCTGCGGATTTAGCTAATAATCCAAATGGATCTGGAGTGCTTATTCAGTTCCTTACGTGTGTGAGGCCCTAAGGTTGGGAATCCATTTACCACTCCTTGAGGCGGGGAGTTCACAGTGTAATAACTCTGAAAATAACTTTTGGTTTATTGTTGTCCAAGGGGACTAGTAATTTAAGCTGTCAAAAATCGCAATCTCGGCTTGCTGAGAGCTGAGTGCAGCAGCAACATGTATCTCTGGGCAGTGCTGTTACATCAGCTCTCCCACTCTTTACCTAACTCATTTAAAATGAACAATAAAAGTTTTCTTTAATTAGCTACTGGTGTGCATTAACATGATCATGATTAAACCATAAAAACCAACTGTACATTACGCTGGTCCCCTAGTCCATATGTTTTGAATTACTCTGTTTGAAAATGTACTTTGCGTCCCTTTTAAAAGTTCGACCTTCTGCTTTCAGAGAATGAAATGCATATTACTGTAGTGAAGAAGATAATGTTTCAGACCTCCAGGCATATATTAAACACACTGGCAGCACTTGAGACAAAATGCTTTACTTATTAGATACTTCCTATTCTAAACAGTGTCATCAAAGGCTAAAAACAAAATCCATATAAAAGCTGCACAATGCTTCCACACAGAACCTGTGCCAAAATCCCTGGACTTTCCAACTAATGAGGAAAGGATGTGTACTCTTAACATATGAATGTAAGATTTTCCAAGCATTCACTTTAGGAAACGGAGCTATTGATTCCATATGGCTTATGTTAAATGAAACTGTATTGGTAAAATAACCTTTAAGATATCTGGCATGATAACTATAATTAAACAATATTCAAAGGACTAAAACAAAAGGGAATTTGGTTCCACAATGGCTAATTAAAATAAAATGAAAAAACACAGCATGCCATCTATCAAGATAAATTGTTATTGTTTAAGAACTATTTAAATACTGTTAAAATATACTTTCAGATAAAATCTGAAAGAGCTGGAAAAATATTTGTGGCTTAAAAATGGATAGTTTGGTGAAGAAAAAAGCAAAGGACTCTGAAACTTTATGCGGAGATAACAGCTTTAAAGCCTTGAGCACAACCAGATGGTGCTTAAATCAGAGGAATTCTACAGTTTCACTACCAATGGGTCTCAATATGAGAAGGTTTTCAATAGCTAGGCAAACATGTCAAGTTGCTAGTTTACTTCTTAGATTATTTCAATGCTTTTCCCATCCTTTTACAACTATATACAGTACGGGCCCTAGTCACCTGGAAAAGGTGCTGAAAGCTGTACTAGTAGCTAGGCAACTGTAGCCAAGGCCTCCTTTGAATGCATTGGGACAGGTAAGTTCATTAGCTCACCTTGCAGTGTGGTAAGAGACATAATATTTCAAGAGTAGTAGTTCAAACTACATGTATACATTACAATCATTTCAAATGAAGCTAAGGCAATATTCTTAAGGAGCATTGTGGAGTGGGGCGAGGTAAGTTCTATTCAAACTCTTTGTTCAGTCATAACATTTTTATAAGCACGTTCAAAAGGAAGTTTTGCTAATAAAAAATTTTACAAATACATGGGTACTTGTTTTGAAAAAAAAAAAACACTTGAAAATGAATGAGGATTTCAACCAGTCTTAATGATCTTAATGGTCTACAGAAAAGGGCAATTCAGGCATTTGCTTTAAAAGGGAAAATTTAACTATATGCCCAATGTTAGCATATTCACATATTTTCTACCTCCTTATCATAATTATGGCTATATAATGGCAACCCTGAAATAATATTCCCAACATGTAACAGACATGCTTTAACTTTGATCAGAATGGTTTTTGCCAATCATGAGATCATTTTTCACATCATATAAATTATGGGAAAGTCAAGTGTGAAACCACAAAATCAAAGTGACAATCACATTTGTGTATCACTGTGACATTAATCCTAATTCTTCTGCCCTCACTAGAATGTAGTGGTGTTTCCAAACAAGTAAACATCTTGTCTATCTTACAAAATCAAATAGGGTAAAAAAAAAGGTTACAGTTTTTAATGATTTCACACACTGGAATTACAGAGCAGATCTTTTCTAACTTGGGAAGAAAAAAAGTATCTTGTTGTCTAAACATTTGCAAACACTTTTGTCTGTATCTGTGAGAAGCCCCGTGCTTTGGGATGTGGTGGGTTGATGCTGCTGGGAGAGGCTTTTACAGTCCCTTTAACACAGTGATGGTTTACACTGGAAACTTTACATAAATAACAAATGTTTGGAATAATCAGAAACACTCCCTTCCAACTTCATAAATTAATTTAATCAAGGAAATAACAAAAGTTGTGTTTTTTTCAAGTCTCAAGTTTCCAATGATTTCACTATTAAACTTCATAATTTTTATCATTTTTATTCTATTTGTCATTTTAACCCATTGATGTGCTGGGTGAAATTTATCTTCAGAGAATAAGCAGAATTTTTAAAAGCATTGTAAAGATTACATTGACTTCATTATAAAATACCTCCTTTAGGGTCTCTAATTACTTTTATTTCTGATAAGAAAAACAAACGAATACACACCGTGTGCACGTGGGGGACTTCAGGGGACAGAGTGAGAGAAAGCCAGGGTTTTTTATATTTCATTTCTCTAGGGGGACTGCTAACATAAAATCCCACATAAGTAGCATAATTGTTCCCAGTTGGGCAGCAAAAAAAGTTTTCACAATACTGCAATAATTATGCAAATGAGCAGAACTAATGATACCCACCATTGCTTAACTAGACTGGTAAGGAGTACTAGAGTTTCAATTGTTTCTTTTCATGAAGCTACTTTTCCAGCTCTTTGAAGTAACAGCAAGAGGCCCCTCCTGCCAGCTCAGGATCAGTATAAATATTCAGATTGAAAGACCAGTGCTAAGTGCAATAAAAGCAGCATGGGGATCCTTCCGTCAAGGCTGTGTTTTACTACAGTCTGTGTTTGGTCTATTGTTCTAATTTAAGTTGTAAATCACCAAAAAAGGGCCAGCGCTGAACTTGCTACCATGGTAATAGTACTACCAGTATCAGTGCCTATTTCAATACGATAAACCAAATCTAAAAGAAAACCCATAATATTTAAAATCTCAAAAGGTACACACTGACCTACACATATAGTTTGGTTCAAATCTGCTACTGAGATTTTCCTCTGCACTGCTGACCTTCAGACTTACTTGTTTGGATCTCCCATTATACATATATGATTTCACAGCATAACCTTATTTGCAATGGCTCATAAGTTCATGGAAAAAAAAATTAGTTCCAGGCAAAACTTTGCACAGAAAACCTTAACTCAGAAGCAAACCTTAACTCAGAAGCAAACTCTTATTCACTCTTCCCAGGTCTCTCCCATATAAAATTGGAATAGGTTGGTCATTTTTGTTCAAGGGGACTAGATCTAATTGATTTATACTAGTGTCAGAGTTTAATTTTGACTTGTTTGCTTTGGGTAATGAGTTCAGCTTTTAAAAAATAAAAGTTGACACATTCTGGAAATTTGGAGCTTAATCAAAACACATGTCTCCACATCAGAAACAACAAGCTGCTTTCAAATGGTCCTGATACTAATTCTTTGAAAGTAGCTTCTGTGTGCACAAGGTAACTACTCTTCGTATATATAGATGAAATCCAAAGTTCATTTCACTGATGTCAATGTGGAAACCATTTTGTCCCATGGCTGCGTAAAGAGTTTCAATAGGATTAAATCAGCTGCAAGTCCTCATTATATGAGGGTTTACAATTGTGTCTGAGTTGGAGTCTGTTTCTCATAGAACTTTACTCAGAGACTGACTTAGATCGGCTCCTTAGAGCTGCTCTGATTTTACTGGAAACAACTGTATCACATCAGACTTTCTCATAAACTTCCCGTAAGATTGAATCAGCCCTGACCCTGAAGCACATGAAAGTTTACTGAGCCTATGCATTCTCTTAAGAATCACAGAAAAGCATGCATTTAGTTTGAGCGGTGAGGCAGACTTACAACATGCTTACTAACTATGCCAATGAGCCTTGCAACTACTAACTGGATTTTTTGATAAGAAAATGAAACTTGAACTTGGAGAAATTCTGGTAGATAAAAAGTCATACAAATTCTTATTTGGTAATTTATCCCCCAAACAACACACAGTGCCCACTCCATTCCCCTTCAAAGGTACTATATAGGGTTTATGGAAAAGAAACAAAACAAAACAAAAACCCTGCTTTTTAAATGATCTGTTCTGCAACATGCAGTTCAAATTGCAAGATGTATCAAGTATCTTAATTAATTTTATCCAGTAACTGGTTTTTGAAGTCAAACAGAATTTAGTTACGTATTTAATATACATATTGAACTATTATATGAGTGGGTGTCAAAAAGCTTGTGGAAAAGTGGAGTAAAAGAATGCACTTTTCCCATGAACTATTTGAAATCTCTTCACATATTCTCTTTACTAGTTCTAAACAAACCTGGTTTAGATAACTGCTGATTCTCTTCAAAGTAAGTCTGGACCTCAGTATTCTCTACTATGTACCTAGATTTAAAAAAAAAAAATCCACCAAGATGTTACAAAATCGCAAGACATTTGAAGCTTTTATTGGTCACCCATGACTTTAGAATGGCAGATCTGGGTCATATACTATCAATGCCTTAAAAAGTTATGACCCCATAGACTTGAAAACTAAAATAGTCAAGATGTAGAAGAAAAACATTTGCTCATTCCCTGGCTGCAATACTTCTTTTCCATTGAATGACTTTCGTTTGTCTTGGTTACTTGCTAAAAGTCATCATAGGGCTGAGATCCGGTGGTGTAGTGGTTGTGTATGGGACTGCGGCCCACTGGGTTGGTGGTTCAAATCCAGCAGCAGCTCTCCAGGAGCAAGGCTGGGCCTCCTACTGCCACCAGAGGGCAGTGATGGCCCCCCCAAAAAAGTCATCATAAAACCTATATGTCCCCACCCCCAAACAAACAGCTGTGATCATATTAACATCTTCTATCAAGGCTTGGAGATTGGAAGTATTCTTTACATCAGGCAAATCTTCATAACAATAGCTGCTAGCCTCATTCCAATGGTAAATTTTCTTTTGCTGATATTCCCAACTAATTCTAGCTATTCTAATAAATACAACTGATCCCTAAGCTAGAATATATCCCAACCTGTGTGATAAATTAAACTCTAAGAAAAAAAATGTATATTTTTTTCTCCTCCACTATTAAACAGTACCTCTACACTTAAAATGCTGTCTAGAAATAGAAACTCTTGTAAAGTCTTCCTTAAATAACTTAAGAATTAAAAATTAAATTTTGATTATAGTTGCATATCCTCATTGGTAATATTACCAGAATATCCCATTAGCACTAAATTTGAGGCAATCATAATAGTATGATCAAATTAGTACCATTAAGGACAAGATTTTTTTAGTAAAAGATCATTTTATTGGGGGCTCTTACAGCTCTTTATAACAATTCATATGTCAATTGACCCAAGCATATCTGTACATATGTTGCCATCGTTATTTTCTTTTTTGGGGGGGTGGAGGGGGCATCACTGCCCTCTGGTGGTGGGAATAGGAGGCCCAGCCTTTGCTCTTGTGGAGCTGGAATTAATCCTCCATCCCAGTGGGCCGCAGTCCCGCGCACAACCACTACGCACAACCATTACGCCAGCCCAACCATCATTATTTTCTAGACATTTACTTTCTATTGAGTCCTTGCTAAAGGACAAAATATCTTACATTTTAAAACTTAACTGACCTCCCTCTAGACCAGTTAAGCAATCAACTGTTTTTATTTTTTAGTATATGTGCTGTCGAAGCAAGCACAACTGTTTTTTTTAATGTTATTAAAAGGTAACTTAATATGTACTATTGTTGTCAGACATTGTCAGGTATGGTCAGTTTGTACTCTCATGTCTTATTCCCAATAACTCTTACACCCAATAAATCTTCTTCATAATTATTATGCTATTACAGTCACTGTGTCACTTCTTCCTCTTTGTTTGGTGACCCATTTACCAAGCAGGACACCCCTTTCCAGAGCCGAGTCTCATGATAACATATCCAAAGAGTAGGAAGCACCGACTTGACATTTTTGTTTCTAAGGAGCTTTCTGGTTGTATGTCATCCAAGATAGATTTGTTTCTCCTTCTAACAGTCCGTGGTACTTTCAAATTCTTTTCCAACACCATAATTTTGCCCCCAATTAACATTTTTATTTACATATCTTATTCCTCCCAATATATCCCTTCCCTTCTCATATAGTTTTGTTCTTCAAACTCATCAGATATACACTCACCAATGCTGTCAACTCCCCTCCCCCAACGCCTGAGCGATCATCTATCTTGATTACCATGTACTGAGTGACTTATATATATACACAAGGCTAAACTAACCAATGAGGAATATCATGTATGGACCACAATAGGGGAGAAAACCGTAAAGAACTGGAAAATAGTTATGTGTTTTATCAGGGCCACACTGCATCCTGGATTTATCCTCCATTCTGCAAGGCCCTTCTATGAGGGACTGTCCAATTGTCTTGCTGGTGGACCTTGGGTCTCCACTATCCAGTTCCCTTATCAATTAAGATGTGTCCTTTTTGAGCTTCTGATAACTCTTCCTGGCAACACCTCGTGATCACACAGCCTGGGGTGCTTCTTCCTTATGGGTTTGCTGCTTCCCTGCTCAATGGCCACTTGCTTATCTTCCAGTCTTTAAGACCCCAGAGAAGTATGAAATTCTTCTCAGATTATCTGTTTAACATATAAATTTGAGTAAAGATGATGAAAGGGTAGAACCGTGATGCATACCTTTCCTGATTTTAAACAATGCAGTAGTCCTTTGTGCTGTTTGACTGCCTCTTGGTTCATGTAGAGTTTGCTCATGAGCACAATGAAGTACTCTGGAATCCCCATATTCTTCTCAGTGTTGTTCAAAATTTGTTATGATGCACACAGGCTAATGTCTTTGCAATAAAATACTACTAGTAAACACATTTCTGGCATTCTTGACTTTTGGCTTCGCTCCATTTGATGTAAGCAATAATACTCTTCCTTTTCCCCAGAAATACCTCAGAGAAGTGTTACAGTCTTGAAAAACTCCAGGAATAGTTCTACTCTACATGCATGGGACCATCATGAAGCCGACCCCATGGCAATAAACAACAGATGTGGTCAAGAGCTGACTCTTAAATCACAAACTAGTCTTCCTCAGAGGTTGCTTCTTCTATAACACAGTTCAACAACGAGCTTGTGTGTGTGCTCATGTGTCTTGGTTTTCAGGCTGGGTTTTTTACTGTGGGCTATTTTCTTCCCTGGGGCTATTTAAGCTGTTGATTCAGAGAATTGCACTGGATAGACTGTATCAGCTCTAGTTTCTTGGATATGGTGTTGCACTATGTTTTCAGCTAACTGAAAACAGTTAAGTTGTACTAACTTATTCATTTGTCATCGAAATTTTAAATATGAGAATTCAGACTCACAAATTATAGGACAAGACAAAGAAGATAATACATATTTAAAAAAACATAGTAAGAGTCTTCCAAGGGAAGCAGTATATTGACCCATGGATGGCCAATGAGATATCAACCATGAGGTCAATGGTTTGAACCCACCAGTTACTTTGCAGCCTTTAAAATATTAAAAGATTTGGAAACCTAATGGGCAGTTCTTCTCTGTCCAAAGGGTCACTTTGAGTTAACTGGATTAAATTAGAGTTATATAGATGGCCATGGGTTTTTCTTTTTGGAAAGGGAGGTTGTGCTTATATACAGAGAATACAAATTAGATACTGTGAAGTCAGAAGACTGAGTGGTAAATTTTTTTTTTAAATTGAAAAGGCATATATATGGAAAGTGTGAGAGCAATTTAGCGTGTCCAAAATGTAGGACTTCAAACTAATTTTCATAAATACTTTAAAGATAAAGATTTTTCTTCTTCATATTATGCATTCAATATTTTGGAACACCTTTTAATATAGAAAAGTCAATAGATATTTCATGTTAAATGTTTCAGAGGTGAAGTTGACTCCACCTTCTAAGAAAAACTCCAATATTTAAAAAAAATCATTTTATTTGGGGCTCATACAACTTTTATCATGATCAATACATACATCTATTATATGCAGACCTTATTTGCACATTTGTTGCCATCTTCATTCTCAAAATATCCTTCTATTTAGATCCTTGGTATCAGCTCCTCATATTTCCCCTCCCTCCCCCATGAACCTTTAATAATTTACGAATTATAATTCTTTTGTCATATTGTATACTGTCAGATTGAGTCTCTTCACCCACTTCCCTGTTGTCCATGCCCCAGGGAAGAGGTTAAATGTAGATTCCTGAAACAGGTTCCCCCTTTCTACTCCACCTTCCCTCCATCCTCCTGGTACCACGACTCTCACCACTGGTCCTGGAGGGATCATCTATCCTTAATCCCCCATGTTTCCTACTCCAGTGTGCATCCCCTGGTCAAGTCGGATTTGCAAGGTAGAATTGGGATCATGGTAGTGGGTAGGAGGAAGCATTTAAGAACTAAAGGAAAGTTGCATATTTAATTGTTGCTACACTGTACCTTGACTGGCTCCTCTCCTCCCTGCGACCCCTCTGTAAGGGGATGTTGCTTCATCTATTGATGGCCTCTGGGTCCCCAATAAGTACTCCCCCTCATTTATAATGATATACATTTTATTTCTTTGATGCCTGATACCTGATCCCTTCGACACCGCATGGTCACAAAGGCTGGTGTGCTTCTTTTATGTGGGCTTTGTTCTTCTGAGGTAGATGGTCGCTTGTTTACTTTCAAACCTGTAAGACTCCAGATGCTATATCTTTTGATACTCAGGCACTGTCAGCTTTCTTCACCACATTTGCATATGCACACATTTGTCATAAGAGATCATATCAGGAAGGAGGGCACACAAAGTTATGATTTTTAGTTCGTTGATGCCTGATAACTGATCCCTTTGACATCTCATGGTCATACAGGCTGGTGTGTTTCTTCTATGTGGGCTTTGCTGCTTCTGAGCTAGATGGCTGCTTGTTTACTTTCAAGCTTTTACGACCCCAGACATTACATCTTTTGATAGCCTGGCACCATCAGCTTTCATCACCACTTTTGTTTAGGTGCACATTTGTCTTCTGTGATCATGTCGGAAAGGTGAGCACCATAGAATGCCAATTTAATATAACAAAGTGTTCTTGTATTGAGGAAGTACTTGAGTGAAGGTCCAGTGACCATCTGCTATCTTAATACTAACTCTATAAGTATATGCCATAAATCTATTTCCCCATCGTATACACACACACACACACACACACATATATATATATTCACTTATGTATATGCCTGCATTTAGACCTCTATAAAGGCTCTTCCCACCCCATCCCCAGTTCTTTCCTCTATTTCCTTTTACTTTACTCTTGGCCCACTATCATGCTCAGCCTCCATTGGGATTTCATTATTTTTTCTCTGTTACATTATTCTTGATTAATACCTATCAGGCCTCTCACACCCACCTTGTCACTGATTTTGAATCACTTGTTCCCTTATCACTGGGTTGGTCTACACCGCTTCCCTCCCCCCTCCTCATCTCCCATATTCCCCCAGAACAATCAGCCCCATTGTTTTCTCCTCCAGACTGTCCATCCAACTTATCTTATCTAGATAGACCTGCAGAGATAACCAAATAATCAAGGCATCCTAAGATGAAAATAAAATAACCAAAGAAAATAAAATAACAACAAAACCCCCAATGTCTAATATTACATAGATGCATATATATATATGTCAAAATAAAAATAATAACAAGATAAAAACCTGTGACTAGTTCAAGGTCTGTTCATTCACCTCCAGGAGTGTCCCCTGGTTGAGTTCGATTGGGTGCCACACCCCGGTCCCAAAGTATATCCTTGGCACTCCCTCGGGAACTCCATGCTCTCTATTGCACCCTCTTAGTGTTTTGCCATGAAAAACTCCACCTTTTAAGAGTTTCTGTGCATAGGTAGAGAAGCTGTACCGTCTTATAACAAGACTGGAGTATACTTTAATTTTAATCAAGGAATTTTAACTCTGGCAGAACCATTTTGGGTTTTAGAATATTTGAGTCTCTATTTATTGCACCAGATTCACTATGAGGAACTCTATTATGACTCACAGGGCCCGAGAAGACAAAAGGAAGCTTCTCCTGGGGGGTTGAGGCTGTACATCACGGGTGGAGAAAGCAGCTCTCTCTTGCAGAGCAGATGTGGCTCACATAGCTGCCCTGTGGTTAGCAGTTAAACATAATTCACTGTGTTACCAAGGCTCCTCACTCTTTGTACAGAAATTCTTTCTAGCTGCATTTTAAGATAACAAATTGGAACAACCTGCTATTCAGTTCCCCACATGATGGTGTCTTCGCTGTCATCATTGGGTGCCACTCAGTCTGTTCCGACTATAGTGACCCTCTGTGCCCGAGAACAAGCCCTCGTCGGACACTGCACCATCCTCACAAGTACGTTTGAGCTCACTGCTGTAGCCACAGTGTCGTCATCTCCTTGCTGGCCTTCCTCTTTTTTGCTCTGCGCCTCACTCTAGGAAGCATGATGTCCTTTACCAGGGACTAGTCTCCCCTGACAGCATGTCCAAAGCACATTGGGTAAAGTCTCATCAGTCTTGCCTCGTAGGCAGCAGTTCTCAACTGTGGGTTATGACCCCTTTGGGGGTTGAACGACCCTTTCACAGGGGTCGCCAAAGGCCATCGGAAAACAAACATTTCTGATTAGCTTAGGAACCGAGACACCACTCCTCTATCCATCTCCAGGTGGGTCTGCCCCCATGCAGATACAAGGCATGAAGATTGCTACCCATATTACACCATGCTTTAAGACAAAATTTGACTTGTCATTATAAAGAAATGTTACACAATATATAATTACCTATTGTTTTTGTGATTAATCACTATCCTTTAATTATGTTCAATTTCAAATAATGAAAATACACCCTGCATTGCAGATATTTACAGGACAATCCATAACAATAGCAAAATTAGAGTTATGAAGTAGCAACGAAGATAATTTTATGGTTGGGGGGTCACCACAACATGAGGAACTGTATGAAAGGGTCATAGAATGAGGAAGGTTGAGAACCACTGCTCTAAGGAGTACTATGGTTGTACTTCTTCCAAGACAGATTTGTTTGTAACTTTGGCAGCTCATAGTACTTTTAATATTCTTCATAAATACTACAGCTCAAATGCATTAGTTTTTCTTTGGTCTTCCTTCATCAGTGTCCATATTTTCCATGCATATAAGACAACTAAAAATACCACAGCATAGGTCAAGGGCATCTTAGTCTTCAAAGTAACATCCTTGCTTTTTAACACCTTAAACTGGTCTTATGCAGCAGATTTGCCTGATGCAAGGCCTTGTTTGGTCTCCGGACTGCTGCTTCTGTGAGAATTGATTGGGGACTCAAGATGAAATTCTTAAGAACGTCAATCATTTTTCCACTTATCATGATGATACTTATTGGTCCAGTTGTGAGAATCTTTTAAAAAAAATTTATATTGAGTTGTAATCCTTACTGAAGGCTGCAATCCTTCATCGTATCTGCAAATGTTTCAAGTTCTCCTCCCTTTCAGAAACCTGCCTGTCACAAGCTGTTAGCAGCCTTCCTCTTAATCCTTACAACACACTCTTCCACATACAATCGAGCTTCTCTGATATTTACTCAAGGTGAAGAGATACTTAGGGACAATTCCAAGTTCATATAATTTGTTCTGCTCAAATATACCTTTGCATCAGAGGACATCCCGGGAAGTGAGACTGGACCCAAATATTTAGTACAACACAAACATCCTCCCCCAAACATCTTTAAATAAAGCCAGCATGTACTTCCTCTATTTGAGGCTAGTTAATGCTACATTAAAATAGCCTGATTTTTTTAATGGGTGAACAGAGTTTAAAGTGACACATGCTTTAGATTCTCTGTCAAAAACTAGGGCTGAGAGGGGAAAAACTGGTGCCATTTTGGAAGCAGTAGATCACACATACCCAGAAACATTTGGGTAATGAAAATGTGTGTTGGCCAGTATAATTCTTTGCACAACCTGCAATTTTTCAACTTCCGTTGTTGCTGCTGCTCTTAAGTCTCTCTGCTAGATGCTGAGTTCACACTTGCAGAGATTAATTAATCATTGTTCACAGCTACAACACTGGGCTGGGCACGTAGAGAGTGTTACGTAACTGTGTGGATGCACGTGTGTGCAGCCATATACAAAAGAACAAGGCAGCATGAGAGAGGCGTGGGGGAGTGAAGTAACAGAAACCATTAAGAATATCTAAGGGAGCTAGGGAGGTTTTTGCATTACTGCAGATTTCAGACAGATGGCTTCCCCGAGAAAGCCTTCATCAATATAGGAAAGCATTATGAAATGCTGAAAGGAAAAATCCATTTTCAAGATGCTGGGACCAGGTGTCTCTGTTTTAGCAAATCATTGTATCCAAGAACAGGAAGCAGAGCTGGGCGAGAGAGCGCTGCACTGGGGAGCTGAAGACCTGGCTGTGCTCCACGTTTCCACTAAGTCACACCTGTGTGCTGCTTGGTGGTGGTGGTGGGCGGGGGGGGGACTGCCTTTGTTCACAGCTTTCTTTTTGTTGATGTGGAGTTAAAATGGGAATAATCTAGGCCAAACTCCAATTCTCAGCTCAATGCAGCAGAAGCACAACTCGTGAGAGCTGGAAGAGGTTCTGTAGTCATTGCTTCCAGAGATTTCCAAACTACTTTTTAGCCACAGTGCTCTTTCCTCGAAGAAAATCTGACTGGGAGTGGAGGGGTAATGGTGGCGTTATGAAAAAGGGGAGACACCTGGTATGTAAAACAGATAAAAGTAAAGTTGTCACTAAGGGATTGGTGGTGTGCATGAGTGCACGTAATCTGAGAGCCCCACAGCCCATACAATAGGTCAACATTCACTTGATAGCAAAAATCCATATATTTAAAATGCTCAATTCAATGATTTTTAGTATGTTTATAAAGCTATGAAAATATTACCAGCTCAGATTTTGAATATTTTCATTGTTAGCAGTCATTTTCTTACTAGCTGCCCACTTAGCCCCAAAATAAATCAAAACCAATTTCCATGATCATTGAATGAATTCTGAGGCCAAGTAATCCTAGAATGCCTCAGAGTGTTTCCTAAGCTCTAGTCCTCAAGGGAGCAAATAAAAAACCCTCTCCCGCCGGTCAGTTCCCTCCTGATCACTTATCACTGCCAGCCAGGAAACGTGCCAAGACTCTGGAAAGAGTTTCTAAGGCGACTTGGGTTTGTGCGGCCAACCCAGCCAGGGGTTCTCACCCAAAGAATGGTTGGTGGATTTCATTTTCAGGGTCAAAGCCCAGAGCTTACCCACTGCACCATTAGGGTTCATTCTCCCCTGTCCCCCGACAATTAATAACCTATTTCCTGTTTCCATACATTTGTTAATACTAGGCATCTTCTATAAGTGAATTAAAATGATCTTCTGAGAGTAGTTTCTTTCATTTTACATAATATTTTCAAGGTTCCTTTTTCTTTTTGGTATGATACCACATTTAATTTATTTTTTTAAATCATTTCATTGGAGACTCGTACAACCCTTATCACAATCCATACATCCATCCATTGTATCAAGCACATTTGTGCATTAGTTGCCAGCATCATTCTCAAAACATTTGCTTTCTACTTGAGCCCTTGGTATCATCTCATTTTTCCCTTCCCTTCTTCACCCTTGATAGTTTATGTATTATTATTTTTTTTTCAGGGATGTCTCCCTTCATCCACTTTTCTGTTGTCCATCCCCCAGGAAGGGGGTTATATGTGGGTCCTTGTAATCAGTTCCCCCTTTCTAACCAATCTTCCCAGTGTTGCCACTCTTACCACTGGTCCTGAAGGGATCATTGGTCCTGGATTCTCTGTGCTTGCTGTTTCTATCTGTACCCGTGTACATCCTCTGGACTAGCTGGATTTGTAAGGTAGAATTGGGATCATGATAGTGGGAGGGAGGAAGCATTAAAGAACTAGAGGAAAATTGTATGTTTCTTCGACAGTATACCGCACCCTAATTGACTCATCTCCTCCCCACGGCCCTTCTGTGAGGGGCTGTCCAGTTCCCTACAGATGGGCTTTTGAGCTCCACTCTGCACTCCTCATCATTCACAATGATCGATTTTTTGTTCTTTCATACCTGATCCTCTCGACACCTTGTGATCACACAGACTGGTGTGCTTCTTCCATGTGGACTTTGTTGCTTTATGGGCCATCAGCTAGATGACCACTTATTTACCTTCAAGCCTTTAAGACCCTATACATTATATATTTTGATAGTTGGGCACCATCAGCTTTCTTCACTACATTTGTTTATGCACCAGCTTTATCTTCAGTGATTGGGTCGGGAAGGTGAATATCATGGAATGTCAATTTGATAGAATAAATGTTCTTGCATTGAGGGAGTACTTGAGTGGAGGCCCAATGTTCATCTGCTACCATAATACTAAACCTATAAATATATACACATACATCGATTTCCCCAATCATCAAATATAAGTATATTTACATATGCACATGCCTGTATTAAGACCGCTATAAATACCCTTGACCTCCTAGTTCTTTCCTCTATTTCCTTTCACTTTCCTTTGGTCCCACTATCATGTTTAGCCTTCATTTGGGTTTCAGTAATTCCTCTTGGTTATACAGCCCTTGACCAAGCCCTACCAGGCCTCCCACACCCTCCTCACCACTGATTTTGCATCACTGTTGTTCCCCTGTCCCTGAGGTTGTTAGCACCCACTTCCTTTCCCCCACCTTCCCCTCTCGTATATCCCCCTGGAACTGTCAGTCCCATTGATTTCTTCTCCAGATTGTTTATTCCACCTATCTTAAGTAGATAGACCTGCAGATATAATAATATGCACACAAAAAAAAACACGACAGAGCAAAACAAAGCAACAAAAAAAGAACAAAAAAACCACTGACAACCAAAAAAGAAAAGCCTGTGAAAGGTCAAGTGTTGTCCCCCACAGTGCTTTGGTTCAGTGAGGAATGTTGTGCCTGGTAATAGGGCTGGCCCTATAGTCATCTCTGTGCATTGGCTGCTCTGAGCAGGAACATCATTCTTGCTTGGTGGGCCAGGATGTGTTCCACTCTCTTCCTCCCCTTCCATTTGTTTCTGTGTGCTCCGATCAGACATGTCTCTCTCCCTGAGCTATGGCTTCAGGGCTGCCCTCTGAAGTAATTTTTTTGTGTGTGTGGGGAGGGAAGCTGTAGAAACAATTGGAATTGGGAGCATCTACTTTTTTTAATCTGTTAGGAATAATACTTTAATGAACATTTGTGAACACGGTTTTGTGTGGATGCGTGCTTCTATTATAATTGCTGGGCCATAAACCAAAATGAACTAAACTCACTGCCATCGCCAACTAACAACAGCCCTATGGGAATAGAACTCTCCTTGTAGGGTTCTGAGTGTGTAGATCGTTACAAGTGTAGAGAGCCTCGTCTTTATTGGGGTCAGAGAGTAACTCTATATTTAATCTTTTAACAAATCACCACTATTTTCCAAAGCAGCTATACCACTTCGTATTCTTGCTAACAATGTCTGATAGCTCCAATTTCTCTACATCTTCGCAACACTTGGTATTATCTAACTTTATTATCATAGTCAACCCAAAGAGTTTGAAGGAGTATCTCGTGGGAAGCTAAATGCTGTTCCCATCCCTCAGTGACCCCTTTATTGACTTTTTTATTGGAACGGCTTGTGGGCAAGATAACCTTTGAATACATGAGTTCACCTAATTAGCATGCGGACCTATTTGAGAACTGCTTCCCACCATTCCACCCCGCCCCCCCTCCCCCAGCCGTTTCTTTGAAGCTATGTGTATGATTGGCTGATTATCCCTACCCCTCATTTCTGTAAGTTGTACCTCCCTTTCCTGTTGCTAGCCTATATTAACCCTGTCTTTTGGCTCAATAAACGAGACTTGATCAGAATCCTGTCTTGTCTCCATCTCTAGCGTCTCTTGCCCTCTCCATTCCCAGTCCCCCTTTCCGGAACCCACGTCGACTGATCCGTGGGATGGATCAGTATCTCAGAGGGTCCTTCCTGTTGCTTGGCATTACCGTTATGGCTAATAATGATGAGTAACATTGATAATTTTAATATCAACTTTGGTAAAATGATTCATTAGATCATTTGACCTTTTATAAACTGAGTTATTTATCTTTTGATTATTGAGATGTAAACATTCAGTAGATAGATTAAATGTCAGATCCTTATTAGCTACAATTTGCAAATATTTTCTCTCATAACCTCATGGACTGCCTTTTAATTTTCTTGAAGGTGTTCTTTAAAATACTCAACTTTTAATTTTTATAAAGCCATATTTAAGTTTTCTTTGGAAGCCTGTTTTTGAATGTCCTATCTTACAAAAAATGCTTAATTCAAGGTCAAGTAGATTTATTTCTCATTTTCCTAAGAGTTCTTTAGCTTTAGCACTTATATATCTTTGGAGGTCTCCTCATTTTAATTTTCGTATACAGTGTGAGGAAGGGATCCAACTTCATTCTTTTACATGTGGTTATCCAATAATACCAGGTAAAGTTGCTACTCTTTCCCCACATAAAATTAATTGAGTATACATAGTGGTCTATTTCTGAACTCTCTATTTCAATTGAATTATCTATATGTATGTTCATACGCAAGGTATAGAGGTTTTTTTTTTTTATTACTGTGGCTTGTAGTAAGTTTTGGGTTGGAAAAGTCTGAGCCTTCCAACTTGATTTTTCTTTTCCAAGACTCTTTGGCTCTTCTGGGTCCCCTCCTTTGTATGTGAATTGTAGAATCAGCTTGGCAATTTTTCAAAGAAACCAGCTGGAATTTCAATGAGGACGGCATTGAATCAGAACATCAATTTGGAAAGTATTGCCAGCTTTCTACCAATGAATATGGGTTGTTCTCTCATTCCTTTAGGTCTTCTTTAGTTTTTTTAACAGTGTTTTGTAGTTTTCAGAAAATTAGCTTTCTACTTACTTTACTAAGCTTATTTTTAACTATTTCTT
The DNA here is from genome assembly GCA_004026705.1 of Nesogale talazaci. Lineage (NCBI taxonomy): Eukaryota > Metazoa > Chordata > Mammalia > Afrosoricida > Tenrecidae > Nesogale > Nesogale talazaci. The sequence continues at coordinate 77,799 of PVJH01001196.1, read as the reverse complement.
TTATTAATTGTTGTAATTGAAATTGCATTCTCAATTTTATTTGAGTTGTTCACTACAAATGTATAAAAATAGAAAGGATTTTTGTACACTAACCTGTATCTTATAAGTTATTTATTAGTTCTAATATTTTTAAATAGATTCCTTCAGTTTCCTATATGTAAGATCAAGTCATCTTCAAGTACTAACAGTTCCCCAAACCCACTGCCTCCAGTTGATTCCTAATCACAGTGACATTAAATAAGGAATCCAAGACTGTATATTTTCATAGGAGCACACAGCCTCATCATTTTATTTCTTCCTTTCCAATATAAGTGTCTTTTGTTAATTTTTCTTGCCTGATTGTCCTGGCTAGCACCTCCAGTACAATAAATAGTTCCCAGCCTTTCACCCTTCAGTATGGTGTTATCTACTAGGTTTTCACGGATGTCTGTATCAGAAGAAATTCTAATATGTTCGTAGTTTGTTGAGTAATTTTATCATGAAGAGCTATTAACTGATATCAAATGCTTAGTCTATATTTAATGAGATTAAGTTTTTCTGGTCATTTATTAGACTGATTTAAGGTATTACCGTATATCAAGAATAAAACTCATGTGCCATTCTCAGAGCAATTCCATTTTGTTTTAGATCATAACAGTTTGTATATGTTGCCATATTCAGCTTTCTAGTATTTTGTTAAGGATTTTTATATCTACATTTACCAGGGATACAGATCTGTAGTGTGTGTGTGGGGGGGGGGGGGGGGGGGGGGGGGGGAGGGGAGGGAGAAGCCACTTTGGGTCCTAGTGACATTCCCTTTCATATCATTCCATTAAAATATTTGGAAAAGTCAGAGAAACTCCTAATTCTGCCTATTATTCTAACTTAGAAGCAACCAATTTTATTGTCAAATTATCATGTTATATTATATTGTATTCCAAGCAAGAGCACTGATCTAAAATATTTGCGGATGTCCTACAGCAGGAGGACTCAATATGTCGATCGTGATCAGTAGTCGATGACAAATGTGGTGTGGGCAGAGTGCATGGCATTAAAGAAATAGATGGGCGAGGGTGAGGGTGAGGGTGGTGGTAGGCTTAGGGTTAGGTTAGGCTTCGGGTTATCGTTAGGGTTAGACTTCAGAGTTAGGTCGATCGCGATCGACATGTTGAGGACGCTTATCCTACAGGTTCTACCTGGCTTTCTTCCAGCTCCTTCTGTTTTTGTTCTTTTCTGTAGTCATCGCCTCAAACTAAGAATAAAGTGAACTTTAAAATGAAGTATAATAAGTACATACAAACATCAGATCAAAGAGACACCTTGATGTCATAATATTGGAAGCGGGGGAAGGACTTTTGGCTAAGAATAAGAAAAAGAAGTAGGTGATGAAATAAAGAAATTTAAAAAAAGAAAAAGAAGTAAAAGGATTGGCCTGTATTGATGTCTGTCATTCTATTTAAAGCAAGAGCGTAAATTGCAGTTGAGCACATAGAGCCATATATCAAGCATATATCAAGCATTATTGTATTCAGAAGCTATTGTTCTCCTCATGTGGCTGGGGATGGCAGTGTGCTTCTAGACTATGAGTGTGCACACATTCTTCCTTGTCAGAGATGACAGGCCTCAATGCAATGTCACCCTCCTGAAAGGAGAACAGTGGTTAAGCTATTATGCTAACTGAAAGCTCAAAGGTGTGAAGACACCAGCCGTTTGGAGGAGAAGGATCTAAAACCGTTTGTTTCTGTAAAGATGGCAAGCTTGGCAAATTCTGCTCCATCCCACCAGAAGTTGGAATCAAAATGGAAGCCACAAGATGAAAGAGAGGTTCCAAATATAAGAGCTGAAGGAAAACCAAAGATCTGACTATTCCCCTCGTAATTTGCCTCTGCTATCCCAGAAGTGTACCTAAGTCTATCAGACCAATAATTCATTTTCTATTCTGATTGTCTTTTCCTGATTCTGACCTAGGCCTGTATTCTATGCAGCTAGGGATGCTATTGTGCTTCCAATGACCTAAGTACGTCTACTTCTTCCAACACGTCACTTAAAACAAGAGTCAGAAAATGGTATGTTGATTATTTCTAGAGGCACCTGCACTAAGCAGAGAAAATAACCCTAAAGTCTTTTGTGTGGCTTTTTTTTTGGGGGGGGGGCATCACTGCTCTCTGGTGGTGGGAGTAGGAGGCCCAGCCCAACTGCTGGAATTGAACCTCCATCCCAGTGGGCCGCAGTCCCGCACACAACCACTACGCCACCGGGGCTCAGCCCTTGTGTGGCTTTTTTATTCTAGAACTTTGACCAGCTGTACTTGCCAACTTATTCCATATTCACAAACTTTATATATTTACTAATTTTTATGCTCTACAGGTCTTTAGGTTTTACTTAAGGTTAGGAGTTTTAGGAACTAACATAATTCCCTGATGTCACAGATAGATTATAATGGAAAGCCTGGTATGTTCAAGATTTCCATGGATTAATATGAAATATTCTGATTAAAGGTTGGGAAATAAGCCTTGCTTCTGCTTCTGGCAATAAAACACAAGAGGAAATAAAATTTGCTTAACTGTGTAAAGACAGTAGGTCAGTGACTCAAAGCATTGGCATATATTTAATTGTGATGTTTAATGCAGTTCACAGAATACCAGTTGACTTTATTCTTAGGGACACATTTTACGAGGGCAGTGATGGATTTTCAGGTCCAGTTACATGTATTAGGAAAATGACGCCATCATTATTCACCAATTCCAACTTTGGTTTCCACTGGCTTCTTCTATGAGTTACACTTTGGCACTCTTCTACACATCATCAAGCCACAAACTCGGTCTTAATCAAATATTTTTAAAAACCAAACAAGCCAGTGCTAAAAATCATCCAAGCTACAAAGACCTGATGCTGTTTCCATTTCAAGGAATGGACTACTTTATAGGGAAAAAGTGCTTACTACATGAAAAGGGAAATAGTGCTTTAACCCAAGAGAACTGGACAAGCCAGAGCCCTTAGAAAAACACTGCTAGGTTCAAATATGCACTAACTATCAACTGACTGACATAACCTAAAGATGACCTTTCCCAATGTCTGTATCTCATGCAGTCCCATAATGCAATGTTTTGGCAGTCAGCTCATTTGGTTAGATCATCACGCTAATATGATCAATGTTCTGAGTTGAATCCCTTATTGGGTCAGCTTCACATAGAAAAACAATTTATGTTTCATAGACATAACCTATATCCTTAACACCAGCTAGTACTGCTGCAAAACAGAAGTGACTATTCATGCTTTACTGCAAAATCGTTATATATCAAAGTTCAAGTGTTTATCCTATTGGTGATACATGGGTCACATATCTCTGCATGTGAAGAATATTTGATTTTCAATTAGTCAAATGTAAGAGCAATGTAAACAAGCAATGTTGGCAGGTAACCTTGTAAGCTAGGAAACTTCCTTTTTTTTCCCATTTCCCCATAGAGGCAGATGTAACAAAGCATACTCTTTGTAGTTGCTGCAAGTTCAAATCTAAATTAACTTCATAGTACCTGGCCTACAATAAGCAAACCAAACCAAACCCACCTCCAGAGTTCATTCCAACTCAGAACCACACTGCAGGACAGAACGGAACTGCTCTCTCAGGTTTCTGAGACAGTACATCTTAACAGAGCAGCCAGTCTCAGCATTCTCCCACCCATCAGCGGAATCTCCGAGTTTGTGGGGGGCAGCCCAATGCTTTCTCAACAGTGCCTCAGGGATGCTTGCCATGCGATAATTATTAAAGAGAACAACAACTCCAAACCCACTGCCATTTAACTGATTTCAACCCATCGTGACCATTAGGACAGGGCAGAATGGCCCTGGATGGGTTTCCAGGAATATAACTCTTCAGCCGAGAGTTGTATCTTGTCCCAGTGGTGAGACTGGTGGTTTGAAGGGGTCACTCTGGCTACGGTGTTGGGAGACTAGGGGGTCAAGAGGCAGCGTAAAGACTGGGAGTCCAGGGGAAAGACGATGGTGGTGTGCACCAGGGGAAAGTAGTGAGGAGCTGAGGAGGAGTCGAATTCTGTATGTATTATTTAAGCAGAGTCAGTAGGGTTTCCAGACAGACTGCAGATGATGTGCATGACGGTGAAAATGACACCATGAATTTTGGCCTGAGCAACCAGGTAAATGCAGTTGCCAATGACTGAGATGAAAATAATTCTGAGTACATTTGACGGAAGGGAGGGATCAAAAATTCCACTGTGAGCATGTTGTTAATCTCATACAGCATGAAATGTCTTAATTTTCACACTATGATCTTATGTTTATTTTCCTCAGTATATTATGATTTTTAGGTTAAAAGAAAAACAACCTGTGTGTGGCCTTTCACATTTTAGTCATACCAACTAGAATTGTAAAAGTGTTGTAGCCTTCCATACAGAAGGCCTGGATTCAATAAGTCAATGCACTTCATGCATAACCACCACCCACCAATGAGCGGAAGTGTGCATGTTACCATAAGGCTTAACAAACTAAGAAGGGTTACAAAGAAAGGCCTCAAAATCTACTTCTGAATATCAACCAGTACAACGTCTATGGCTCACAGTGGTCAGATCTATAATTGACTGTGAGGTGCTGTTTAGGAGTGAGCATTATTTTGATCCACTATGCAAAGGATGGCCATGAATTTGGGACAGTCTTCACAGTACTAAGAACAAGAAATTACTAAAGGCTATGCTTAGATTTTGTGTCAACTTGAACCTGTGTGAAAGTACAGGAGTGGAGTCCAATCTATCAATCAAGGCACACAGCTTGATGATGCCTCCTTGAGGGTGTAGCCTTTTCTGTAAGACAGAAATGAGAAATTGTATTTCTCTCTTGCCCTTGGCCTTTCTCCTAGCTGGGACTCTGTGTCTCTCTCCAGGGGTAACCCCATGTGAGTCACTGAACCTGGGAGTCAACCTCCAAGCCATAGGCATCCTGCCATATTCCCACCAATCTAGGATTCACAAGACTCTACACCCATTGGCCTGTGTTCTCACTGCTTCATTTCACTTTTCTGCATCATCAATATGCACCTGCACTGAGTCTGAAGAAGACTCCTTTTGGTATGGGACCCATGAACTTGAGTTGGACTGGGCTGGGATGCCATCTTGATAAAAAATAATTGATAGAAAGTTCTCTGTTATACATACATGAGTGTCACTGCTTTTATTTCTCTTGACAACCTAGTCCACACAGTACCATATCCAGAAATCCTAGTCTCTAAATGCAGGGTTATGGAAGATTTCTTCTTGCCTATAATTGATATAAAGCAAATGTGCAAATGCCTTCTAGGCACATGAATAATTTGAGTGGGGTTAAACAGATCTGTGGAGTTAGAGTTAAAAGACCTGGAGATCAAGGTTTAGCTATCCTACTAATCTGTGATAGGACAGTTCTGAGTTCCACTGATGGCAAAATAAAATGGAGAAAATACTTTATAGTAAGATCAAATGAAATTATGTATGTGGAAAAATTCAAGAACTGGAAAGAGCTACAACAAAGTTAGAAGCTATAGGTGTTATTGTTTATAGGTTACAAAAATGCATGCTTCTTGTTCACTTTTATTCACCAATTCATTCGTGCATTTCTAAACAATGAAGAACTGACTGTAATCCATAGTCCTTTGAGGAATCTCTGCATAAACTTATGACAGACTTCTGAGAACCTTTTTTGGTTTTCTACAGTCATTTGATCCTATGCCCTTCTTAGGCCTGCCTAGAAAATGGTTATAAAAATGACATTTCATATTTGTGGCAGTCATTAATCTGGTGTCAATTTGAGGATTAGGAGTGAAGGGGTGGAGTCTCGCCTGTCCATCGGGAGATAGCCAATGACTCTTCTGTGTGGGCCTGGCTTTCTCAGAATTATGGAAAATCTGTCCATATTTTCCCCTTGGAGGTAAGAGACTTATAACTCAGTCCCTTAGAGATACTCTACTGACAAGATACAAGGCAGGCTCCCCATGAGACATCCTGGAGGAGAAGCCACATGGGCTTATCCTGATGGAACCTGACCTCTGAAGCTGGAAAAGCCACTTAGAGACTCCTGCCTGTGCTGAGATGCTTGAGAAGTCACAGGGCCCTGACAGTGCTGAGATGTTTCTACCACCACTAGATACACAAGACTCTGCACCCACTGGCCTATGATTGTCCTGGTGTCATTGCATGTGCCTCAAGAATATGAAGAAGACTTTATAGACTGGTATTGGACATATATTAGGATAAGATCAGACTTGTGGGTTTGGACTGGATTGGGATGCTTTCTCAATGTTCGGACCTCACACACAGTCCCCGCACCCCCTCTCCTGTTTTCCTTTTGTGCCATCAAGTGCTTACATGCTTGGGAGATGAACCAGGCTCAGGAATCTCAAGGTAAGGAACCTGGCATTGAAGACCTGCACTCTCTTACAAATAAATGCAATGATTGAGGCATCATGGGAAACAGGACTCCTGGGAAAATGGTACCGAGCTCTACCAAAATGCCAAGCAGACAATGACTCGCATCAAAAGCCATTAAAAGAAGCAAGAAAAACAAAATGCAAAATCTGAGGAGGACCAGAATGTAGTGACGTACACAAGAAGAAGGAGACTTTTAAATGCCACAAAAAGAAATTTTCATAATGCTGCTTATAGTCATACAGGATATGAGAGAATAAATACTGAAACAAAATGAAATAATAGAGAAGATAGAGTCCCCTCACTACAGGGAAATACAAGAGTTAAGAGACAAGTCAGCAGAAGTGAAGAAAATGGTAAAAGATCTTACCAACAGGGTGGAAGAAGCAGAGAATTGCATCAGTGTCCTTGAAAATAGCCAAGTAAAATTCAACAAACAAGAAAGACCATTAACAAGATAATCAAGGAAGTTGAAAAAAACCTGAGAACAATGAACAACACTATGAAGAGGAACAATAATAGAATAATGGGCACACCAGAGCAAAACATAATGAAAATAATCAATAGCCAAAAATAGCAAGGAAACTACTCAAAGAAAACGTCCCCAATTTAATGAATCATCAAGGAAGCAGAGAGAACAACCTTTCGACAGAACTTCCAGAAGAACACGCTAAGGCACACTGTAGTCAAATTATCCAACTTTGGAGAAAAGGAGAAAATCATAAGGGCAGCTAGAGAAAAAAATGCAGTCGCCTATAAGGGTAATCAGATAAGAATAGCTCAGATTTATCAGCAGAAACCATGAAGAAAAGTAAAGAATGGAGAGGCATATACTGAACATGAAAGGAGAAGAACAGTAGCCTAAGAAATCCTCTACCCAACCAAACTCTTCAACAATATAGAGGAGGATTAAGAATTTTCCCAGATCTGAAAATAATTTAGATAAAACATTTAAAGAAGCACCACAAAAATTACTTTCCAACTCACTCTGGACAGATGAGCAACATCCATAAAGCACAAACATGAGACCACTGCAGAGTGAAATCCTATCCAGAAGCAAACACATTGAAAGCAATTCCCAAATTGTCTTTGACTCAACAGTGAAAAGAAGGCAAGAATGAAACCCCACTTATATACACAAAGTAGAAGGGAGGTGGGAAAATGTCTACCACAAAAAGGGCAGAATGACAGCAAAGAATGCACAGACGGATGTCATTACTCTGAACATACTGGTGCGAACTTATCCATTAAAAGACAAAGGCTAGCAGACTAGATTAGGAAACAAAACACATCAATCTGCTGTCTGCAAAAGACACATCTCAAGCTCATAGACAAACACAGGTTTGTTGAAAGGATGGTGAAAAGTACACCAAGCTAATAACAATCTTAAAAAATCAGGAGTTGTAATTCTAATCTCTGACAAAATTGATTTCAAGGCGCAGTACAAAGCAAGAGAAGTATAGATAGGCACTATATAAAACTTACGGGATCAGTAGACCAAGAGCCAATGAGCATAACAAACATATATATGCCCAATGAGATACCCATGATATTTGCCAATCAAATCCTTCAAAAGATGAAAAAAGAAATCATGGGATTACAATATAGTAGATTTAAATACAGTACTCTTGAGAAAGATCATAGGGAAAAAAACTCAACAAGGAGGCTACAAAGCTAAACTCTACAATTAGGCAACTCAACTGATAAAACATATTCAGAGCAACTGCAAACAAATTCATATATTTTACAAGTGCACATGGTACATATTCAAAAATAGATCACATGCTGGGACACAAATCAACTCAGAGGTCACTCAGACTTCCTTCTCTGACCATTACACCATAAGCTGGAAATCAACATGATAAAAACAAAAACAAAAAAGGGACAAACACTTGAAGGATGAAAACCTTATGGATTCACAGGAGAATTCTACCAATGATTCAGGGAAGAGCTGACACCAATTCGACACAAGCTTTTCCAGAGTATAGAAAAGGATGGTAAACTCCCAAATAGATTCTATGAAGCAAGTATAACACTGATAACAAAACCTGGCAAGGATCCCACAAGAATTGAGAACTATATGTCGATATCGCTAATAAACATTGATGCAAAAATCCTAAACAAATTTTGGCCAATAGAATACAAAAATATATAAAAAGAATAATTCAGCATGACCAAGTGAGTTTCATACCTGGGATGCAGGATGATTGTACATCTGAAAATACATCACATTATCTATCACATTTTTTTAGCTATCATATTGATAAGAAAAAGGGTAAGAACCACATGATGGTATCAATAGATGCAGAATAAGCATCTGACAACATTAAATACCAATTCCTAATGAAGACCTCAAGAAGATTGGATTGGAAGGAAATTACCTCAATATAATATGAGGTATATACGAAAAACCAAGAGCCAGTGTTACAATCAATGGAGAAAAGACAAAAATATTTCCATTGAAAAAGAGGATCAGATAAAGATGCTCCGTACCTCCAGCTTTATTCAACATTGTCCTGGAGGTCCTAGTTAAGAACATAAAGCAACTAAAGACTTCGGAGGTATTCATCTTGGGAAAGAAGAAGTGAGACTATCACAATTTGTGGTTGACAATGATTTTTATTGAGAACCCTAAAGGCTTCACAATAGGAGTGTTGGAAGTTATAGAGGAATATAGTAGAGTCTCAGGATTCAAGATCAACAAGCAGAAATCAATTGGATTGTTATATACAACTGATGGGATTACGGAAAAAGAGATTTAAAAGGTTGAACCTTTCACAATTGCCAAGTGTAAGTTGAGCTATTTAAGGTTATATACCTAACTAAAAAACCCCAAAAGATCTGTACAAGGAAAACTATAGAACATTATTATAAGAAAGCAAAAAGGGCCTTCACAAATGGAAGAATATGCCATGCTCCTGGATCAGCAGAGTCAATATTGTAAAGATGCTACTCTTCCCTAAGGCACTATATAAATTCAATGCAATCCCAATACAAATATGAGCATCTCTTTTCAAAGAAACGGAAAAACGGACTCCCAACTTCATATGGAAAGGGAAGAAGCACAGAATTGGCAAAGAACTCCTCAGGAAGAAGAATAAAGTGAGAGGACTTGCACTATTTGACTTTAAAGCTTATTAATAGCCATAGTTGTCAAAACAGTATGATACTGGTATAATGACAGATACACAAACAAATGGACAGGAACAGAAGATTCAGAAATAAAAACAGCCCCATACATACAACTGATCTTCTATGGGTCTCCAAAATGGGAATACCCTTTGGATACCCTTTTTAACAAATGGAGTGGAGAAACTGGATATTTACCTGCAGAAAGGTGAAGCAAGATCCTTACACCTTAGTTCCTACCCAAGAGCAAATTCAAGGTGGATCACTGAACTTGAGTTAAACCCGCAAACTATCAGGATTGTCAATGAAAAAATTGGAAAAGCTATAAACATTAGTGCAGGGAACACATGGTCTACCAGAAATAAGGAAGAGACACACTCAGAGGAAGATACAATAAGATGGGTGGAACATACAAAAGATAAAACACTTGTGTATATTGGAAGACTTCATCAAGTGAGTAATAGGAGAGTCCACAGATTGGGATAAGATATTTAGCAACGATATATCAGAAAATAATTTCTTACCAAAATCTGCAGAATCCTGTAAGTTTAAAATAAGAAAACAACAAATCGCCCACTGAAGAGATAGGCAAGACTTAAACAGACGTTTCACAAGGGGGTAAATCTGGATGGCGAATAAACATAAGAAAATGTTCCTGATCATAAGCCATATAGGAAATGAAACTAAAGCAACTATGATACAATCTAATACCCACAAAGACAGACTAATTAAAAAAGTCAGAAAGCAACAAATGTTGGATGGGGTATGGTGAGATAGGAATTCTCATTCAGTGCTGGTGGTCTTGTAGATATGTATACCCACCGTGGAAAGTGATTTTGTGATATTTAAAATAGATGGAAATCAGGCAGAAATAAGACAGACTATGGCCAGATATCTACGCTTCAATGCAGTTCATAATTGCAAAGAATTGGAAACAACATAAATTTCCACAAATGGACAAATGAATTAAAAGAACTCTGGTATATACACACAGTGGAGTACTATGCATCCCTAAAAAATGAAAATATGAAGCACCTTGTCTAATGGAAAAATTTGGAGGATATTATGCTGAGTGAAGTTATCCAAACACAAAAGGATGGGGGTGGGGGTAGCAAATGATTACCGTATAATCTCACGAGGAATGAATAAGAATTAAAGGTTAATGGAAAGAAACATTGGATGGTATAAGGTAAGGTTTTATTTATAACACATTACTTACATATCATATATTATTTATAATGTATATATTCCTGCAGAGGAGGATTGGAGGGGATAAAGGGAAGCTACTAAGAAAGAGTTCAAGAAAAATGATGTCTTGAAACTGATGGTCATAGCAATTGTACAATTATATTTGATCTGATTGAATTATGGACATTATAATATCTGTAAAAGTTCCCAAAAACATGATTAACAAAAATAAAAACACCTCACTGCCATCAAGCCAATGCCAACTCATGACAACCCTATGGGAGAGAATAGCAGAGGCCCGCTGCGTTCCCAAGCGTGTCACTGGTTATAGGAGCGTAAGCCCCACCTTTCTGCAGTGGGTGCATGCATACAGACATCTTATTAGTCGACACTGATTCCAGAAAGCAGAAGAGGAAAAAAGCCAAAAAACAATGGACTCAGACATTACCTACTTGCCCATCATTCATTCTGCATTCCTTCATCTTAAGAAAAACTCCACTGCTAACTAAGCATACTACTTACTGCCTTCATCATAGGGCCTGACTCAGCAATGTGTATGTCATTCAATTTGATCTACTGATTCATAAGAAAATGTTTACTTGTGGCTTCTGGGGAAGACATTTCCTTACTCCCGTGAGACAGTTTTGGAAAACAATTTGGGACATCATGATACACAGAAATGTAGGTAGGAACTATGACCGTGACTGTGTCACCATAAGGAACACAGTCCAAGACTGAAGTCAACATATCAAGGAGATCTCAGCACAGGTGTCAAGAGAAAAAGAGCTCTATTAGACTGATACTCAATTTGGCTATCAGCTTATTGTATCGTGGTGGCTTGTTTTTGCTGCAATGCTGGAAGCTTTGCAACTAGTCTTTCAAGTATCAGCAGGGTCACCCAAGGTAAACCACTTTCAATGGAGCTTTCTGACCAAGAACAGACTAGGAAGAAAAAAGAGGTGGCTCACTACTGAAAAATTACCCACTGAAAACCTTGCCTATAGAAGCAGCATGTTGTCTAAGAGTGTCTGTCTGAGGATGAGTTCCTTAGATTGAAAGGCACTCAAAAGACAATGGGGGAAGAGCTGCCGCCTCAAAGTAGAGTCGAACTTAATGAGGAGGGTGGAGCAAAGCTTGCAGGACCTTTGCTTGCTGATGGGGAATGAGTCAACATGAGAAGAAATAGCTGCAAACACCCACTAAGCATCAGAACATGGATTGTACCAGTTATTAACTCTTAAGTTAAGGGACTTCAAGTTATGAAATCACATTTCCTTGATTTATAATACTTTTTTGGAGTTTCCTATTATTTATCGCCACCGGCATTATAGCTGATTCTTAAAAACCAATAAAAGAATAGTTTTTTTAAGGAAAAAAAAACTATCTCTTGCACCTCAATGTTCATTACAGTCAGATGTAAACGGTTAATGTGTAAAATAGCTGGATGGATTTCTTATGCCACTTTTGTAAATATGAAATGTTGGATAATATGAAAATAGGTCAGTAAAAAATAGGTGTATTCCTAGAGCCAATGCAGGCTCTATGGAGTTGAGCAGGATGCAATGAACAGTAAGTGTTCTGTAGAATGACATTCACAGGTTTGGGGATATCTGTAGGAACTCGCTAACACAATTCTCACGGACAGAACTCTTAGGCCCTCCCATGAAGAACAGACTTTATGTCTCCATTACAACTATAAAGAAATGAATTATAGTCAGACTTTTAAAAGTCCAGCTGAACTCTTTGCGGCAACCCCACATACGTAGGCAACTACTCTTCATCCAGACCCAAAGCTCTCCCTTCCTTTGTTAATGCAATTCACTAACAGTCATGAGACCTGGGTTCTAGGTCAGATTCTAGCCTGATGATCCCTGTCATTTCATCTTTCTGGAATTCAGTTTCCAAGCACAAACATGAGGAATTACTATCAGAAATTCCTACAGATATAAAGCCTTTTTACCAGTCACTATGAGAGAAGAAACATACCAGGAAAATATCATTTTCCATTTTTCTCTCTTATCTCTGCATTTGAATGGTACACAGTGCTGACACAGCTGAGTGCAGTTCTCCATGGAAATATTATGTTGTTATTTTTATCATGTTGCAAAGAAAAATACAGTTTACCAAGACTGGAAAAAAGTCATGGGTCAGCTGCCAGGGCTGGGCATGAGCTTGATAATCAACAAAAGGGGAGGTGACGGAGGATTGGACAAGACATTTCTTCTGCTTTAAAAACTAACCAAAACCAACTGACTGTCCTGGGCCTGGAACAATTTATTCACTTTCACTTCTTAAAACAACAAAGTCTAGCTGAAATAAGAGTAGAAAAGTTGTTTATATGCCCTTCGATGTGATGGATGTTCAAGGGCAGGCTCATATTGTCCCCTGCTTTCTAATAAAAGTTACACCCAACTCTTTATCCAAAACGAGTTACGTGTTGAAATGTAGATGTTACTGCTTTAAAATGCTACTCTATGTAGATGCCTCAGAGTGTCCGACTTCACGTGGAGCAGGTTTCACAAAGATCAAATAAATAGGTGGGGAAGTATTACTGAGATACTGAAGAAGACCAGCTCTTCACGCCCATATTTAGATACTCATCTGAATTGTTTCGATCTTTGTCTGTATGTACATATGGGATGGAAGGGAGAGAAATCGATGGATGGATGCATAAACAGATACATGAAAAGTCTCAAAAGGGGACTCTATGAAAATAATTATCTAATAATTATCCTCATGGATAAAAGCTGCTATTTCTTTATTTAACTTTCCTGAATTTTTGACATTGAAATTTATAACCTGTAAAACTCATATGGCAAAAACTTACTTTTAATAGGTTGCTTGAGGGTACAGATTTCATCTGTTCTAGATTCAACAAGCATTTGGTAAATGCACTTAAATTATAAGTGCATATGATACATACGTGTATAGTCACTGCCATTGAGCTGACCATGACTCACGGCCACTCTGCAGGACCGGGCATAAATGCACCTGCGAGTTTCTAAGGCGGCAACTCTTTAAAAATCTACTTCATAAAATGCAAGTGAGCATTTCCTATGTATCCGCTGCTAGGAGTCAACGAAACCCTGTAACACATAGGAGAACTGCTCCTCAGCGTTTCCAAGACTGTACATTTTTAGATCATGTTATTAAGGGATTTACAACTCTTATTACAATCCACACATCAACTGTATCCAACATATTTTAGTACATATATTCCATCATTCTTTTCTAGACGTTTACTTTCCATTGAGCCCTTGGGATCAGCTCTTTATTTAAAAATCATTTTATTGGGGGCTCATACAACTCTTGTGACAATCAATACATATACATCTAATGTATGCAAACCATTTTGTACATTTGTTGTCATCATCATTCTCAAAACATCCTCCTTCCACTTAGGCCCTTGGTATTAGCTCCTCATATCTCCTCTCTCTCCCCACGCCCGCCCTCCTCCCCACATGAAGCCTCGATAATTTACAAACGATCATTATTTTGTCATATCGTACACTGTCTGATGTGTCCCTTCACCCACTTCCCTGTTATCTGTATCCCAGGGAGGAGGTTATATGTAGATCCCTGCAATTGGTTTCCCCTTTCTACTCCACCTTCCTGGTATCACCACTCTCACCACTGGTCCTGAAGGGAACATTTATCCTGAATCCCCCATGTTTCCGGCTCCTATCGGTACCAGTGTACATCCTATGGTCTAGCTGGGTTTTTAAAGTAGAATTGGGATCATGATAGGTGGGGAGGGAAGCATTTAAGAAGTAGAGGAAGTTGCATATTTCATTATTGCTATCCTGTACCTTGACTGGCTCGTCTCCTTCCCATGATCCTTCTGTAAGATATCCCTTCAACTACCGAATGTACATTTTTATAGACCCAGACAGCATCATCTTTTTTCCTTAGAGATTCTAGTGGGTTTGAACTGTCAACCTCGTAGTTACTGATCAGATGCTAAACCCACTGTGCCACTACTTACATTAAAATAATGTACTCTATAGAAGTATGTTCGTGCATTTACAGTTTTTCTAAATTTGTGATCATTGTTTAGTTTCTAGAAAGTAAGATGAATAGGAGAAAAATATGAGCATTTTTACTGCTGGTGGTACATACTGTTAATATATTTTGTAAAATTTTTACCAAGTGACCAACCTCATCAGTCAGATCAGACAGGGCTCATCTTACCCAGCCTATTCACCAATACTGGCTTTCAGCACTGATTGCTAGTGTTGGGGGGAGGGAGGGGAAGGAATAACTCTTTGTCATTTTAATTGCATTAATTTGATTACTTAGGCTGAATAGTTTTTTGTGGAATTACTATCTTTTTTTGTCACACTGTTTACCCATTGCTCTACTGGGGACTGGAGGGGTATTTACAGTCGTACCAATGCTATAAGAATCATTTGTCTGCTTCACTATTTACGAACAGGATTCCTGGCTTTCCTTTGACGTAGGTTTGTGGGCTATAGCACAAAGCTTCACGGAGTCGGAGTAGCTAAGCTAGAGCCTGGTCTTGCCTCTTTTACACAGTAGCAGTAATAATTTGTAAACTGTGTGTGTCAATTTCTTCATCTGTAAACAGAGCATTAAATTAAATAATCTCTAAGGACTTTACCAGTTATAAAACTCTCAGAGTTTAAGAATAAATAAAACTAATGACAAGGGTGGTTTTATTAATTAACTTAGACTACTGAGATTTTCTCTACAACAGACTGTGGCAGATGGCACAACAACTGCTCTATGCAGCCCTGGATTTATGTACTGTGATGTTTTGTTTAAGAAGTATTGTTTTTTGGACAATGAATGATGTACGACATGCTAAATAAGAAAAAAGTAACCTGAAAATAAATTTGTCTTTATTCATTCCTTCTCATCAATCTTCAAATATTAAGTTATCAATAAGTTCTTGAAAATTTCACTCATATTTCCTTAGTGCCCCAAGTATAATCAGTCCTTACGGTCTTGAAAAAAATTATGGCGGCAACAACATCTGCTAAAATTTATGAACCCTTACTATGGGTACCATTCCATATGCTTTAAATGTATTATCTAATTTTTTAATGCATTATCAAATCTAGCCATGAACTTTGGAAAAACACACACTTCACACACTATCCCTGGTACAATGTGTAGTGGCCTCTTTGGTGTAATCCTAATGGCAATTCTTACTTGGACGTCCATCCTCACTCCATCCCATCTCTCCTGTCCCATGAAGTGGAGCTGTAGCTCTTTTCTTCACAGTGGTCCGGCTAAATACAGACATTCCCTACATGTCCTTGTTCCCATTATCTTCCATTCTTGTGACACCCTGTCCCACATGCTCTTTTGGGGAATTTTTTTTTCTCCCACAGCCCACTCCAGTCACACCTCTTCTTACAACTTGTGCCTGGTCTTGCCTCCACACCCATGAGTGGAACTAAGCACTGCCTTCATGTTGCTACTTAGGTCTTGTTTCATCATCAACTACTTGCTGCACTGCTCTTTCTCTAATTCTCCAAGTTGCTAGTGCATTCCTTTGTATCCAGCACTGTCAATATACAATAAATACTTGTTAAAGAAAGTAACTCAGTGTCCACAGACTGGGTTCCAACATCCAGGATAAGGACTCCTTCTTCCTTGCAAATGAGAAGTGTGCAAATTAAATGTTAAAGAAAATATAGTAAAGAAATACAGTATTGAACTGTATGGTAAGAGTCATCTGGAGCATTCATTGGACTATTGGATACTGACTTCTTTCCAGACTTACTGAATCAGAAACTCTACAGCAGCAGTTCTCAACCTGTGGGGCGTGACCCCTTTGCGGGTGGAATGACTCTTTCACAGGGGTCGCCTGAGTCAGAACAGTAGCGAAAGTACAGTTAACAAGTGGCAACAAAAATTATTTTATGTTGGGGGATCACTACAACGTGAGTAACTTTATTAATAGGTCACAACGTTCGGAAGCTTGAGAACCACGGCTCCAGAGATCTTGAACCGCATTTAAGGAGCGCCCATGGTGATTCTCATCAACAATCAAATTCAGAAAACAAAGATAAATACCTAAGTTGCAATTATTGACTGCCTCCTTAGCTGACATTTTACATTTACATAGTAAAAAAACCTGCTGCCTGGCTGCTTTGTCTATTTCCAATGTAAGTACGGCATCCATGAGTGCCAGGGTGCAAGGTAAAAATGTTGCTGGCTAGGTCTGGAAGCTCAGTGTATTGGCAGTTATGTAATGATATAAGTTGGCAGTTATGTCATCTTCTATTTTGTATTTCAATGTGGTCATGTCCAATTTTAAATAATGCTGGGTTTTGACTAACAACCTGTCTTTGGAAGCTCACCATGCTGATGAGTCAGGACTGGGTGTGTAAGACGGTGAGTTTAAAAGGTCTCCCATTTATATGCATGAGTTTATTACAAATAAAACATGTCTTAACATGTCTCCATAATGGATGTCTGCAGATAAGTTCTCTCCATAACATCTTAGGGTTTGTTCAAAAAACTCACTGCCAATGAGTCAATTCTGACTCATGGTGACCCTGTTTGACCATGTGGCTTTCCAAAACTATCATTTTAAAAGAGTCTTAAAAAAAGAAAAGGAAGGATTGAGCCCTGGTGGCACAGTGATTGTGTGCAGGACTGGGGCCAACTGGGTTGGCGGTTCAAATCCAGCAGCAGCTATCTAGGAGTAAGGCTGGGTTTCCTACTCCCACCAGGGCAGTGATGCCACAAAAAAAAAAAAAAAAGAAAAAAGAAAGAAAAGGAAAAACGGTTCAACCAAAACAATGGCTTCCAACCAGATCTACTGGGTCACTTAAATTCAAAGCAGAGGGGTCAGC
This sequence comes from Nesogale talazaci, assembly GCA_004026705.1. Classification (NCBI taxonomy): domain Eukaryota; kingdom Metazoa; phylum Chordata; class Mammalia; order Afrosoricida; family Tenrecidae; genus Nesogale; species Nesogale talazaci. The sequence continues at coordinate 60,263 of PVJH01001196.1, read as the reverse complement.
TGAGGAAGTTATAATGAATGATTTGGGGTGGGAGGAATTTCCAAGGGGTGATCTTGTTAGATTTTTTTCAAAGGACACTGAATGACCACTGCGATAGTTAAGGTTTATTGTGCCAACCTGACCAATAAACACATGTGGGGTTGACTGAAGACTGGAGAGATAAATGGCTTGTTGAGCCTTGTCTTTCTAGTTCTCAGGTCTCTTGCTTTTGAATGGTCAGACCAGGGCGCAGCTGCCTTAGCCAGTTCTCTGCTTTAGCCTGTAAGGCTCACTTCCTGCAAGATAATCCTGAGGAGTAGCTACGTGGACCTACTCTGATGCAGCCCTGGGTGCTGGAGCAGCCGCATGGAACCCCCTGCCAGTGCTAAGATGTGGTACACATATTAGAAGCACACCAGCCTGTGTGATCACCAAGGGTTGAAGGGAGCAGAAATCAAGCATCAAAGAACAAGAATCACACCACTATGGATGAGGGGGAGAGCAGGGTTGGGACCCAAGACCCACTTGTGGGCAACTGGACACCCCCTTACAGGGCAGTTGCGGGGAAGAGACCGGCCAGCCCAGGTAGAGTGAAGTAGCGATGAAACATAAAACTTTTCTCTAAGTCCTGAAGCCTTCCTCCGCCCCGACTATCATGGTCCCAATTCTACCTTACAAATCCAGCTGGACTGGAGGAGATACACTGGTGGAGATGGGAACTAGAAATACGGGAGCCCAGGACAGATGAAACCCCCCACCCTGCCCCCCGGACCAGTGGTGACAGTGAAGCTACCGGATGGGTGGAGGGAATATGGGGTAGAGAGGGGAACCAATTATAAGGATCTACGCATAAATTACTGTCTGGAGAACAGACATTGGAGGAGACAATGGGCAGTGTAAGATATGACAAAACAATAATAATTTATAAAGTAGTAAGAGTTGGTGGGGGAGAGGGGAGTAGGGATGGAGGGGTTGATATCAAGGGCTCAAGTGGAAGAGCAGATGTTTGGAGAATGATGATGGCAGCAGGCATGTGAAGGTGCTTGACACAGTGTATGTATTGTGAAAAGGGATGTGTGTGCTCCCAATAAAATGATTTACAAAATTAAAAAAAATTGTGGTAAATACATACAATGAAGTACTACGCATCACTAAAAGGCAATCATGAATGTATGAAGCACATTGCCTCATGGGAAGAACTGGAGGAAAGGCTAAGCGAAGTAAGCCAAACATAAAACGACAAGCACAATATGAGTTGCTGATAAGACTTTTAAAAATGCAAAAGGGGCATAGGGAAAAAGTTACTATACACAAACATTTCTGTGGTAAGGTCTAGATAGTGGTATGACAAGGGCAAGACCAAATCCAGGAATACATATGGTATCCAACTAAAAAGGAGCGGGGGGGTGGGGTATGGTGGAGGAAAAGAGAGAGAGAGAGAGAGAGAGAGAAAGAGAGAGAAGATGAGTAGCAGGGAAATAGGCCGCCAACTCGCCCAAGGAGAGGGTAATGTTTATATCTCTACAGGGAAAGAGGGGCCAGACTTCAACTTAGTGCTCCAAGATGTGAATGCAACATACTGGCATGAAGTACCAAACCAGTAGAGAGGTCTTAGGGGGCCAGCCCCAATCCCAATTACCTGGACAGCTGTCTCTCCCCCCAGAAAAATTTACTTCAGAGGACAGTACTGACGCTGCAGCTCTGACCAGCGCTCATGGGAGCAAATGAAGCAAGAGGAAGCATAGAGTGGAGGACATCCTGGCCTACCAAACCTTGAGGACAATATTCCTGCTCAGAGCAGCCAATGCACAGAGAGGACCATAGGGCCGGCCCCACTGAGACATGACATCCCTCACTGACCCAAAGCCCTATGGGAGACAACACTGGAGACACAGTGCAGGAATTGCGGCCGATCTAACCCCACTACAACTATGCAAAACACTAAGGGAGTACAACAGAACAGTAAGGGGAGCAGAGCAACTAAGTCCTGAAGGAGAATTTAGCATAGAGCATAGCATGGCACCCCATCAGATTCGACCAGAAAACACCCCAAAAGGCCAAAAAACAGTCCTTGACCTATTTACAGGCTTTTCTTTTTTGTCATTGATTTGTTGTTGTTGCTTTCTTTTGTTGCTTTGTTTTGCTCTGTCTCGTCTTTTGTGCATGCTATAATTTCTGCAGGTCTATCTAGATAAGGCAGGCTGGATAAACAATCTGGAGGAGAAAATAATGGGATTGGTGGTTCTGGTGGGACATGGGAGAGGGAGAGATTGGGGAATGAAGTAGGGTTAACAAACCTAAGGGCAAGGGAACAACAAGTGATCTAAAATTGTTGGTGAGGAGGGTGTAGGAGCCTGGTAGGGCTTGATCAAGGGTAATGTAACTGAGAGGAATTATTGAAACCCAAATGAAGGCTGAGCATGATAGTGGGACAAGAGGAAAGTAAAAGGAAATAGAGAAAAGAACTAGGAAGCCAAGGACATTTATAAAGGTCTAAATACAGGTGTGTACATATGTAAATATATTTATATATGATGATGGGGAAATAGATCTATGTGCATATATTTATAGGCTTAATATTAAGGTCGCAGATGGACATTGGGCATCCACTCAAGTACTTTCTCAATGCAAGAATACTTTGTTCTATTAAATTGGCATTCCATGATGCTCACCTTCCTGATACAATCACTGAAGACAAGTGGGTGCATGAGCAAATATGGTGAAGAAAGCTGATGGTGTCTGGCTATCAAAAGATACAGCATCTGAGGTCTTAAAGACCTGAAGATAAACAAGAAGTCATCTAGCTCAGAAGCAACAAAACAGACATGGAAGATGCACACCAGCCTGTGTGATTACAAGGTGTCAAAGGGATTAGGTATCAGGCATCAAAGAACAAAAAAAAATCAAATCATTGTGAATGAGGGGGAGTGCAGATTGAGAACCCAAGACCAGTCTGTAGGTAACTGGACATCCCTTTACAGAAGGGTTGCAGAGAGGAGAGGAGCCAGTCAGGGTGCAGTATAGCAATGATGAAGCATACAACTTTGCTCTAGTTTCTAAATGCTTCCTCCCCCATCCCTCCTACGATCATGATCCCACTTCTACCTTACAAATCTGGCTAGACCAGTGGATGCACACTGGTACAGATGGGAACTGGAAACAGGGAATCCAGGACAGATGATCCATTCAGGACCAGTGGTGAGAGTGGCGATACTGGGAGGGTGGAGGGACAGTGGGGTAGAAAGGGGGAATCGATTATAATGATGTACATATAACCTCCTCCCTGGGGGGATAGACAACATAAAAGTAAGTGAGGGGAGACATTGGACAGTGTAGGATATGACGAAATAATAACAATTTATAAATTCTCAAGGATTTATGAGGGAGGGAAGGGGACAATGAAGAGCTGATACCAAGGGCTAGAGTAGAAAGTAAATGTTTTGAGAACGGTGATGGCAACAACTGTGCTTGACACAATGGATTGTGATGAGTTGTACAAGTCCCCAATAAAAAAAGAAAAAGAAAGATGGGGATGTTGTCTTCAGAAGTGTGTGTATGACTGGTTCCCAAACTGTGTGTTGAGACTCTTTCACAGGAGTTGCCTAAGGCCATCAGAAAACACATATTTCCAATGGTCTTAGGAACCGGACACACAGCTCTTCTATTCGTCTCCAGGCAGGGCCACCCACATACGGATACACTCACAAACGAGTTCCCGGCATGAAGATTGTTACCCCTGCCACACCATGCTTCAGGACAAAATTTCATTTATTTTTCATTAGAGATAAATATTTCACAACATATAATTACATATTTTACTCGTGATGAATCACTATGTTTTAATTATGTTCAACTTGTAACAATGAAAATATATTCAGCATATCAGATATTTACATGATAATTCAGAACAATAGGCAAATTAGTTAAGAAGTAGTAAGGAAAATGATTTTATAGTTGGGGGTCACCAGGACATGAGGAATTGTATAAAGGGTTGCGGCATTAGGAAGGTTGAGAACCACTGACACAGACCTAGGTGAAGGATGTGTCGAAAAATAATGACTTCCCTTTGTCATATTTTAAATATTGAATTCTATGATTTTGAGTCATTGTTTTTTCCTTATCCTCATATAAATATGTACACATGTGTATGCATATATCCTAGCATTAAAAGACAATAAAATCTATAGGAAGTTGGACTTTGGAAGTAACCATTCAAATGATAATCCCAACATATTCACTGACTTGTAGAAATGAAAGTCGTTTGATAATCTCATCCTCACTACTCTCTGCCACAGTCCCACCCATGTGACAGAGAAGGAAATGAGGGCGCGGCCAGGGAGAGCGCCTTGTCCAGGATTCTAACATGAGCACTGAAGCAATATTTATAAGCAATCTTCCTGATTCCTAGGCCAGATTGATTTCCCACACATTACTGTGTTCAATTTAGTTTGGCTATCTAGGAGAAATACAAAGACGTTTGAGAAAGTCATCAATTATTAACTGCAAAAAACACTTCACCGTTTTCCTGAGCAACAGAATACATAGTGTATCAAATTCTGGTACAGTCATACCAGTAACTAATTGCGGCAATGGGGCTTATCTCCGGTGCCATGGGGGCGGGGGGGATTGTTTACGGTGCGCCAAACTTGCAAGTCTGTTGGATTACAAATGCAGCAGTGCCTGGCTGTTGGGTGCCATCGAGCAGGTTCAGGCTCCAGTTGAGCTGACAGACGATAGAAGAGGACACGGTCCAGTCTTTTATCTTCCTCACAATCCCTGCAAAGTTTGAGCCCATTCTTATCGCCAGTGTCAGCCTTCCTCTTTTTCACTGACCTTTCCCTTTACCCAGCACAATGTCCTTCTCCAGGGACTGCCCCTTCCTGATAATAGACTCAAAGTAAGAATATATCCCAAATAAACTGATGAAGAAACTGACTCAGAGAAACTGAGCAGGTTTCCTACCTTTCCAAGCTTAGAAATAACAGTGCCAGGATTTGAGCCCAGATTTTCTGACTTTTAATTCTGTGCAGTTGGCACGCTACCATATTATCATATTTAGAATCAGATGGATAAAGGACTAATTATTATTTTAAAGCAAACTTCACAAACTCTAAAAAGCTTCCTGATAACATTTTCGTAAGCGATAGTTTAACATGACACTTCTGAAGACATCTGCTTTGTCGTCTAGATTTTCACTTTAGTATGAGATGAAGTAAAACAAATGCATACTTAATCCAAATAATAAAAGCATAAAGTTCTGTTTTTAATAATCAAGTGACACAGAACTATTTCAAAATGATCTGGATAAACTCCAAATCCCCATATAACACTCAGATTAAAATCACCCTAACCCATGAGATTGCCTTTTCATACTAAAACACTTTCAAAAGAATAATAATTCAAAATATGATAAAAGATTTTTCATGGAGTTTCTCTCCAGTGAAATCACATCAACCTACCCAGACTATAAGTAATCTCTAAGTGTAAGAGCATGTACTCCCTTGAATTTGTCATTCTATTTCATCTTGTTTATTTAATTGAGGAGGATGTGAAATTAAGTTAAGTACCAAGAGGCTCCTATATACATAATGACAAAGCCAACATTTTCTTGGGTCTTTTCTCCAAGGTATAAAATGGTTTGTTCAGAGTAAATGCATTTTAGATAACATGCCAGCAAGTTCAAATAAACTGTATCTACCTCACATTAAATTCTTACAACACTGATCTAGGCCTATGTCGTTATTAGGTGCCATTGTGTGGGCTCAACCCACAGCAACTTGAGGCACAACAGAACAGAATCCAGGACGTCTGGTCCTGTGTTGTTCTCACAACTTTTCCTATACCTGAACTTGTCTGAGCTTACCCAAGCTACCTAGAAATCTATGATATCTTCCTAACAAAATGCATGACACCATAAAAAATTTTCTTCCATTTCCTTATGCTCCAGCCTACTAACAGTTCCATACAACAAAACAGACAAAGCCCCTAGGATGAGGAATTCTGTCATTTACTGTCTGACCTTCACAGCAAAGCCTGCTACTCCTGTCAGCTCGTCACAGGCAGTTTGCAATGAGGCAGAAACTAGGTGAATTGGTAGGCAAATAAAAATAAGTGTGGTGGGTGGATTAAAAAAAGAATATAAATAAGTAAACACAGCAATAAATACTGCTTTGGTTGTCAAAAAAATGTCCTGTCTATTAGGGTGGGGAATGCGATCGATTTAGAAAACATGAGTCTGTCACTGACGACAAGCCTGGAGGAGATCATGCATGACAAAGCGGAGGGACAGTGGAAAAGAAGAAAGCCTTCAACAAGGTGGATGGACACGGTGGCTGCAGTGACAAGTTCAGGTACAGGGACAGTTGTGAGGACAACACAGGACTGGGCAGGGTTCTGTCCTGCTGTGCACAGGGTGGCTATGGGTTAGAACCAACTCAATGACACCCAACACGAGTGACATAGGCCTGGCACTATGTGGAGCACCAGCACTGCAGACATAAACACGACTGAGAAGCTAGGCGCCAACCATTTAAAGGGACGCAAGAAATACCTACAAAGGGTAAGGCACAGGGTGACAGTATTTTGGGACATTTGAAGATTCATCAGACTTTGAGTCTGTTTTCAAAGATGGCTGGGTAAGTGCTCTGTTTCACTCGGAATAATTACACTCAGTGCCAGCAAATCGCTTCTGACTTGCAGCAACCCTGCCGGCCAAGGCGGGCTCCCCCTGTAGGATGTGCAGGCTGTAACAGAGCAGAACGTCTCCTCGTTCATCCCTGGAACACCTGGTAGGTTTGAACCCTGGACCTTGTGTGTGAACAGTCTAAGGTTTACTTGACAGCACCTTTAGGGTTCCTTAAAAATACCTACAGCCAGGCAAGAATAAAGAATTTCTAGGGATCAAAAAACAAATTTAAGGATAATTCAGGCAGAAACTGGAGAGATCAGAGATTATAAAAATGCTCTTTAAATCTACTCTTAAAGATAAGAAGGAATTCTAATAGAAAACTGAGAGGGACGTTCATGGAAAAGGCAAAACTGTTTAACTTCCCTTTGGGCGAGCCAGCAAGCACTACTGTGAGCCTTGTACATCATGGAAGGACTTTCCAGGATTCCTAGTACATAGCTGCTCAATGCTGGTGGTGGTGGTGACAATCTCAAATATTGCAAACCAATCCTATACTTACCCCCAAATCGAACTGCTAGGCTTGGCAAGATAAGTGAGAGTATGAGGTTGAATTCTTTCTTAGTTGAATACGCAAATAAATTGGCTTGATGGTTTCTAAACCAGGAGTGAGAGCAGAGCAGAGTGGGCAGTGCTTCCTCCTATTGCACAGAGGGCTGGGATGAGTCAGAACCCGCTTGAGTTTTGGTGGGCCAAAGAGCGTGCAGAGGGCTTTGATTTTCCATTTGACCTCACAATGAGCCTCCCCAGGGATCTCATGCTACCATAGTCTCACTTTACAGCAGAGGAAAACTCCGAGAAGTTAGGAAAAAAACTGGCGAAACCAGCATGAGGAATTCAGACCATACGCCTAACGGTGCAAGTCTATGAGCCAATAACAGGAAATGATCAGGGTTGTCATTGTGGCTTCACTGATTACTGATTATATGAGCTTGTGAACATAATCATCTCTTTGCTACTTAATTCCTTCTTTTTAAAGTATATTCCCTATATGGCATCAGGTTATAGAGAGGACCAAGATACTGTTCTCATAGGATTTAATAAATAAGGAAGGACAGGATCATGTCCCTGTATCCACGATGGAGGATATATTGGTTACCATAGAGTGCTTTGGGGAGATGACTACAACAGATCAAAAGGGTAAATCTGACTTGGTTAAAACCTGGTAAGTTGACATCACCACCCCTCCCCCCCCACACACCCCCCCCTCTGATGCATGTCTGCCTTTATCTGGGTTTCAGCATTTTATGTATTTGCTTGTTTGTTCATATTGGGGTTTATCTCAGATATGCTCTAGCACTGGTGGTTACCCTCTTCAATTTTAGCTTTATGCTTTTCAGTATACGAAACCCAGCATTGATGAACCTACAAAAGGGGGTATGTCAAAGAGTACAGAAGAAAAACAATGCTTTGAAACTGATTATGGTGGCAACTGTACAATACTGCTTGTTGTAACTGAATGATGAAATGACAAATGATGAAATGATGCATTAAATTTCAAAAAAAAAATTTTAGGTATACTTAAAGTATATTGCTGTGAACATCATCAGTTTGAGTCTTCAGACAAAAAGAGACCCTTAAATTCTACTTTTTAATAAAAACATCCAAATACATTTAATGAGAAAATTGTATGTAAAAAAAGTTTCAGGGCTGAGCCCTGGTGGCCTAGTGGTTGTGTGCGGGACTGCGGCCCACAGGGTTGACGGTTCAAATCCAGCAGCAACTCTCTAGGAGTAAGGCTGGGCTTCCTACTCCCATCAGGGCAGTGATGCCACAAAAAAAAAAAAAGAAAAGAAAAGAAAAAAAAAGTTCCAAATTTAGACTTTCCAGTTAATTCTATTACCATTAAAATATAAGTGAAGTTACACTGATCTAAAAAACAAAGACAAATATAATCAAAACTGAACCAAACCCACTACCATGAAGTTAATTCTGACTCACAGGAACTCTATACAGGGTTTCTGAGACCCAGTACTGATGAAAGCAGATGGTCTTGTCTTTCTCCCACCGAGAGATTGGTGGGCTTGAACCCTGAACAGCCTGATGTCTAGCCCAACAATGCTGGGTTAGTCTGGATAGACCAGGGAAACAAAGTCACAGAAACTCATATGTACATAAGAGAGAACTTTATAGAAAGCTTAAGTGTACATTCAGAAACCACCCCAACCCAGTGCTGTCCAAGCCAGAAGTCCAACTTAGCCCATCTGTCCAACACGGATCTACAAAGTCCTCCTCAAATTCACGAAGCACACACAATGATGCCGAATGCAAGAGGCTCACAGGCTAGTTTTTAGAAAGTCTTTGGATCCAGTGGCTGTGTAAGCATCTCAGTGCTGCATCAGGGTAAGTCCATGTGGCTTTTCCTCAGGGAAGTTTTGTAGGAAGTAATCCTTTACATTTGAGGCAGAGGGCTTCACACTTGTCAGACCATCAGAGAAAAAGTGACAAGAGAACTGGAAAGGCGAGGCTCGACAAGCCATTTATCTCTCTGCCCTTCAATTCACCCCACATGTGTTTATTGGCCGGGTTGGCATAATAAACCTTCATTATCACAAATGCCCCTTTGGACTAATGTAGGAAATGAAAATGACAATAGTTGCTTCAAAATAATCTGTGTTCTCTAACAGAAGACATCTTACATATGGAAAACATGCAATATATAACAAAATTATGTAGAGTAAAAAATTCTACTGCTAAAATTACTGTCTTAAGGTGGTAAAAATGACTCCTAGCTTTGTCCTTCTCTGGGCTTATAATTTTTTATTTTTGTAAGTGATGCAAGTAGGCTCATGACGTAGCTATTTTTAAGAGGTAAGTGGTTCCTGTAATAAAGTAAGGAGGCCTGAGGGTGCATTGGGCGGAGCAGTAGGCTGCTAACCGCAGGGTTGGTGGTTCAGAGCCACCAGCCCGTTCTACTGTGTCCACTCAGGTCGCAATGAGTTGGAGTCAATTCAATAGCAGGAGATCAGACTTTATACATCATAGCTTTTAAGGGAGGCCCTCCAAAAGAAGGGCTGACCCAGTGGCCGGGGCAGTGTCCCTGAACAAAGCAAGGGCGTGCAGGGTGGAGCACGGTCCAGCAGCATTTCTTTCTGTGGTACATAACGGGGGAGCAATGAGTTGGAAACGACTCCGTGGCACCTAAGAGCAACAAATCTTACGTATGTAGATACTCCTTATGTTGCTTTAGTAATTCACCCACCTTATTACAAAACTGTCACATGCACATCTGCAGCAATCATAACTGATCACTATGAAAGGGTTTACACTGCTATTCTTAAAATAGTTCTTTAAACTGTTTGAATGAATAATTTCCCATAGAGTACTGCTGAAGGGAATTTTGCTTGAAAATGTAAGAATGTTAGCACCATTTACATTCAATATCCCCAACCCATGAGATTTTCTTATAAACTTATTTCAAATCTGGATGGAAACATTTTGAGAATTATTAAATGTGACAGATTAAACCCATACTTAAAATTTTTATAAGGCATCATGAAATTTCATAGGCTCATTATAAAATCTACAGCAGTGGAATTTAAGAATCAGATGCTTAGGTTATTGCTTAAACTGAACAGCTAATTGGCTGTTTAAGCAACAGACAAGTAGATAGAAAACTCAAAATGAAACTCACTATTTTTGAATCAATTCTGACTCATGGCGATCTTAAAAGGACAGAGGAGAACTGCCCTGGTGGGTTTTTGAGATCGAAATTCTCTGCGGGAATAGAAAGCCTCATCTTTCTCCCTCAGAGTGGCTGGGGGTTTCAACCTGCTGGCCTTGTGTTCATGAGCCAACTTGTAACCACCAGTCCTATAATAAAAGGGACCTTCCAAAAGTTTGTCAACAAACTCTGTTACCGTTAATTCCATCTTTTCTATAACTATTTGAAGCCCACCCATAAACGGTAACTTTCCTATGTTTCTTCATTTTAAAATGAGATCACAAATTACACCTAGTTCGAGGTTTATTTAGGTAACAGAACTACTGAAAGTAGTTGACAAGGGAGAACAATCAACTAGCTATTTCCCAAATGATAGGAAGATATTTGTTTCTACTTAGGTCTACAGAGGTCTTTTTACTCATCATTGCGGGAAATACCTTTTGAGAGCAAGAAAAAGGAACAGACAGGTTGGTGTCATGGAGCAACAGTTCTTACAGTATGGTCCACAGATCCCTCAGGGTCCTAGAGCCCCCCACCCCTAAGAGCTGGGTAATTTAAGGGACTCCATCTTGATGAAAGAGGAAGGGAAGCCAGAGAAAGAAGTCAACGATCTGAAGGTAACTTCAGAAAATGTTGTAGGAACCCTGAAATTAATGATGACAAAAACCTCTACTAAACTCTTGAGAGAAAATCATCTAACAGAGAACACTTTTATGAAATGGTTTTACCTACTAAAAATATTACTAGAGCAAAAAGGAGTCCCTAGGTGGTGCTGATAGTTAATGGAGAGGTTGGTGGTTCAAAGGTATCAAAGGCATTAGGGAGAAAATCCCAGCACCCCCAAAGATCACAGCCATTGAAAATCCTCCTGGAGCACAAGTTCTCCAAGTCCACACTCAAACACATGAGGCTGCCAGCAGTGGTTGATTCTACAGAAAATTTTAAACAGGTTTTTAATTAAATAAAGGTTAAATGAATTTACATATTAAATGAGCTAAATTTCAATGCAGTTGATAAAAGGTGTATTTCAGTTTTCCCTTGGTCATATCATTGAGAAGTTGACATTTCTAATTAACTATAAAAAAATTATAAACTGCCCTCCATATTACTTTTCCTTAATTACCTTAGTATTCTAATACACTTCAACAAACAGGCATTTATTTCTTAGGAGCCCAGTCTATACTGCCAGTGGAAATTAAGTCTCTGGATTTGCTACAGGTCATATAAAAGAATCAACAGAAACTAACTTTTTTGCAGGTGAAGATCCAAAAACTCTAGATAATTTAGAAGTGCTTGGTTCCTAAGGCTTCAACTATAATCGCAATCTTACTAATTGACTTAAAACTGGCTGAAAGGCTTTCTTTCTTTTTTACTATACAGTTCTATTTTTATTTTTTTAAGTTTTATTGGCATTTCATCCACATATCCAAACCAGTATCATATCAAGAAGAGTTGTACAGTCATTGCCACAATCAATTTTAGAACATTTTCTTCTTCCGTGTACTCACTGTTATTGATGTAAATGTTTTTTTTTAATTATGGCAAAAATATACACAATGAAACATTCTCCAAGTCAACTTCTTCTATCCTAATTTCTTTGATGATTAAAATCATTCAGATTAAAAGAAGTACAACGTAGCTCTTCTAATCCATGCATTCTTAATTGTGGAAGGGTTGCTCACGCTGTAGGCAACCTAGGCAGATGAGGGAGCGCCCTTGAGGTTCTGGTTTTAGATTACTCGGGTTCCTCATGCGTCAAAGTTGAGCAGTGTGGTGGGCTCAGGTGCTGTCCTGAGCGCTCAGTGAGTGCTCAGTGTGTGTCAGCTGGGGCTGCAGAGATTACAGACCTGCCCCCACGAGAACACAGCCCGCCGATGCGATGCAGAGATCCTGGACCTTCACACCCCACCGACGTTCACGGCCATCAGGGTTGCCATGGGGCGCTTGAATCTTCCACAACTGCATTACTGGGTGAGCCACAGGTTTTTAAGTTTATTGAAATATACTTTGTACATAATAAAAGGCATTGTTCTAAAACATACACTTGATGGATCTGACACAAGTCTACAGCTGCATAACTGTCACCACAATCAAGATATAGGGTATGCCCATCTCCAAAGTGTACTTTTGTGTCTTCCAAAAGGTGCACTTCTGAAAGGGCCAATTTTTAGAAAGATATGAGAAAGCACAAGGACACACTTGCTAAAACAACATGCCAAAAGAATGAAAGCCATAGCCAGTGAGCCACTCCAACTCACTGGCATCCCAAGACAGGGTTTTCCTTACTGTAAATTTTTATCAGAGCAACCCTGTCTTTCCCCAGTAGGGTTGCTGGTGGGTTTCAACCTCTGACCTCACCGTTACAATGCAACCCGAGGCCTACCTGATCCACAGCACCACTGGGATGGCTTTAAAATTTTTTGACACATTTGCTGAAGTATGGGAATCTCAAAACACCAAAAAGGAAGATTACTGGGTCGAGTCCTTGGTGTTTGTTTTATGTGCCAGTATACTCTATGAAAAGATTTCCAGTCACTTGATAGAGAAAACCTCTAAAAATGAGCCAAGATTATAGAAATAAGCAAATTTAAAATGTCTGCAATCTTAGATGAGGATTATATACATTCCCATGGCTCTGATGTTAGTGTTTCTCAAAAGTGGACTCTTTGATGTAACAGTAGCAGATGCTTTCCCTGAGAGAAAAGAACAAAGTGTGTCAGATGGGTGCTCAGTTGCTTTGAACAGCGGGCTCAGATATCACATTTTACCTCACGAAGGCTAATAACCAAGCGGTCAGAGCCTGGTTTCTCAGTGCCTCTCTGCTATACACAAAGATTTTGAAAGGTCAGGAGGAACATGACAGGAAGGCAGCACTGGAAGGGAAAAGGGTGAGGATGGACAAGGAGCTGATATACAAGAGAGAAGGGATGCAGGGCCCAAAGAAAGAACAGGGAGAGATCTCCAGGGGCAGGTGGGAAGGGGGCATCCAGGGGCGTCTGAGAGGAGTGAGGAGCCTTGACAGGTCAGGGACTGACTGAAGTACAGCTGGAGGAAGGGGGATGTTACCTGCTCTGATCAACTTGGCTGTCATTTTTTAAAAATATTCATGTAACTTTATCATGGCTCAGAGACAATTGAAGACAGTGTTTTATGCCGTTCTTTATCCTTTAGATAGCTGTAGGGAAGCCAACGGTAATAAGCAATAGCAAAACCTCCAGGGAAATAGAAGTCTTACTTGGGAGGATAGCTCCATTACTTTAGAAACATGGAAGAATTATGGACTAAGTTCTGTATATTTTATGATGGGCTCAAATATCCATTTTGCAGAAGGGATTTTATTTTCTTCTTAAAAAACACAATTTTCAGCTATCTGAGAGATTCCAAGAACAGGCTGCAGGCATGCATTGGGCAAGCTACTGAGTCCTGGGGATTAGAGAGCACAGGAAGTGCCTAAAAGCACGCGGTTAGGTGGGAGGAGGAAGAGAAGGCACAGGAAGGACTGCTCAATTAGTGTTATAAGCGGTCTCCTTTCTGCTTCAGGATATGCAGTATGCAGATCAAAGAACCCCCACCTTCAGACACCCAATGATGTGGTTCGATTTTTTTGCTCCCCCAAATATGGTTTTTATTTTGCTACAAAAGTTTTATGTACTCTGAAACACTGACTTGAAAACGAGCATGTGTTACTCCTTACAGACACTCCCTGGGTAAGTAGGTTTAATAAGATGATTACTTGCTACTCAGGAATAATAATTACTATAGCCAAATGAACATATAACCCAGGGCAATCACAACCTTCTCACCCTTCTAGGTACTCAACTTTAAAAGCCTGTTCTGGTTAACAAAAGGAGGCGAAAAACTGTAGCTTTGAAAGCTACCTGGAAACAACATGCTGCAAACATTTCAAACTCGGACTGAAAAGGAAATCATCTGCTAAGAGATTTCCCATTTGTATTGAATAGATTGGAAACTGGCAATCATATTCAAACATGAATATCATACAGCGGCAGATAGCAACACACTAGTCTCAATGCATGAGGGCAACTGAGAGATCTGCCCTAAAATGGGTGAGAACTTTAAAACACATCAGTTTAAGTCATTCTCAGGCTCAACAAATGTCAACTCCTCTCTGTAGCCTGCTTGAATATGTAAAACATTTCACCCTAGTATTCAAGGACCTCCACAACCATTCTCCAACCTATCTCTATGAAGTATATAGACAATCATCAATTTCTTTCCAAGGGTGGGCTGAATACATCGTACCTTTTCTATCTCTAAGTAGAAATATCAACTCATGAATTAAGGAATCCACACAGCAACAAGTTGGCTGCTAACCACCTTCTTCAACATCAAATTCAAATGTGTGTTCACCACTTTGCCAGGCTACTATCATGTTCAGAACACTTTAACAGCATCTGTATCAGAGAGCCTTGTACCTGGCCTCGGGAAAGAAAGCCACGCATCAGTGACAAGGGTATGTCAGCCTTCTCACCAGAGCTGCTGCACTGGTGTTCCGTGGTGTCTCAGCTACCTCAAGGTCACTTCATCTGTCCACTTTGCTATTCTTAATGGGTGACTTAAAAAAAGAGTTTTACTAGCATGTGCTTCACATCTCATACAACTTAGCCATTCAACACTATTAAGAAGATTTGAACACTTATCACAATCAAGTTCTTCTCGTATTCATTGTGATTAGCTTCCCATTCTCTCCAACCTCCTCTACCATGACCCAAGGTCATTATCAGCCACGTTACTATCTCTATAGACTAACTTATCATGGATTGCATATACAGAAAATAACACAAACAAAAAGCAAGCCAACAAACAAACAAAAATAAAAAACAAAGCCAGAAATACTAAAAATTGCAAAGTTTTAAATTGGTCAAAAGGGAGACCAAGTGATAAGGTGTTGCATCTTAATCTATCTACAGCTGTCATAACAGACTTTGCAATGTTCTCTGCCTGGTAGTAAGGCTATTCATATTCCCGGACTATGGTCACAGGAGAGTCACAGGAGGCTTAGTCCATGTGGGGACCCCTAAAAAGGGATTTTGGGTTTCCATTTGAACAGTTCTTAGAGGAAAGGAAGGGGAGTCTGTCTCGCATACTTTGGTCATGCTGGAGAAGGACCCATGCTTCCTAAAGTGACGGGGCAGCAGGAAAGTGGAATGTAAGAATACAGAGTTATGATGAGTGGGGACTGACTCACTCACTCACTCCCCATGATGAGTGCGGACCTAACAACACCCCCAACAACAGCAGCAGCAGCAGCAGCAGAAGCAATGGCCATCTACAGCCCTCTGCAAACTGGAGTTTAAGCTCTGAAAACATGCCCTCCGGCAGATTTCGATTTCATTATTTACGGTCCTTGGATCACAAAGTCTGGCAGGCTTCTTCCATGTGGACTTGGTTGATGCCTCACTTACCATATATTCTCGAGTACCAGCCGAGTTTTTCAGCATATTTTTAATGCAGTTTTTGTGGTAAAATTAGGTGCCTCAGTTGACATTTGGGTTGGTTTATACTCGAGTAATCACGGTAGACACTTTGGTGAAGCAGACCATGAGGATGTTTTTACCTTCGGTCTCTCCCAGTTCACTCAAATCATCAATCTTTAGTAGCCAAATGCATGTGTACTGGCCAGCTCCTCAAAACCAGGAGGTCTGTATTTCCAGGGAAAGGCAGTTTGAAGCACTGAACAAAGATACTATTTGTCACTATAATGGGGCTTTACAATATGCAAGCTAACATGGTATAGAATGTTAGTCTCTAATTAAGGATACATTCAAAGTATTAAGAAAAACAACAAGAACCCAAAGCTACTTTCTGAGGAATATCATGTCAGGTAACTAGCGAGCGTGGCCAAGACGGCTAGTCATACCCCATTGTCCATTCTTCCCCTCTTTCACAGTTCAATAATGTTCAGCAGGGCATATGGCTATGTCGTAGAAAGAGTACATCTCTTGGTCTCCCGTGAAGCTAGGTGTGGTAAGTTCCGGCTCCCCCGCGCCCCCCTCACCCCCCAGGGAGAACTGACTTAATGCAACTTCAGAATATGTTCTTATAGAAAAGTATGTACTTTAAATTTTTCCTGTATCCTCTAACCTGTTATTTATAACACAGACACAAGAAGCCATGCTGGACGAAGCCGTAAAACTATCCTAGAGATAACACAGTAGCAGGAAGAAAGCAGACTGGATCCACGCAAGACATAGAAAGGAGAGCCACCATACCAGTCTGAGGATGCTTCGCAGAGAAAGGAATACACTTCTACTAATTTTGTTTTTTTGTAACATGCGGCTCAAATAATTCAAGTGAAATTTAGTTTGAAGCCTTGTTTTCTCATGGACTTCTGGTCTGTCATAAAGACTTACCTATTTGTTCTTCTGGTGTCCAAGGGTGAGGGGTCTGGGCTGAATTAGTCATGCCACAGATTACCATTCTAGGCGACAATTAAGAGTTCTATAACCCTACATACGAAAACCTTAAAACAAAACAAACACAGCGGAAACTCTTCAGAAAAGATACTTTGCAGTACACTTTCAAATGGACCTTTCCAGCTCTCCTGGTTTTTGCGGCGTTAACGTTGCTGTTGTAGTAGATGATGCAGCGGAGAATTGGAGCTGGCTTGATTTTTATGTATGAGATTTGGGTTAAAGAAAGGGCTCCATGGTTCCGGTGTTGGAAGATAACTCAACCATGGTACTTCTTGGTCAGTACTATTCCCGGATGAAGCTTTACCTACTAAATATCCTTAGATCGTACCTTCTTGTCCTTATAGAACTGCCTTCCCACAGCGGCTTTATAGTCCCACCTTCGACTTTTTTTTTTTTTGGGGGGGGGGGGGGGTCGCGGCATGGAAAAGCCTGCTCATTACGCTTCTCCTCTTGCTAAAAGCTTTCTCCCCTATTTCCCAACAGCTCACTCATCGGTCAACACACTGTAACTCGGAATTCTTAGTGTAGTATCTAGAAACCACCTTCGAGCTTTAGGAATTGGGGTGTTTTAAATACAACACAATATTGGTGGCTGGGACTTCTCAAAAATAAAATATTTCTGTGTATCCAAAGAGTTTACTATATGATTGAAAGAGAACTCATCTATGGGTTCATCTCTAAATGGGCTCATCTCTAAAATTTATAAAAATTTCAACCTCCACAAGAAAAACAAGAATAGCCCAACGGAAGAATGGGCAGAGGACAGGAGTAGACAGTTCCTGAGAGAAAATATTCAGGTGGCCAACATAGATCTGAAGAAATGCTGTGACCACTGATCCCAAGAATCTCGAACCAAGGATGAGACAATACCTCATCAGAGAATTGATAGCAACGTTCACAAAAGCAAGAACCAACAAATGCTGGAAGGAGTGTATAGAGAAGGTAACATATTATGCTTGGGGGGCTGTGGAAGGTGGTGTGGTGCTCCCTATGGGACTGGGAAGAGGAGGACTATATGGCACAGCAATTGAGCTCCTTAGTACATACATGAAGATGGCATGAACAGATATGGGCACCTCCCAGGTTCACTGCAGCACAATTCATAACAGGCACTAGATTAAAGTGACCAGATTTTAAGTGGGACACCATTGACCGGGGTGGGGTGGGGGGTGGTGGTGGTTCTTGATTAAAAATTTGATCTATATGGAGCAAAAAAATTTTCATAGAATGCAAAAATAGTATTGTAATATATTTAATTTTAAAATGCCATGGGACGTGGGCAAATTGTTAAAAAGTGGGTCGTCTGGTCACTTTACAGATGGAAACTACCTAAATGGCCATTAGTGGAAGAATAGATAAGTAACCTTTGGCATATACACACACAATTAATGGAATACTCTGCATTGTTAAATGAATGATGGTGACAGTGTGAAACACCTCATGACATAGATGGATTTGGAGGACATTTTGCTGAGTGATGTTAGTTCCATACAGCAAGATATATGCTGTATGAGACCACTGTTACTAAAAAAAAAAAAAAAATCAACAATAAGTTTTTATACTAAAAGAAAAAGACTATGATTGTTTCAAGAGTGGATGAGCAAGGAAGGAAGGGAAGGAAGAGGCCAGACAGTAGACAAGTGCTAAGTTGGACGAAGGGGAAGAACAGATACCATTCTAAGGAAATAAGGCAAGTTAATGCTAAAATGATGACCTGCTATGTAAACCCCACCTGATTCACAGTAAAAAATTGGTTCCAGAAGCAACGAAGCCCACATGGAAGAAGCACACCAGCCTGTGTGACCACGAGGTGTCAAAGGGATCCAGTGTGAGGCATCAAAGAAATAAAAATTGTATCATTATAAATGATATATGGGGATCCAAAGTACACCAATAGGTGAAGCGACAGCCCCTAACAGAGGGGATAGAGAGGAGAGGAGCCAGTCAAGGTACAGTGTAATAACAATGAAACATGCAACTTTCCTCTAGTTCTGAAATCCTTTTTTCCACCTATTATCATGATCCCAATTCTGCCTTACACATCCAGCTAGACTGAGGGATGTACACTGGAGCTGGAAACATTGGGAATTCGGGATAAATGATCCCTTCAGGACCATGGTGGGAGTGGTGATACCAGGAGAGTGGAATAGAAAGGGGGAACCAATTGCAGGGATCTACAGATGATCTCCTCTCTGGAGTACGGACAATAGGGAAGTGGGTGCAGGGGCACATCAGGCAGTGTATGATATGACAAAGTAATAACAATTTATAAATTATTAAGGGTTCCTGGGGAGGGGGGGAGGAGAAATATGGGGAGCTGGTACTGGAGGCCTAAGTGGAGAGAGGATGTTTCGAGAGCGATGATGGCAACAAGTGTGCAAATGTGATATGCATACAATTGACATATGTATTGATCGTGATGGAAGATATATGGGCACCCAATAAAATGATTTTTTTTAAAAAAGGAGGAGCTTATACCAAGAGCTCAAGTAGAAAATATTTTGGAAATGAAGATGGCAATTTTGGAAATGAAGATGGCAACATCTGTACAAATATGTTTAATACAAATAAGGTATGGAACGTTTTAAGAGCTGTAGGAGCCCCCAACAAAATCATTGAAAAAAATAGAAATGGTATGTTTTATACCTCCTAAAAGTGAAAATTATTCTATCTATCATATCGTCTGTCTTTGGTAGAAACCGTGGGGTTTTATATGTATTTATTGAATTAAGTGTTGGCCTTAGAGGGGGCAATTCCGTTAACCGGGAACTATGATTCCATGGCCATGTAGGCTGCAGAGCCACATAAACACTGTACGCAGGATTTGCGTGGTAGAAGGAAAGAAATAGCCTTGTCAGTACATGGCCGCCCCTGTGATCACAAGGGATGCCCTTGCTGTTTGCTTGCCTGGGAGCAGGGTGTGTGTGTGTGTGTGTGTGTGTAGGGGGGGGAGTCATCTTGTTGGTGGGGAGCAGAAGCCAACACTATGGCTCCTTCAGTTTGCTTAACCTCCTTCCCTGGTTTCTCCAAGTCCTGGATGAGGTGTCCATGGAGCTTCAGGGTGAAAAGCATTTGCATTCAGATGAACATCCCCAAAGCGGAACAAAAGGCGTGCGTGGCAAAAAGAAGTTCCCGTGTGTCCCTGTCGTTTCCAGGTCATCTTCAATCCCCATTTGTTCTTACTCCCCCTCTCTACTTCACCAGCCCACATTAGTTCTCATAATGTCTGTGAGAGCAATTGCCTTCACTGATGAAATCTCCTGGTTTATACTGAGATAATCATGCTGTGCAGTTTTCACTTTATTGATAGGGCATCTATGTATTGTATATATCCTCTCTGCTTACATTTGGGTTAACAAACAGTTCCTAATTTTATTCTGTTGATTAGAGAATGAAGAAGATGTTTTACATTGAGTTTCAGATGTTCAATTTCGCATTCCTAGGTAAATCCCACTTCACTCACCGTGCAATTTTTTTTATACATTGCTGGATTTGGTTTGCTAGTATTTTGAGGATTTGGCCATCTATTTTCTTGTGAGATATTGGTCCAAAACTTTTTTTTTGATGAATGTAGATTTTTTTTGAATGCTATTTCACAGCCTTTGCAAAAAGAGGCTGGCCACAGCACACTTTTCCCTAACACACCACTTCACAAATGTCTCTTCACCCACTCAGGTCTTCATTTCTTAGTGGTTAACTGTCAAGATATAAAAGGCATTCCTCAGTATATCTGCAACTATTTCTCTACACAATTCCTCCACTTTGGAAAACCAGATTTTTTTCATTACTCTGCCCTAAGTCCTAATGCTTACAAACCTATGTCATTGTTCAAACACATATTCTTCCAAGCCTGAACTGTGTTTTATTATTGGGAAATTAAATTCCTACCTCCTACTGCTTCGCATGACTGGTGGCCAACATCCCCAAACTTCACGGGGTTGGGTTGGTAATCCGTTCTAGAAAAGGTAAAGCAGTGCAATCTTTGTGCGAAGAAGCTTTATGAAGTTCCTTAGAAATGGAATTTTCCCATAAATATGTGAAGTCTGCTGTGTATATATTTAATTCTTTTAGGAGTTTCCATTTTCTTCTTCTCTCTCTTGCTCCTAATATATGAGCACTAGAACTTGGGAGTACTAATACTGTAATTTGGGGTTTAATTCTGTCAACCTACTATCTTCACAGTATCTGAAATGGGAAGTGCTCAGTATTGACTGAGTAAATCAATACGTAACTTACTTTTTTCTGACTTTTCAATTCTGACCACTCTTCCATTGACTGAATCCTTTTTTTGAAAAAAAAATCATTTCATTGAAGGCTCATACAGCTCTTAATTCACACATACACCCATTTTGTCAAGCACATTTGTACATTTGCTGCCATCATCATTTTGAAGACATTTTCTTTTAGCTCGTCTCCCCTTCCCCCTCCCTCATGAACACTTGGTAATTTATAATTTTTTTCCATGTCTTACACTGACCAATGTCTCCCTCCATCCACTTTTCTGTTGTCCATGCCCTTGAGAGGGGGCTAAATATAGATCATTGTGATTGATTCCCTCTTTTCTTTCTCCCCCTACCTTCCCCTACCCTATTACCACTACTCTCATTATTGGTCCAGAGGGGTTTATCTGTCCTGGATTTCCTGTGTTTCAAGTTCTTATCTGAACCAGTGTACATCCTCTGTTCTAAGCTTATTTGTAAGGTGGAATTGGGATCATGATAGTGGGGGTGTGGGTGTGGGGGAAGCATTAAAGAACTAAGGAAAGTTGTATGTTTCATCGGTGCTATACTGCACCCTGGCTAGCCCATCTCTTTCTTTGCACCC
This sequence comes from Nesogale talazaci, assembly GCA_004026705.1. NCBI lineage: Eukaryota > Metazoa > Chordata > Mammalia > Afrosoricida > Tenrecidae > Nesogale > Nesogale talazaci. The sequence continues at coordinate 38,674 of PVJH01001196.1, read as the reverse complement.
TTCTGTAAGGGGATGTCCAATTGCCTACAGATGGGCTTTGGATCTCCACTCTGCACACACCCTCAATTCACATTGATATGATTTTTTGTTCTGGGTCTTTGATGGTTGGTATCTGCTCCCATTGACATCCCATTATCACACAGGGCTGGTGTTCATCTTCCATGTGGGCTTTGTTGCTTCTCCGTTAGATGGCCGCTAGTTTGTCTTCAAGCCTTTAAGACACCAGTTGCTTTAACTTTTGATAGCCAGGCACCATCCGCTTTCTTTACCACATTTGATTATGTACCCATTTTGTCTTCAGTGATTTTGTCGGAAAGGTGAGTACTACAGAATCTGTTGCCTGAAGTCTTGTAGTGCCATTTTCCACAAGAACATATTTCACTCATTCATATATTGCCTTGAGTTCTTAGCTATCTTTTCATTTCCTGACGTGTCATTTCCTGTCCAGATTATGAAATCCTAGACAGCAGGGACTACAATGTACTTTTTTATACATCACTCAGTTTGTAGTAATAAACAAAAACACAACTCACTGCCATCAAATCATTTCTGATGCACATCGACCCTTCAGGGAAGAGTAAAGGGCTGTCTGCAGGGTTTCCAAACGGTAATCTTTATGGATGACAGTCTCATCTTGCTCCCACAGAAGAGCTTAGAGGATGTGAACCACCAAGTTTTGTGGTTAGCAATCCAATGCTCTAGCCACTGCAACACCAGGGGTCCTTCTATCTGGGAATTAAATGCAACAACAAAACAAAGCTCACTGCAACCGAGTCAATGTCAACTCGCAGGGATCTCCAAGGGCAGAGCAGGACTGCCCCTGTGGGTTTAGAGACTGCAGCTCTCTGGGAGTAGAAAGCCCATCTTTCTCTCGGGCGGCTGGTGGTTTTAAACCACCGACCTGGCATTTAATCAGCGCAATGGAGAACCACGATGCCCCCAGGCCACCTTATTTCTAGAAACAGTAAAGCTTTAAAAAATAGCTATTGAATAAAACTAGGGCAAGCAGGTTGAAAAAGGCTTAGGAAGCATTAAGTAATTCACAGGATTTCTAGTCAAGAAATGTGTAAATGCTAAACACCTAAATGGCTAAAATACTACCATGATGTCAGGACCATTTCCCTACACCATTAAAAAAAAAAAGCTTCATAGCATTTCTAAAAGCTACACATTTTGGTTTCCTCCACCCTCCCTACTCCCAGGAGAAAATTATACTATCCTTAACATTTCCAAGGCTTAACTGCAATACCAGCAGGTGCAAGAGTTCCTTCTTCCTATGAAGTCCTTCCCTTAGAGAGAAGAGGGAGTAAAGGCTTAATTTCTTTTCCAGGGCTAGATTTCAAGAAATTCAAGGTATTCCCTCTTGGCCCAAATTGTACATTGAAGGCGCTGCTTGAATCCATATTTTACAGGCATCTGTGTTTATTGCCCGGTTACAAGTAGTGTATCAGGTGCTTCTGAAGTGAAATGAATACGCAACACAGCAATGCCCACAGGAAGCCAGCATATGCACATCAACCAAATCCCCGTCTCCTTCACAGAAATACGCAACCTCTGTTTTGGCTTGTTGCATCCGTGCCTCTGTCAAGATAAAATTCATGGAAATACACCAAGTATCAACATAGCTTCCCTCATTTCAGTCTCGGTTCTTGAAACAAACCCTATCTTGGACACACATACATACCTTCCCAGAAGGTCCTTTGACCACACTGCCCTCATCTTGCCTCTCGTGGACACTATAAAGCATTTGCTACTCCACAATCATGCATGCAAACTCTCTTTCCTTCTTAATCCTTCAGATCCTATTTCAACAAGTGGGAACGCAGCACAGGGCCAGGCAGGGTTTGGTTCTGCTGTAGAGGGTTGCTTTCAATTGAAAATAACTTGACAGTGCCTAACAACAAGTACAGATAAAATGAAAGCCCTTTAATAGTCTACGAATTCTCTTTGTGTGTGCAAAACCTTCCTAAAGTCCATGAGCACATATGACTAAACACTGTTCTTTGTTAATTTTGTCACATGAATGTTATGGTTATAATAAATAATAACTATCTTTACATAACTAGACCTTGATGAGAATAAGTAAGAAGATGGATAATCTTGGAAGGATAAAACAACAATCTCAATCCCCATACACTAGGAAAGAAATCAAGGCTGATGCTTTCTGTTGTGAGAAAATTTACAATTAATTGTATATTTTCTTTTAACTTTGACAGTAACTGAATCCCCGGTGGTTTCAGATAAACCATGAAGTCCAAGGTTCAACCCTACCAGTCGTCCTTCAGGAGAAATTTGAGGCTGTCTGCTCTATGAATATCTAGTCTTTGCAAGTCTAAATAGCATTGCAGGGGGTTATGAAATTTTCGAGGACACCGACTTCACTCGGCCATCAGTAACCACGGCAGCCACCACAGCCAAGGAAACAATGAAACTCAAAGAGTGCAAGGCCAGGCTATTTAAGCCACTGGCCCTACTCCATGTTTTATTCTACACGTGGGAGAACTTGCTTAACCCAGACTCAAATTTTCATTTTCCAGAAGTGCTACCATTTTATTTATGAGCTGCAAAATTTCATTATTCATTAGCTGGCCACAGGATTAAAATACACATGAAACACATATTTTATATTTCTAGCAAAAATCCTTAGATTTGTACTTCAATTCCCAAAGATGGATTTATTTTTCCCAACTCTGTCTTTAACACTGAGCGGCTAACACCACCAAGTTTGGCGGTTCACACCCACTAGCACCTCTAGGAAAGGAGGAGGCTGTCCCCCCTGGGAATACTTAGTCTCTGAAACACGACAGAGGGTGCTCTAGGAATGGGAATGGACTTCATGACAGTGGGTCTTTGTTGACAGTGAAGGTGTTTGCTCTACTAAAAAACTCCCATCTTCTAATCTTGAATAATTTTGAAGACTTCAAATGAACCCTTGCCAGAGGTTGACAGAAAACATAAATATCCTAAAATAGTAGTATAGTAAATATATACAAGGTCTTTTTATTGAAAGAGGTCACTACCATCAACATTGTGAAAGGTGGTATGACATATATTGGTTTGTAATTCACAAGGATACCTTTCCTGAGTTCCACTATTAACCCTTAATTCTTATTAAAATAATGCCAAGCCTTTACTTGTCGCTAACACATATCCCCTCACTTCCATAATAACACAGTCAGATTCAATTTTCTGGTTTTGAAAAAAATTCTTACTCTAAAAACTAATTTTGAAAAATGATTGTGGTAGTTTTACAGGTTATTAACCAATATTTTAAAATACATTCTAATATAATATAGGCAAGTTATTTAGGAGAGATTAAATGTCTTTACAGTCTTAAAATATCAGATGTGAGTTCAGCAAATAATTTTTTAAAATCATTTTATTGGCGGTTCATACAACTCTTAGCACAATCTGTGTGTCAAGCACATTTGCACACTTGTTGTCATCGTTATTCTCAAAGCATTTTCTACTTGAGCCCTTGGTATCAGCTCATTTTTTCCCTCCTCATGAATGCTTGATAATTTATAAATTATTATTGTCATGACTTACACTGTCCGATGTCTCACTTCACTTACTTTTCTGTTGTCCATCCCCCGGGGGGGGGGGGGTTATATATAGATCACTGTGATTGATTCCCCTTTAATAATACCCCACTTCCCCTCCACCCTCCCGGTATTGCCACTCTCACTATTGGTCCCGAGGAGTTCATCTGTTCTGGATTCCTTATGTTTCCAATTCCTATCTGTATCTGTGTACATGCTCTGGTGCAGCCAAATTTCTACGGTAGAATTGGGATCATGATAGTAGGGGGAAGGAAGCATTAAAGACCTAGAGGAAAGCTGTAAGTTTCATCAGTGCTATACTGCACCCTGACTGGTTCGTCCCTTCCCTGCGATCTTCTGTAAGGAGATATCCAGTTGCCTATAGATGGGCTTTGGGTCTCCACTCCATTTTTCCCCTCATTCACAATGATAGGATTTTGTTTGTTCTTTTATGCGTAATACTTGATCCTATCGACTCATCATGATCACACAGGCTGGTGTGCTTCTTCCATGTAGGCTTTGTTGCTTCTCAACTAGATGGCTGCTTGTTTACCTTCAAGTTTTTAAGACTCCAGATGCTACATCTTTTGACAGCCGGGCACCATCAACTTTCTTCACCACATTTGCTTATGCACCCACTTTATCTTCAGTGATCATGTCAGGAAGGTGAGCATCATGAAATGCCAGTTTAATAGAAGGAAGTATTCTTGCATTGAGGGAGTACTTGAGCAGAGGTCAAATGCCCATCTTCAGCAAATAATTTAGGAGTGGAATCATATTGTTCTATTACTCTGAAGGTCGTTTTAAAAAGTGAAACATTCATAAATCTACCTCACTAAGTTATAGTCTAAAACCTAAAGAGAAAACTTAGTATCAGAGAAGCCAAGTAAGCCTTCACTGTCATGAACACAACCACTGACTGTCTTTCATACATCATAGTCTAACTTCCCAAATTTTCAGGTGTTCAGCTTCATCATCCCCAGATACTATCAGCAGTAGACATAAAATGAGATATTGCTTACATTTTTATAAACTTATAGATGCTAAATTTCTAAATAGAGAAACATTTTAACTAGAACAAAGGAGAGGTGCTAAAGTTTAAGGCAATTCAACTAACAGGTGGCCTTTCAACTTGACAGGCCATCAAGAATCCTTTAGTCCTCCAATAGGGCAGAAACCTTGATTTAAAGTCAGGCTTCAAACTAAGACCTAACTATTCTTCCTCGTTATAGACTGTACATTCAATATCACTGTGGCAGTCATGTGCTTATGTTAATTTTACAACTGAAATGTAGGGGTGGAATCTAGCCCGTTAATCTGGAGATAGCCATTGAGTAGCCAATGAGGCCTCTGTGAGGGCATGGTTTTCTCCTGATACGTCTGGGAAGTGTCACGATATTTCCCTCGTGGAGATGAGAAGCTATCTCCCTGGTTGTTGGGACTTAGTTCTCAGAGACGATGAATCACGGACAAGACAAGGTGGCAGCATCTGAGAAGCTGGAGGAGCCTGCGGAGAGACCACACAGCTTTGCCTTGATGGAGCCAGACCTCTGAAGTTGGGGCGGCCACACGGAGACTTCTGCCAGCGATGAGTTACTTCTGTTGTTGATGGACCCTGAGCCCTGGAAGCGAGGAGCCATATGGAGACCCCTGCCAGCGCCAGGATTCTGCACCCACTGACCTGTGACTTTGAGTCGGAAGGAGATATTATAGATTGATTTCGGGCATATGGGTTCATATCGGACTTATGACTTTGAACTGGACGGGCCCAATGTCCTGTTCCTCTTGTATATAAACCTTTTCCTTATATCTATATGCGTGTCTATGAAATTTGTTCCTCTAGCCTACCCGGACTAACACAATCACCTTCAATAAAGAACAAAAGACTACATACATTTGCCTAGTTGGGGGGTGGCAGGAAGCACATAACCAGATTTAGGAGCTATGAGGAAGGACTCACCATCCAACTTAATGCATGCTTAATCTAACTCTGAGCACACTGTTACTTACCCAAGTCAGATCCTCCTAAAGGCATCAGAAGCATTAATTTATAACCAATTTGTTTGGTTGTAAGAACTCCATAAGAACACCAGTAGTCAATGACTTAGAGTTTGTTTTTTTTTTTTTTTTTGATAAGAGAAGTCATCAGATAGGCACAAATAATCCTATTGTTACAGGTCATGGAGTTGGAATACTGGCTCTACAGGAGGCAACAGAACTACTCCACAGTGTTTCAGTGGAAGTGAACTTTACAAGGGAAAATGAGCAGGTCTTTACTCTCAAACAGCAGTCAGTGTGTTCGATCCACTGGTCTTTTGGTCACTGTCAAGGAGCTTAACCACGAACCAGTACAACCATCAGGACTCATTTTACAAAGAAGGCAGGAATGTTTGATACTGTTTCCAAACCAACTCGGTTCATGGATTTCATAAAATATGTCACAGGGAAGTATTTTTACCTGCTTATTTTCGTGACACTTAATTATATATTTATGGATTGCCTAAGGCATGTTGGGAGAGGGAGATATTTCAAAGAATATCTAGGTCTAGAGTTCTTTTAAGAACATAACGAGTAAACAGAAATAAGGTATGTAACTTGAGCAAGAGATGCTCAAGTTAAAAGATCTCCATTTACCACACTTGAAAGCCGTACTATAAAACCAGAACTACCAAACCCACGGCCACTGAGCCGATTCCAACTCGTAGAGCCCCTCCTCAGGAGTCCAAGATTGTAAATCTTTATGGGAGTGGAAAGGATCGTCTTTCTCCCCAAATGCTATACTTTAGCTCAATAATTAAAATAAAATAAAGAGGACTGATAGAATAATAGCTTAACTACATACTACGATAATAGCTGTAATGATAGGAACCTCATGGAAAGAACGCTGAGTGGAAGACGTACATGCGATTTCAATCGCAGGTCCATCCATCATTTCCTACGTGTGTGTCAATGTGACTTGAAGCAGCTCATTTTGCCTCCTGGAGGCCAAGATCCTCTTTTGCAAAAATGTCCCTTTCTATTTCATAAGATGCCTGTGCAAACGTACCCAGAGAGGCGTTAATTTAGACGAAAATGCCCCTGACACAATGCCGGGCACTCAGTGAAATTGGGGTAAGAGGTGAATTCTCTTCTTTTGAAAATATTATGGTGGCATGTATGTAAAACAAACAATTTGCCATTTAATGTTTCATAAGCATGCCATTCAGGGTCTGAATTACATGTTTCATGTTGTGCAGGCAAACCTTTTGATGACTTGAAACAGAAACTCAGTATCACTGAAGTACTAGCTCTCTATTCCCTTCTCCCCCTAGCCTCCGATAACCAGGACCACGCTCTTGTCTCTATGAACGTGCCTCTTGCAGTTATTGCACACAGGGAATCTTGCAGAGTGGTTTTTGGTGTCTGTCTTATCTCCCTCTGCATAATGTCTGTTTTCATGCTTGTCCCACAAAGTGGCAGGTGCAAGAGCTTCATTTCTCTTTATGGCGGGCAGCATGACTGCTCATTGCATGTGTGTACTCCATTTTGTCGGTCCATTCATTGGTCACTTGACTAGTTTCTACCCCTGCCATCTTTACCTTCTTAAACAACAGAACCTAGAACCTTCTGCCTAACTTGTGCAGAAAGTAAAAGCAACATTGTTTTCATATAAAAGCAATTTCTTCAGGTCAGTTTTTGTTCTAAGTACAGATATGATTAAAGAGCTCGTGCTCATAGTCAAAGACACAAAGCAGAGCAGGCATCCCCTGAGCAGCATTCACCGGCAGCAGCTCGGTGGGCCTCACACTGACATCCTTTGTGGGTACAAAGCAGGCTTCCAGGGAACTCTGCATCAAAATTACAATTCTAGGCAGGCATTCAACTTTTATGCTTGTCTCTATTCTTTACTGAGTATGGGAAACGAAAGCTTTACAAGTTATTTACTGAAGAAATTCCCACAGTACTCTAACAAAGTTCGCTTCCAAAAGAGGCCCTGCCCCAGTAATGTGTCTGAGTAACTGAAAGCTATACGGGGTTTCTTACATTATACTTTTGAAGTTTCAGCGGGGGTAATAAAATCCTACTTTTACCAGAACTTTTTCTGAGGCCAGGCCACAGAAATTTTCCAAAGGTGCTAGATAAACAGGAAAAAAACGCAACCAAACAAATCTCAAAAATAAAGACTATTAATCCAAAATGATTTTTGACTATGTCTCAAATAAAATTAAACTTGGAATAACACTTGATTTAATTACAGTTTCCCTACAGTGAATGTGAAGCTGGCACAGATGCGCCTGAGCTTAATTGAAATCAGGTAGTATTTACCTCTGTGGCCTTGTGTGATGGTTCCATTCCAGTCATGTTTGCTTCCAGTAACTGATGCAAGAGCTGAGCTTGCGCCACGTTCAGGAAGAAGTCCAGGTTTGTGGTTATATTCACTTCCAAGGAGTGGCCACACACCAAAATCTCCTGAAGGGAAAAACGGATGCATACAGATAAAGACTCATGATAGCCATTCGATGATAATTTGTCATTCTCGATTATTGGATCTTTATTACTTTGATGACGTTTCCTGGGACTCAAATTCGAATATTAAAAAGAATAGTAGAAATAACAACCAAATTCAGTGGAGCAGTTGAATGGATTAATCTCCTAAGTATTCATGACAGCCTATTGTCCAGGCCTTTAGTTAGAGAACAAAGAGATATTAAATTTTTTTCACCTTATAATACCCACTTAGTTTTTTACATCCCTCAATATGTAAATAATGTTGCTCATTCAAGGAAATAAACATTTACTGAGTATTGCTAGGTCCCAGGCAATACCGCAAGTGTGAGGTGTCTCACAGAGAATAAGGCTAGCCCTGAGAGGCAACCTGTTCTCAAAGTTGGACAGGCAGATGTAAACAGTCAGCTGCAGGCAGGCAATTGCAATCACAAGTGCTATGCGTCTTCCCCAAAGGAATAGACTTTAAATGATTTACGACAAATTATAGTGCTGAAGCCAGAGAGAGCTAGACTAATTAATTTCACTTCTTCTTCAGTCTGTTCAAATCTTGGCAGCATTAGGTAAGATGCTTATTACTTTAACCGGTGCTTTTCTTCATAACTGAATCACTTGAACATTCATCACTGGAAAACCATTCAGAGAAAGAAAACAGAAATGAAAAGCAATCCAGAAGCTTCACTTAATAAGCAGAAGTAGCCCTGCCTCTTGTCATGAAGTGCATGTGGTCAATGTGCAAAGGCTATGAAATGTCCAATAGACCTTCTCCTTATTTCTGTCAAGCAAGGAAATTGATTTCAGGAGACTATGGTTGGCCAACTACAAGCCAGGAGGCTTACAGCAATTTTTAATAGAGTCATTAAAACAGCAGGCCTGAAGTGATCATGATTTTTTGGTTAATTAAATTTCCCACTACATGTTCCCTTTATTTACTCACTGGAATGAAATTTTTATTTTACTCCTCAAGTAATGATTAAAAGAATTATGAAGCACACTTATTAAGACAATGTCTTTTGCCCTGTTTGAATAGTTAATGTAATACTTCCCCATAAAATGAACAGACAGTGACGTGCCTCCTGTAAACACTCCAATAAATGAGAAATCCAATACGAGTAGGTTAAATAGTATGAAGACAATGGGTAGAATTAGTAGCTGTCAAGTACCATAAAAGTAACAGAAATTCCATTTTTATAGAAAATTAGCCTTTTCTGATTCCTCTTAAAAATATTTTATTTTGATTAACTTGTCCTTATAATAATTTTGAGGGCCACTATGGCAGCTAAGACATGCACTAAGAGTCTAAGTTAATGGCTTTAAGGTGATATTCCTTAGTGTGAATGTGGGCTTGTCCTTTAAGTTTGCGCATCGCTAGATCTTTTCATTATTCACCTGGAAATAGGAAATTTGCAACAATGACATTAAATTAGGAGATGAGATTCCATAGGAAGAGATGTATTTAAAACACTTTGATAGAGTCTTACTCTTGTTCCTCATTTTCATCCTGTAAGTATTTGGGAACCCAAACAAAAAGCCTTTTCAGCGGAAGAAAATAACTAGCACCAAATGCTTACAATTCATATTTTCAAAGCAGCACTTGTCTAAAAAAATAGATACTACACAAGAAGTTTGAAAACAAATCTGAAGTCAGTACTACTAAGTAATTAAAAATATTAATAAACTTACTAATGAGCCCTGGTGGTTTAATGCTTAAACACTTGGTTCTTAACCAAAGGTTCCAAATTTGTCCCTACTTAGTAATCCTTGAAAGGAAGACATGATGATCTGCTCTGGGAAGATTACAGCCAAGGGAACCCTAGGGGGTCTTCATCTCTGCTACAGGGGGTCACTATAGGTCAAAACCCACTCAATGGAGTCTAGCAACAACTACTTCATCCTAATCTCTCTTATATGGACATTTTAAGGTAGCTCTGGGGTGTAATGATTATGCCTGGAGCTGCTCCCAAAGCCACCAGCTGTTCTTCTGAAGAAAGGGGAGGCATTCATCATCTGTAATGACTCCAGTCACGGAAACCCACAGGCAGAGTTCTACCTTGTCTTGTAAGATTGTCATGAGTTGCAATCGACTCAATGGCCCTGAGTTTGGTTAGGTTTTTATGGATGTTTAAGATACTTGATCTAATCTAACTTTCCTAAGGCTATTACAAACATCACGAGATAATTTACTATCAACCTGGTTCAATATATTAGAGATCTGATTTTTATCAACTTTTCACAATGATGCCTTTTAACCCTGTGAGTAACCAAACAGTTTACAATGTTTACAATGACATAAATTTCTGTGGACAATAGACTCAACATTATATTTGACTCCTTCTTTGTTATCGTAGCGCTACGACAGTGAGGAATGAAGGCAGCACACAGTGATAATCAGTTTTGAAACTTGCATAGATCAAGTTGTGGACTACGTGACATTGATCACTTATTTCATACTCCTTTTTTTTTTTAACCATACTTTCCTCACCTATAAAATTTGGATACTAGTATTTTCTAATAATTTCAGGAGGGACCAGTCTCTGAAGCATGACACAGTACTTGGTAAAGTGCAGGGGCAGTGAACAATAATAAGAAGGCCTTTGACAACAGAAGATGGATTGACACGGTGGCTGCAACAATGGGCTTGAACAGGAGAACAACTGTGAGACTGGCATAGGGACAGGCAGCATTTCACTGTGTTGGGATGAACCTAATGACAACAATGTTATCTAGAACAGCCATATGTTTTGAAGACTAAGTAAGATAACCTATGAAAAATTCTCTAAGTAGTCATTCATACAAGAATTCTATTTCATGTTAGAATTATTGTGGTTTTCATTAAAAACAAGTTTTACAGGTTAAAGAGCAGGGTCTGAAGCCAGGCCATTTGAGTTCATATATGTGAACACATGGGCAAATTGACTGTATGCTGTGTGTTTTTCCTGATCTACAAAATGAGAATGGTAGCAATACCAGAAAGATTATCAAAAGGATTAAATTAGTTATTACATGGAAAGCAATAATTGAAACGTCCCCAGATACCTAGAAAGTGCTTAGTATATAAAATCCGGAAAGGAAAAACTGTGAGATACATTATAGAGAGGAGTTGGTGCCATTATTTAGAGTAAAATCAAAACTAATTCCACTAACCTCAGGATGTAAATTTTCTGGAGAAATTATTTTGGTGAAAACGATGGCAGGTGCTCCAGTAATTCGGACAGAAAAGTCGGTCAAAATTGGAGTCAAAATTGCTCTCCTTTCTTGATGCCTTCTTATGCTAAAATACAAAGTAAAAAGTTCTTAAACTTTTTACCTTTCAAGTACAATTGTGATTAAATTTGTAAAAATTTGGTATGGCAAACTTGTATAACACATTACATTATCATTCAGAGATATTCATAAATGTAATATTACAAAGTTTTAAACATCATACATAGTTTCTCAACTTCAATTCTGTAAGAATTATAAAAGATAGCTACAAGAAATATTGAGTGAATCAGAAACAACTGACTTTGCAGTTTCAACATAAAGGACCTTTCCACAAATTAACTTATTCTATTTTTAATTCCTTTTAGTTTCCCATATAATTTATTATCTTTTTACTACTAAATAATCTTACCCTTTTTGTGACAATTTTCTTATTAAACACTTTTATTGGGGGCTCTTACATCTTTTATCACAATCCATACATTCATCCAGTGTGTCAAGCACATTTGCACATATGCTGTCACCATAATTTTCAAAGCATTCTCTTCCCACTTGAGCCCCATATCAGCTTCCCATTTCTTTTCCCTACCTCCCCTGCCTGCCCTTCTTCATGAACTCTTGATAAATTAGAGATTATTATTTTCATATCTTACATCATCCTGTTGCCCCTCATCCACTTTTCTGTTATCCGACCCTCTGTTTGATTCCCTCTTTCTGCCCCCACCCTCCCTAATCCTCCTGCTATCTCCACTCTCATTGTTGGCTCTGGGGGGGTTTAATCTATCCTGGAATCCCTGGGTTGTGGGCTCTTGTCTGTAGCAGTGTGCATGTTTTGGTCTAATTCTATTTGTAAGGGAGAATTGAAGTCAAGATAGGGGGGGCAGGAAGCACCAAAGAGCTAGAGGCAAGTTGTGTGTTTCATGGGTGCTATACTGCACTGCACTCTGACTGGCTCATCTCTTTCCTGCGACCCCTCTGTTAAGGGATGTCCAATTGTCTACAGATGGGCTTTGGGTCTCCACTCCATGTCCCCCCGAGCCCCTTCACATTGGGCATAATTTTGTTCTGGGTCTTAGCTTGGAAGTCTAATAACTGATCCCATTGACACCTCACGATCACATAGCCTGGTGTGCTTCTTCCATGTGGGCTTTGCTGCTTCTCAGCTAGATGGCTTCAAGCTTGTTTATCTTCAAGCCTTTAAGACCCCAGATGCTATATCTTTTGATAGCTGGGTACCATCAGGCTTCTTCACCATATTTGCTTATGCACCTTTTTTTTCCTCCAGTGATCGTGTTGGGTAGGTGAGCCAACAGAATGCCAGATTGTTAGAACAAAGTGTTCTTGTGTTGAGGGAATACTTGAGTCAAGGTTCAATGTCCATCTGTAACCTTAAATCTTAACATATAGATATAAATACATGATTTTATTCCCCTCTTGCTTTATATAAATATATTTACATGTGTACATTCCTATATTTAGACCTTTATAAATGTCCTTTGCCTCATGATTCTTTCCTCTATTTCCTTTTACTTTCCTCTTGTCCCACCATCGTGTTTGGCCTTCATTCTGGTTTAGTAATTCCTCGATGCTACATTGCCCTTGATTCAGTCCCTTTGTGATAATTTCTAATTTTCGAGCCTTATTATTTCTAACCACCACTTTTATTACATCTTGTTGTACAGTGTTAGCTGGTATGTTACTATGATACTGGAAGCTATGCTAAAGATCTTTCAAATGTTAGCAGGGTCACCCATGATTGTCTCATTATAGCAGTGCTTCCAGACTAAGAAACACTATAGAGAGAAGGAACTCAAAATCTATTTCCAAAATACAGGCCAGTTAAAATCTTAATAGCAGCAGGACATTCTCTGGGTTGGTGCTATAAGGAAAGCCCCTTAGGGAAACACATCAAAAATATAACTGGAAAGAACTGTCTCCTTAAAATAAAAGTGACCTTAATGAAAATAATCGAGTGAAGCTTTTGAGACGTTCATATGCTGATCTCTCATGAGTTAAAATGAGAATTAATCTCTACAAACAGCCATTAATTATCAAGCTAGTGAAGGGAAAAGTATGACTCTAGGGAAATGGAAGATGTTTAAAATGAAACGAAAGCCTTAATGATGTTTATTTTAAGCCAAAATGGACTAGTATTGGCCATTCAGAATCAAAATCATATGTTCTACAATGCAATAAACAACAATTAGAGAAGAATGTGTCACATTTTGCCAGAAAGAATATTTCAAAAATACAGTGCCATTAATAATAAAATAGTGTCCATACACTTACTAGGAAGACCAGTATATATGATTACAAAGGGAGCTTCAAAAGTTAGTGGAAAATGAAAATACAAGACAATGAAACTTTTTCTGTGAACTTTCTGAAGGCCTCTCATATCTATGTAACAATCACATATATTGAAAACAAAGAAACTGAGAAATCTTGTCAGATTCTGCAGTCTAAAATTTATCAATGATGGAATCACGATATACTGACAGTTACTAGTTATTGGAATTTTAAAGTCAGAAACAAAGATGATTTGTTAATAATTGAAAAATTTAAAAGAATTCATATCAGAGATCATATGATAGAACTCTGAACATCCGTGATCTATTTATTGGAAATACTTTTTTTTTCTCCAGAAGTATACACAACTACAGACATGGATCTGACCAGAGGAAAAAAACAGGAATCAAATCCACTGCAACTATAGAAAGAAAAGGTGGAAAAGATCAATGCCATCAGTCACAAAAAGGATGGAGCCACCTGCAGAATGGACCATGAATTATTCATATCCAAAGTCCAGAGGAAGCTGAAAAACTAAAATAAGTTCATGAGAGCCAAAGTACAATTTTAAGCATATCCAACCTAACCTTGGGGGCCATCTCAAGAACAGATTTGACACATTGGACACTAGTGACTGAAAACCAGACAAGTTGTGGAATGACATCTAGGACATCTTACATGAAGAAACCTAAATATCACTAGAAAGACAGGAAGTAGAGAAAATACTAAAATGAATTTTAGAAGAAACTGACATTTGTTCTCAAAGGTAAAATAACTAAAGTGAGTGGGAAGATGATGAAATAACAGAGTTAAACAGGACTCTGGGCAAGATGGCAGACTAGGTACACACACTATGCACTCTCTTTATAAAAACCACGTGAAAGATCAAGTGAAATTGATAACTCTTTGTGGCAGTCATGTGCTTATATTAATTTTATGACTGAAATGTAGTGGTGGAATCTGGCCTGTTAATCTGGAGATAGCCATTAAGCAGCCAATGAAGCCTCTATGTGGGCATGGCTTTCTCCTGAGACTTCTGGGAAATCTCGCGATATTTCCCTTGTGAAGTTGAGAAGCTATCTTCCCCAGTTGTTGGGAGTTGGTCTTAGAGAGGCGATTAATCACAGACAAGACAAGCTGGCAGCGTTCGAGAAGCTGGAGGAGCCGGCGGAGAGACCACACAGCTTTGCCCTGATGGAGCCAGACTTCTGAAGCTGGGGCAGCCACATGAAGACCTCTGCCAGCGATGAGTTGCTTCTGCTGTTGATGGACCCTGAGCCCTAGAGGCGAGGTGCCCTGCCAGCACCGGGATTCTGCATTCACTGACCTGTGACTTCGTGAGTCGGAAGAAGACTTTATAGACTGATTTCGGGCATATGGGTTAACATTGGACTTATGACTTTGAGTTGGACTGGGCTGGAATGCTTTCTCCTTGTCCCATTCCTTTGATCTATTTACCCTTTCCTTATATCGATATGCGTGTCCTTGAATTTGTTCCTCTAGTCTACCCAGATTAACACACTCTCCAGCTGAGACCGGAAACTTGGGTAGAGAAGTGGATTGAAGACAAACCAGGTACAGGAGCTGAGCAAAAGCAGTGAGAGGAGCTCCATAAACATCCACATTCACTGCCATCGAGTCGATGCCAACTCAAAGCAAACTACAAGACAGGGCAGAACTGTCCCTGGGAGTTTCTGCGACTATAACTCTTCATGAGAGGAGAGAGCCCCAGCTGTATACTTAAAAATGTCTGGTAGTTTCCAACAGCTTCCTTTTTGCCTAGCAGACCAAAACAAAACCATAAGCCACCAGACCTTTAGAGAGAAGAGCTAGATGGGTGAATTATCAGGTTGTATGAAGTGGCCTAACCCATATTGTATACCACTCTGCATCTGGAGGCAAGTGGACTGCCTCTCATTAGAAAAGTAGACCATATAGTGCAGGGTGAGGTCATCCCTGTGAGTCCAAAATTTTCTTTTCCATACTCAGTCAGCAACTCTGCTCCCAGCTGCTCTCAGCTGAAAGAGTTCCTTCTGGGAATAAGAAACCTGACCACAGCTACCCTCTGAGCCAACAAGAACTACTTCTAAGTCCACAAGAACTCCATCTAGGCCCAGGTGTTACACCCATTCCAACTCCACCAGTGAGCTCCCTCACTGGTATAGGGTATACACGCAGACTGGGTGCCCTGACATCACAGTTTTCTTCTAAACATTGGCCCAAGACAAGTATTCTGTGTCAGTTACTAATCTGTCAACCTGGGGGGTTGGGTGGAATCTAGCCTATCAATCAGGTCACAGCCAATGAGGTCTCTGCATGGGCACGGCCTTCTCCTGAGGATTCTGGGAACTCCTATCTTCGTGGAGGCCAGACACACACACTCTCCCTATAAGACATTCCAGTTGACAAGTCACATGAGCTATGCGGCTAGAACCAGAGCTCAAGAGCTGGAGGACTGCCATGGAGACTCACACCAGCATTGATATGTTTCCACCAGCAATGGATCCACAAAATTTCCATCCACTGCCCTGTCAGTATTATTTTCACCTTTTACTTGTTTTTTCTCTTGACTTTTCCGGATGGGAGACAGCAAACATGTCCACACTGTTTTGCCACACTCACATCTACTACAATCCAGCCTTAGTTGAGGGTTACCACCAACTCCTATACCACCTGAGAATCAATTGAAAGCAGCCACGAACAGCCCAAAATATCTTTCACTATGTTATACTAACAGAGAATTGTGCACCCACTCACATTCTCTATCATAACCACCAAGAGAAAGGTGGCAAGTACCTAAAAACACACCAACATACAATCAGTTGAATATAACAACCCCACAATTTCAGAGACAACAGACAATTTCACTTAACCGAAACAAAGAAAACAGAGTGGCTTAAACAAGAACCCAGAATACTGAGTCAGAAGACCTTTCTGAGAAAGAAATAGCATTGAAACTACCAGACAAGAAATTAAAAAATAATGCTATTGAAGTATTTTCATTGACTTGAAAGACAGGCAAAGATACCTGAAGATGAGAACAAAGAAAATACAGGAAGAAAAAAATACTTCAGGAAAACTATGTAAAAATAAACTAACAAAATAAATTAAAAGTAAGAAACCAAAACAGCAAACAGAAATCCAAATGACTAACAGCAAAAATTCAGAAATAGAAAATGTAATGAAAGGACAAAGGAAAATTCATTAAGTGGATGACTGAATCAGTCAGCTTGAAGACAAACCTCTAAATACAAATCTGTTAGAACAGCACAAAAATGGACAAAGGAATAAACAAACACAAATACACAAAACACCTAATACTATGTGGAACACATCAACAAAAATGTATGATGTTTGTATGATCAGGATTCCAGAACAAGAAGAAACTAATAAACAAGGAAGCCAACAAGTGTGAGACGAAAAGAGAAACAGAGATAGAGGTATTAGAGCTATTAGATAGGAAACCTCCCTTATACCACAAAAAACAAGTGATACTCCCAAACAGGAGAGCCTTCAATATAAAACCATTAAGACATTTTCATGATCAAACTTTCAAAACAAAAGACAAAAAGTGAATCCTCAAAACTGCTCTGAAAAAATGGCAAGTTACATATAAAATGGAATGAATGAGAGTAAGCACTGATTTCTCAGCAGAAACCGTAGAGGCAAGAAAGAAATGGGCTAGCATATATAAGGCTCTGCAGAAGAAAAACTGCCAATCATAAATCACATGCCAAATTAAATTTTTCCTCAGACACAAAAGCAAAATTAAATCTTTTTCAGATAAGTAGAAATTAAAATAATTTCTATTTCCCCAGACCAGCATATACAAAAAATAAAAGTTCTCTGAATAAAGAACCAACAAGTAAACAACAACTTGAGAATAACACACATGATAACACCACTCAGAGGCAACTCAGATCTAGATGCATCCAAAGACCATCTTACACACACACAAAAACTTGAGTCTGGAGTGGTAATACTGAAAAATTCTATGGACAAAGTATCGGGTAATGCAAGACTCATCAAAAGAATACAGTACCACAAAGAGCTAGTCAGCATGTCGTCCTTGAGGACCGAATATATGAGCAAGAATCCATGGTATTAAAGGATGAAGTTAAAGCTGCTCTGAAAGCATTACCAAGAAATAAGGCTCCAGGAATTGATGGAACACGAATGGAAATGTGTCAACAACCTGCGAAGCACTGGAAGCCTCCCTCATCTATGCCAGAAAATCTGGAGGACAACTGCTTGGCCAGCTGATGGGAAGAGATCCACATGTGTGCCCATTCCAAAGAATGAGGGCCCAACAGAATGCGAAAATTATACAACAATACCACTGATATCACATGCCAGTAACTTTTTTTTCTTCTGAAAAGTATCCAATAATGGTTGCAGTAGTACATTGACAGAGGGTCAGGCCAGATACAGGAGAGGACGTGAAACAAGGGCTATCACTGCTAATGTCAGATGGATCTTGGCTCAAAGTAGAGAACACCAGAAAGATGTTTACTTGTGTCTGATTAACTCTACCAAGGCATTCAGCTGTGTGAATCATAGCAAACTTTGGATTAACCTTGAGCAGAATCAGAACTCCAGAACATTTCATTGTGCTCCTGTGGAACTTATACATGGATCAGGAGGCGGTAGTGTGCACAGAACAAGGGCACGTTGCATGGATACAATCAGGAAAGATGTGGGCTAGGGCTGTATCCTCTTCTCACATACTTGTTCATTCTGTCAGCTGAACAAATCCTCAGAGAAGTTGGCTTATATGAAGAAGAATGTGGTGTCACGATTGGAGGGAGGCTTATTAAAAACCTGGAAACGATGATGGCAACAAATGTACAAATATGCTTGACACAATGAATGAATGGGTGGATTGTGATGAGAGCTGTATAAACACGCAATAAAATGATTTATAAAAACAAACAAACCTATAATATGTAGAGTATACAATCTTTCTTGCTGAAAGCTGGTGAAGGGGGGGAGGGAGTGTTTGAAGATATTCTGATGAATAGCAAAGATTTCAATATCAGCATGGACTACACTCAATATAAAGAAAACAAAAATCCTCAGAATTGAATCAATATTTAACACCATGCTAAATGGAAAAGAAGTTGATGCTGTCAAAGATTTCATCTTGATTATGTCTGTATCCATAATCAATGAGCATAGAAGAAGCAGTCACGAGATCAAAAGACAAGTTGTGTTGGGTAAATCTGCTACACAAGATCTCTGTAGAGCAGTGATTCTCAGCCTTCCTAATGCCGCGACCCTTTAATGCAGTTCCTCATGTTGTGGTGACTCCTGAAACAAAAAAGTATTTTCACTGCTACTTCACAACAGTAAATTTGCTACTGTTATTAACTGGGTGGACCCCAAAAGGGATATTATTTTGAGGGCTAAGATATGCCTGACGGCAGTCATGGTATTTTCAATTGTCTCGTAAAGTTGGACAGTGAATAAAGAAGACCAAAGAAGAATCAATACATTTGAGTTGTGGTACTGAGAAGAATACTGAAAGTACCATCGATTGATAAAAGGAGAAAGCGATCTGTCCTGGAAGACGTACGGCTCGAGTGTTCCTTTGAGGCAAGGATGGAGAGACTTCATCTTACATACTACGACATGTTGTCGGGAGGGCCAGATCCTGGAGGAGGATGGCTTGTTTGGTAAAGTAGAGGAGCAGTGAAAAGGAGGAGCGACATCCGAGAGATGGATTTACACCTTGGCTTACACAGTAACCACGCACATAGAAGCTGTTGGGAGCATGGCAAAGGATCAGGCAGTGTTTTATTCTGTTGTGCATAGGATCTCCGTGGGTCAGAACTGAATTGATGGTACTAAGAGCAACAAGAAATAAAGCAAAACTATAAGCTTGAAAAAAATGGAATCAGAGATAGCATAGATAGTAATGAAGGCAATTAGAAATAAAAGCAGGATGTCCCTTTACCTATGGATGGGCTTTGGGTCCTCAATCTGTACTCCCCCTCATTTACAATGATCTAATTTTCGTTCTTTTGGGCCTGATACCTGATCCCTTTGACACCTTGTGGTCACACAGGCTGGTGTGCTTCTTCCATATGGACTTTGTTGCTTCTCAGCTAGATGGCCGCTTGTTTACTTTCAAGCCTTTATGACCCCAGATGCTATATCTTTTGATAGCCAGGCACCATCTGCTTTCTTCATTTGATAGCCAAATATCTTGAAGGTATAAGCTACTGGGGGGATGGGGCCTCAAGCTCATAGTTTCAGGGAACACAAGGTCAATTAGTGTAACACAGTCCACAAAGACAATGTTTTATCTCCTGTATTTGATGGGCAGAAATTAGGGTGTAAATATTGACCTCTCCCTTTCCAGATGAAGGGAAAAATATGCAAATAGAAGACATACGGAAACAATTGACATCGTGGATGAATAGATCATGTAAGCATCAGTCTCTGCAATTCTGAAACCAAAGATATTAGAGTCCCTGGCTACTACGATTGTTAGGAAGAGGATCACATCATAGTCAATGGAGAAAAGATGAAAACAATCCCACTGAAAAGATGAAAACAATCCCACTGAAAACAGGAACCAGACAAGGATGCTCCTTGTCTCCACCTCCATTCAAATCATACTGGACAGCAGAAGGACACTGAAGTATCCAACTGGTAGGGGAGGCGACGAAACTATCACTCTTTGTAGACAACATGATTCTTTACATTGAAAATCCAAAAAGCTCCACAACAGGAGAACTGACAGCGATAGAGGAAGGTGGAAGGATGGAAGAATAAAAGCTCAATGAACAGGAATCTACTGATTTTCTATATAGAGCAGACAAGACCATGCAAGAGGAGATCAAGAAGGCAATATGCTTCTCAATAGCCAAGAACAAATAGAAATACCTGGGGATATATACAATTAAAAAAAAACATACAAGGAAAAATACAAGACCCTATTACAGAAAACCAAAAATGACCTCCACAAATGGAAGAATATCCCATGCTTGTGGATCAGAAGACTCAATGTAGTTAAGATATCAATTCTACCCAAGGTACTATCTAAGTTTAATGCTATCTTGATCCAAATTGTAACAACCTTTTTAAAAGAATTGGAAAAACTGACCACCAATTTTATATGGAAAGGAAAGAAACCCAGAATTAGCAAAGAAGTCCTCAAGGAAAAGGACAAAGTTGAGGGCTCACTTTACCTGACTTTTAACACCTACTACACAACCACAGTAGTCAAAGCAGCCTGGTACTGGTATAATGACAGACACTCAAGTACGGGAAAGAACAGAAGGACCAGAAAAAAAACCCACCAGCTCATAGACAACTGATCTTCGACAGGGTCCCCCAAAGAACCAAATAGGAGGCAGTACTCCTCTTTAACAAGTGGTGCTGGAAACAATGGATATCTACCTGTACTGTGATATCCATGAAACAACATTTGATATGAATGAAAGATGCTTACCTCACCCTACACACAAAAACTCCAGGTGGATCACAGGCCTAGAAGTAAAACCGCAAATTATCAGAACCTTCAATGAAGGAATTGGGACAAACTTAAGAACCTTGGCCCAGGGAATTCATATTACTAACGGCAATAGAGAAGGGTACACACAGGTTAACCCTAAATCAACAAGTGGGGTATAATAAACATAAAACACCTTCACGAAAAGGGTAACAAAAGAACCCACAGGCGGGAAGAGGATTTTAAGGAATGACACAACAGACAAAGGGGCTTATTTCTAAAATATGTAATACCTTCCTAGCCTGCAAAAAGAAGTAAACAAAAAAACACACACACACACAAAAAACAAACAAACAAAAAAAACCCAACAACAAAAAAGAAGTAAACGGCCAAGCCCTGAGGAAGTAGACAAAAGACAAGGGGAGCTGAGCCCCGGTGGCGTAGTGGTTGAGTGCAGGACTGCGGCTCATGGACTTGGTGGTTCAAATCCAGAAGCAGCTCTCCAGGAGCAAGGTTGGGTAGCTCCCACAATGACCAGAGGGCAGTGATGCCCCCCAAAACACAAACAAACAAAAAGACAAGGAGAGAAGTTTCACTAGGGAGGAGACCAAACGACCAACAAGCATATCAGAAAATGCTCCCGATCATTAGCCATCAGAGAAATAGCAAATTAAACAACCATGAGATACCACCTAACACCCTTGAGGATAGACCAAATCAAGAAATCAGAGAGCTGCAAATGTTGGAGGAAACGTGACCAGACAGCAACTCTCCTCCACTACTGGTGCTGGTGTAGTACAAGCAGCCTCTGTGGAAAGCGATCTGGCGATATTTGGTGATATTTAAAGCAAAAGTGGAAACTGAGCTACCTTATGATCTAGCTACCCCACTACTGGGCATAGACCCAGAAGAGGTAATAAATAGACTAGGACCAGTCATCTGAGCACCCATGTTTATTGCAGCACAATTCACAATCGCAAAGGTCTGGAAACAACCTAAATTTCCATCAATAGACAAGTGGATTAGAAAACTCTGCCACACACAAAAACTGGAGTACTACACATCACTAAAAAGCACTGATAATCACATCGCCTCATGTGAAGAGTTGGGGGAAATTATGCTAAGTGAAGGGCAAGTACAACATGATTCCATGGAGGTAAGTATAATCAGCAGAGCAGGTATAGAAGAAGAGTCACTTATCTGACACTATACAGGTTGAGATGCAGGCAGTCAAGTGGGGAACAGGTCAAACCAAAGGATGGGCATGTCATTCCAACACAAAGAAGGGGAAAGTAGAGACAGGGGTGGGGGGAAGGAGGAGATGATGGCACCAGGAGACCAGGGCACTAACGCATCCAGGAGGAGCGTTTTGGTTATGTCTCCACAGAACTGGGAGTGTGCATGCAGACCCCAACATAGTGTGTCAAATCTTGAGGGCAACATAATCACATGGAGCAACGTATGAACTGAGTGAGCTACAGGGCCGGCCCCAGTCAGAGCCAAACGGACCCCCTCCCAAGAGATATGTGTGACGGGACAACACTAATCCTACAGGATGGGGAAGGGGACCCCACACCCACACGGAAGCAAACTAAGAAGGAACAAGAGAGACTGAGGCTCTAGACCCCATACTGGCATTTCAAGCCCTAAGGACAACATCCCTGGATAGAGCTGATGAAACACAGAGAGGACTGGAGGGTGGACAAAAAAGCTCAAGACAAAATGTCCCCTCACTGGAGCATACCGAGAGAGGACAATACTGAGGACACATGCAGGAAATGAGTCTGGTCTGGAAACCTTGCACGTCCCCCCCAATACAAGAAAGGATCATAGCAGATCAGCAACCAGAGCCAAGCCAAGCCACAAAGCCCCTGAAGAGTTCCCAAAATAGACTTCAGACCAGGAGGGGCAGTTTCTGGATCTCCCCAACCCGCCCCCCCCACCGGCCCCCAATGACCAGTAGAGAGACAGACAGACCTGGAATTATCTATGCTTTTTCGGGTTTATAGTTTTCTTTTTTTCCTCTTTATTCAATTTTTGTTTTCTTTTGTATTGTCTATGTTACTGTTGGTTTGCCTATCTATATAAGATAGGCAATGGGAAGCAAGCCCAAGGAGAAAGTAACAGGGCCAAAGTTTCCAGAGGGACTTATGAGGTGGAGGAGGTGGGGGAAGGGAGCGGTGAGCAAACAACACCATAGATGGATGAAAAACGAGGGAATTAAAATCAACAAAGAGGAGGGTGTAGAGATCCTGGGGGTGTTGGAGCCGCCGCAATCTAGCTGAGAAGAATTACTAAGAGGCAGAAGAAGGGTGATTTGGGGCAGGAGGAAGGTAAAATGAAACAGGAAAGAGCTAGGAAGCAAAGCTATGGCTAGAGGTACAAACATAGGCATGCACTTATGTAGATATATTAATTCATAAAAATAGAGGTATTGGCCTATGTACATATATTTATATGGCAATCCACTGAGGAAGTGGATGGACTTTGGGCCTCTGCTAAAGCTCTCCCTCAGTGCAAGAACACTGTTCTAACAAACTGGCATTCTGTGTTGCTCATCTTCCCAGCATAATCGCTGTAGACAAAATGGGTGTACAAGCAAATGTGGTGAAGAAAGCTAAGGGTGCCCAGCTATTAAAAATTACAGTGTCTGGGGTCTTAAAGGCGTGAAGTTAAATAAGCGACCATCTAGCAGAGAAGCAACAATTCCACATGGAAGTTGCTCACCAGTCCCTGGGATCCTGGCTTGTGGACAGAATCAGGTAACAGCCATCAGAAGACCACAAACAAGCAAACAAAAACATACTGCTGACAATGAGGGGGGTCAGAGCAGAAACTCCCCACCCCGTAAAATCTATCTATGGACAATATGACATCCCCTCCCAGAAGAGTCGCAAGGAAGGCATGAGTCAACCAGGACGCAGTATAGCACTGAGAGAACACACAATATTCCTCTGGGTTTTTTTTTCTGGGGGCGGGCATCACTGCCCTCTGGTGGGAGTGGGAGGCCCAGCCTTGCTCCTGGAGAGCTGCTGCTGGATTTGAACCACCAACCCAGTGGGCCATAGTCCCACACTCAACCACTACGCCACTGGGGCTCAGCCTTCCTCTGGTTTTTTGAGGCTTCTCCCTTACTCCCCACTTTCTTGACCCCCTAGTCCTGCCTTTGAGGACTGGGCCAGAACATGTACACAGGTACAGATAAGTGGACACAGAATTTGGGTCAGATAAACCTTTCAGGTACAGAAATTGGACTAGTGATACCAGGAGAATAGGAGGAAAGAAAGGGGGAAGAACCAACTAAGGAAAAGAGCAGTGACTAGTGTAAGATAGGAAAATAATAAACATTTATAATTTATTAATGGGTCAAAAGGGTGGCAGGGGGAGGAAGGGTAAAAAGAGGTGCTGACAGCAAGGGTTCAAATATAAAGTCAATGTTTAGAAGATGATGACGGTACTATATGTACAAATGTGTCTGATACAACTGACAAGTGGATTGTTATAAGGGCTGTAAGAGTCACCAATAACGTGATCTTAATTCAAGCCTTGAGTTGCCATACTGGAGGACTCTAAGCTAGGAGTCAGCATTGACTTGATGGCAGTGAGTTTGGGGAATAGGCAAATTGCTGAAGGACACAGGAAGTGTGTAGGGTAAATGCATACAGAGAAAGTA
Organism: Nesogale talazaci; assembly: GCA_004026705.1. Classification (NCBI taxonomy): domain Eukaryota; kingdom Metazoa; phylum Chordata; class Mammalia; order Afrosoricida; family Tenrecidae; genus Nesogale; species Nesogale talazaci. The sequence continues at coordinate 14,028 of PVJH01001196.1, read as the reverse complement.
CAATGAATTCAGAGAATCACTGCACTAAGAAAAAAGAATTGTTCAATGTCCATTTCGAGACAGCCTATGATCATAAACTTACAGAAAAGAAGGAAGAAGTCTGAGCTGCACTGAAGGTCTGAGTTAAAAGCAAGGCTCCAGAAACAGACGGACACACATAGGGGTTGTATCAACAAACAGATGCAGTATAGGAGGTGCTCTAAGCCAAGCGAGTTAGAAGACTGTGCCCTGGGCTACTAACTGGACAGTAACCAGAATTCGTGCCTACTCCACAGAAAGCCTATTCAAAAATAATTTAGGAATTATAGAATAATATTAATATCACATGCAAATAAAATTCTCCTGAAGATAATTAAAAAGCGGTTACAGAAATTCACTGACTTGGAACTTCGGGAAAGTCAAAGCAGATTTTGACGAGCACGTGGAATGATGGATATGATAGCTGAGCCAAACGGACGTGGCTGACAGCGGAGAACAGAAAAATGAAGTTTGCCTATGTTTTATTAACTAATAAAACATCTGACTGTGTGGTCCATAACATGCCATCAATAACACGGCAAAGAATGGGAATTCTAGAGCACTTAATTGTGCTTCTATAGAAACTGTACATAGATCAAGAGGCAGTCATTAGAACAAACCAAGATGCTAAGGAAGGCGTGTTTAAAATCCAAAAAGGTACGTGGCAAAGTCATATCCTTTTACCACATGTATTCAATCTATATGGTGAGACTCTACAGTGAGCAGCTGTACTTTATTAAGAAGAACACCACATTGAGATGAAAAACATGCAAGAGGAAACTGACACGACCTCCCTGGCTGAAAATGAAGACTTCGCCCCTAATGAGTAAGATCAAAGACTACGGCCTTCAGTATAGATTACCTCTTAACAGCGAGAAAACAAAAATCCTCACATCTGGACACTAAGAAACATCAAGACGAATGGAGATCATACAGAATCTGTCACAGATCACATTCCTTTGGATCCACAATCAACATCCATGGACGCAGCAGCCAGGAAATCAGCCACCACGTTGTCTGGGGCACATCTGCCGCAGGTGTCCATCTAAAGGCTTAGGTGTGTCCGACCCACCATGTGCATCCGCATGCAAAAGGTGACCACTAAAACAAAAGGAAAACTGACGAACCGATATGTTTGGATTGTGGTGTTGGTGAAGAATATTAAATAAACCAAGACTGCTAGAAGAAGAAACACCTGTCTTGGTAAATGTACAGCCAGAATGTCCCTGAGAAGTGGGGATCTAAGGAAACTTTGTCTCACGTACTTTGGACCAGGAGTCAGGGAAAAGCACATTAGGCTGGTAAAGTAGAGACTCAGTCGACAAGAGGAAGACACTCATGAAGAACTCACACAGGAGCTACAGCGATGGGCTCTCACACAGGAACCACAGGGAGGACGCCTCGAGGCCCCTTCCTGCTGCTCATGGGGCTGCGGAGCTGGTACTGACGTGACCGCCCCTGTAGGCCCTTCTAATACTCCATTTGACAATTGCCATCTTCCCATTCTCATTGGGTTTATGATCATATATATGTATTGTCATGGTGTCACAGATTACGCTGGTCTTTACAGGCTGTGGAATGGCTTTTGTGAGTTTGGTATGGAGTGCTTCTTTGCAACATCCTGCATTTTAAGGAAGACTCTAGGTTGGCCCATATTCTCGGTGAGGAAATGAGGTCCAGGGGCTGCACTGGGGTCACTCACTTGGTGGGAACAAAGCTCACCAAGTAGCACTGGGAAAGCCAAATGACAACAGGGCAGCTTCTGGCCTGTATCTAAATTTCATAGGCATAACCTTTGTTAGAATATTTTGCAGGCCATTTCTACTGTACATTCCAAAGTGTTATTAAATTCAGAGGAAGTACTGCATACATAGCACAAGATGAAAGTGAAAATATTAGTGAGAAACCAGAGGCGCTGATAAAGATCTTCAAGTCTATTATACATATTCTTGATTTTTATTTATAAAATAAAGCAAGTTGATACAATGCTGGTAACAATACTTCAAAGGTTCTTTGGATCATTAATATTCCTTATATGCCGTTGTTAGGTGCCACCCTTATAAATATGCATCTATTAATCTCTTATATTTTATAATAATACAGTTGAGATCAGAGAATTGGCAAAAGTTATCTCATTAAAATGCTTAGATAAAATGCAAACCTTTCCTTTCCTTTATGAGTCGTTGAGAGAATGCGAGTATCTTTTGCTGAACTTTGCAATGGGCAGAGCTTTATATAGTGTCTGCCAAAAAAACAAATTAGATCATCTGGTTCTGTGACATGTGAGTATTGGATTTCAAGAAAGCCAATTTAAAAGAATTAAGAGATTTGGTGAGGAGAGGGCAACAGGAAGAAGTATTAAAAATCTGTGAATCTAGAAGAAGAATTGATATCCTTAGAGACACCATAATTATAGCTCAAATTCCTTAAGACAACCAATGTGAGAAACATGTAACATCTGATGTGTTCTCAGAGGGGAGTGCTAAAATGTATGGGTATTAAAAATACCTTAAAATGGAAAAGATGGCAGTGGTCCAAATAAAAGCAATAGCAACTCAAATACTGATGGAAAGATAAAATGCTTATCCATATTATACATTTTTTAAATTATGTGACAAATTATATCTGTAACAGCATATCTAAGTCTTTAGACCTGAGAAGGAAAAAAAATTAAGTCAATGGTTTTATAAAACTATACTTTTTCTGAGCTATTGCTAATTTCCCCTGTATTATCTGATACATATATCTGATAATAAATACTTTACAATATTATTAAGTAATGCGAGATCTTAAACACATGTGAACAACCATCTAAAATACAACTGTGGATGTCTTATCATCTGCATAAAGAAATGTGGAGGAAATCAGATATGCAAAGGAGCAATTAGACCACAGGACTAATGGCCCTCACAAACCACAACCTCTTCTAGCCTAAGATGATAAGAACTAGATGGTACCCGGCTATCACTAATGACTATGTTGTATAGCAACATAATAGAAAGTCTTGGTTAGAATGGGAGAAAAATACATAACAAAATTCATATTTCTAAGAAAACTCAAATTTTCATGGAATGATGGACAATGAAGGAACCCCTGAAGGAACTCTCCTAAAACGCTTCTTGAACCTGGAACTAAACCTGGAGCCAGAGTGTCACCTTTTGGTCAATTTTAGAACAATCAACTATAGGAAATCAAAAGGGCAATATTTGTCCAAAAGCAGTGTGAGAAAGCAAGGAAGGGCAGAGAATTGCAGGGATCAAATTGAGAAGGCAAGATGGAAATGATAAAAGAAAAAACCAAAACTGATATATTGTGGGTGCAGTGAAGAGAAATTAGTTTGCACTGCTCTTCTAGCCATAGTCCTGGTAACTTCTATCACAAATGGCGTGGGTTCTTAAAGAGTGGTCACTTTTGTCATGCCCTTGTGTAAGAGTGAGCCGTCTCAGAAACAGGAACAGAAATCTTGTGATCATCGGGCAAGAAGCGACCCCAGTGGGAGGCTGTGCCTGAAGTGTGAGGGCAGGAGAAGGTGACGGCTATGAGATCACAACACGGAGCAGAGGAGACAGGCCCAAAGCATGAAACAGAAGAGTGGGCTTTCCAGACCGTGGGATAAGCAAAGCTGCATGTCTTCAGGCAAGACTGGCTTTGCAGAGCGGGGTGCCCTTTGTAGCTTGAATTAGGACCGGGCTCTCATACCCAGTTACAATCTTGAAAATCCACAGGGACTCTTCTACCCTGTCCTAAAGGGTGGCCATGAGTTGAAATTGACTTCATGGCAATGAGTTTGATTAAAGAAACTTATAAAACCTGCTGCAGCAGACTACAGGCACAGGGAGTGTGTGGCTGACAGTCCAAAGACCAGAGAGAGGGGACTGCTGGTATGGCTAAGAAATGGTGGTGCTTCAGACAAAAGGTCGGTATCCTTTTAACGCTGTCTCACCTTGATTCATGAGGACCTGCTAACTTCCCTGATAAATGCTCACGATTCTGAGTACTGCCTGTGAGCTGGGAGCTCTAGGGGGCCATTGCGATGGATTATCCAATTCAGCAGAAAAGTAGTTTGCAGGAAAACAATGGAGGATGGCGGGGGATGCCTGACCTCTGCATCACTGGAATCATCCTTGGGCAGATGTACAGTTCCATTCTCTTCCTCCCTCTCCCCCCAACCCCCATGTAGTGAAGGCGGTCAAACATGGACAGCATGCCATCTCCTCAGGAGGACAGGAATTGTTCCAATTCATGGAACAAACTGTAAAGCAACCGCTGAATGAGAAACTAATGTGCGGTGCAAAAAACATTCACCTAAAAAATGATAAAAAGGGGGGAAAAATTTTGTATCCCAGTATTCTCAAGGAGGAATTCAAAAGAAAAAACAACATGTAAACCCTCAGAGAAACAACTAAAAGAATCATGCTCTTGGCAATAGTTTAATGGATAATATATTGAGGTTCAAAATACCAAAGTAAATACCAATGGTCAAAGTATTAATGATGTTTTCTGAGACCTTGGTTCTTAGCCTCTCTCAATAAACAAGGGGATTAGATTTTTAATAGTCACACTGAGTTAACAAGCTAATCCTTAGATCCTTGATACACGAGGCTTTTGAAATGGGCTGCTTAAGTACAACTGAGGACTCTCAAAGGCCAGAAAAACATCTGTCCATCAGAAACACGGAAGAACAACTATCTTAACACAAGAATTTATTGAAAGAACTAGATTTCATTGGAAAATTTAAAATGTGCATGGAAGAACAACTATCTTGGCATGAGAATTTATTGAAAGAAACAGATTTCATTGGAAAATTTAAAATGTGAGAAAATCCTCAAGTAAATCTGGAAAGGGATGCCAATTTATAAGTGAGTCTGGGAATTCCCCATGCTGAGCTATTTACATAAAAGTCATAGCAGTCCTTGGATAACTCTGAGGCATCTGTTCTAAGGCAGACACAACGCTTTTCTAGAACATTCCTTCAGATCAGCATAAAGCTGATTCAACGTTCAATGAAAAAGATTAATTTGGTGAGTAATTTCTTTTTCAAATCCTTAACAGTTGTTATAACATAAGAAGGATTATCATTTAAGCATACCTATTTTAAAATACAACAATTCTACAAAATGGTCAATGGAATAATAGCTCTGACTGTAGCTTCCAGTTTTTTTATAGTTAGAATTTAGAACTCCTGCATCTAATTTTACTTAGTAGACTTTTTTCAAGAAAAAACCTCCAAAATAAGCTTCATGGAGAAATGAAAGACTAGAGCATTGATCAAGATTTCGTAAAGAAGAGAACATTATAAATCTTATTTTCCAGATGCAAGTTCTTTATTAGCAAGAGAAAAATTGGAACTCATCATCAAGTTCACTATCGAGAAGGCATTTAGTGGACAACACACATATGAAGAAATGTTAACGATGGTTCGTATAAGTGAGGCAGACGCAAATGAAAACAACACATCTTGCTTCAACAAACAGAGAGGGAGTGTTGGTGGGCCAGAACACAACACATGCTGGCGATGTTGTAAAGAGACTGAACTCTTCCTAAACTGCTTGTGGGACTGCACAGTGGTACACTATGGGTTAAGAGAATGTCAGTCTCCACAACCTGGAGACCAGAAGAATGAGATGCTACCTGGCCACCATTCCTGACTACTCTGAAAAGGAGCACATTTAAAAATTCTAGTTAGAGAGGGACCCCTGGGAGTGGAATGAGTTATGCATTGGGTTGCTGACTACAGGGTCAGCAGTTCAAAACCACCGCCCTCTCTGAGGGAGAAAAACAAGGTGTTCTACTCCTGTCAAGAGTCACAGTCTGAGAAATCCACAGGTTTCTCACTATGAGTCAAGTCACTTGGTGGCAGTAAGTGGGAGCAAGTGGGCAAAAATTGAGGAATAAAACTCAAAAAATCACAAAAAAGACCAGTCTTTCTAGTCAGATAGAGAGCTATGGAATAATAATAATCTCTGAAGGCCACTAATGGATGTTGCAGGTACCTTAATGTTAATCCAGAGCCAGACTTCTACATATTCAACATCGCAAATTGTGCGATGTGCAGGACTGGATTTGAATGTGTCAGGAAGAAACTCCCCCAATGCAATGGCTGAGCACACAACTGGTAACCAGCAAGGTCAGTGGATCGAACCCCACCTCCTCCCCTGGTTCTCCCCCTCCCCATCACCCCATCAGCAGCTCAGAGGGAGAACGACTGGGTCATCGGCTTCCACAGATTACAGCCTAGGCAACCCACCGGCCGCTGAGAACTGCAATATATGGGAAGGGCCACAGTAACGGAAAAACAGAACCAACAGTTTCTCAAAATTCCTACGTGTTGGAAAAAGTAAAACATAGCATGCCTGTTACATGGTACATGTGTATGAAAATACTTAAATAATCAAATATGCTTCCATTATTTCAGATAACTAAGTTTAAAAGACAGATTATCCTAGGAAATAAAAAAAAGATAGTGACAAGAATAAATCATAGCACTATGGGGACAATTAAATCACTTGCTTTTCAAGTGTATTTTTCAAAGTCGATGCGAACTATGTCTTCCTTTTTCAAGTAGTTTTTCAAGATCTATTCAAACGATGTCTTTAAAAGCATTGCCAATAAGAAAACAGTATCATTGGTAAATTGGGGGATTAAGATTGCATGGCGATCTTAGGAAATCACAAGATAAACTGTCCAGCTGACCCCGGAAGCACTAATCACCATGTCAAACAGCAACAATGATGCGAACAGCACAGCTAGACGCCAACCTGCACATGGCGGACATCCGTCCAGGTCATTTTTGTTCTCAGCACTTCATTTTCTCAGGTTACAAAATAAATCCAGATGTAGCCAAACGGGTTGCTAGGGGAGAAGAGAACAAATGGGGTTCGCCAGCAATGATCTTCAGTGGCAGGGGTAGAAGTCAGATCAGTGAGGCCCAGAGAACACGTTTACTAACAGGAAGGAAAGCAGGCTTCTTCTAGGCTGTGCTCTGGCACACAAAGTGACACCGAACAAGCCACAGAACCTCTTCAAACTTTTGTTTGCGGTACAGATTTTGCTCAATGCTTCAGGGTCTAGATTTGGCCAAAGGAGAAACCGGTGTGTGGTTTGGAAGGTGGAAGAGAAGCAACAGCCAATATTTTGGGAGAGTTATTGTGGAGTAAAGATAGAGAAACGCTGACAGAGATGGCAGCAGTTTCCAGCTTGTCCTCACTGTCCTGGCTTGGACTGACTGGCTTTTTCCTCCTCCGACGGGACCTTCGCTCCGGCTGACCAACAGCCATCTCTGGCCCAACCCCGGCAGAAGGCCCAGCCTCCCCTAACTGTTCCTCCCAGGCTCCCTCAGGGTCCTCTTCCAGCAGCAGAATCTGCCACGATGCCTGTGTCCCTCTCAAGCTTCGTATTTTTACGAAGGGGGCTCAGTTAGTGACTTTCCCCCCTGTTCTACCAACGTTTTCTTTCAGACTCTTACTTCTTCAATTTTTTCCACAACTGGATAAGGGTCTCACTCCTAAAATAAATCCCTTCTCACAGTCATGACACAGCCCTGAATGTACTGTGACTGATGTAATGTCTTCGGCTGAAAAATTGTGGCTTTAGAAGTGGAAGAAATACTTGTTTAAAATCTGATGATTTGCTACACTCATCTTCCCTCCTACACTCTTCTCCCTCAGACACACAGACTCTCTTCATGATTCAAGACACAAGAACAATGCATGAATGAAAATCATTCTGAAGGTTCTTGCTTCATATTGACCAGGGAGGAAGCACAAAATATTCTTCACCGGAAACCTTTCAAAAGGCATCTCTAATTCCTGTTCAAAACCATACACAGCATTATATTAAAGTCCTGTTTATCAGGATTAATCACCTGAGGTATGCGACCTCATATCCCAAACTCTCAGTCTCCATTTGAATCAGTCTCTCTCAATAACTCATGCAATCACTGGGCTGGTAAGTGCCACATCACCACTTGACAAATCGTTCTTCCATTCACTACTCAAACCTTTATTCACTACTCAAAACTACCTCGTATGTGCCAAGCATGGTACTATATGCTGGCTATGCAGTAGTGAATTAAGTCATGCTACCCCTTTACATTTTCCCTTGGGACCTATTGCTTCCTCAGCTCAGAAGGCCCCCTCTGCTCTTCCATGACACTATGGGGGAAACCAAGCTCAGAAGTTGAGGCCTCAGTGAAATCGTCGTGGATCTCCTACGTGCACAGTGAACGAACTGCTCCTACCTATCGAACATCTCTATACAGAAGAATTTACTGCTATGCTTATGTGCCTGACATATTCTTATGAACATGAGATGGGTAAACTTGATGCTGACATGGCTTTTCTGAGTGTAAGTGTCCTAATTTGTGTCTAGCATACCACTTTCCACACCGCATTTAGTAGTAATTAACTAGTATATATCTTCAATAGGATATTGACCACTGAAAGGTTGGGTTCACATTTGAAACTAATCAATTTTGCCTCTCCAGAGTAAAAGATATTCCATGACATAGATTGGAATTTGAGCCAGACCCAAAACGCACTGCCATGGAGTTGATGTGGACTCATAGCAATCCACTAGGACAAGGGAGAACTACTCCTGTGAATGGCTAAGGTCGTATAACTCTGACTCCAAGGAGGGGCTGGTAATTTCAAACTTTGTGGTTAGCAGCCCAACTTGTAACCACTAAGTCATCAGTCCTTGCTAAGTTAATTAAATTATGAATAAGAAATATATAGAAGAGTTACATCTAGATGGCTACAACGCTTCCTAAGAAACTCAGACTGGTCTTTTTAGTTCATGGTAGCATTTGTGATGTTTTAAAAACATGATGGCCTATACAGTGTTTCTGTTTTGATGTGTTTTTAAGTTGGCACTTCCTAAATCTGAAACTGTGGTAAGAGAGATGAGGGATTTGATGCTGTCTTATATCATGTGAGATTTCGAGATTATTGCACATGAAGCAAACAAAGCTGAATGCTTTGGGGTATGAAGCTGGCTTGTGGATTGAGGTGCCTCTGAGCAGTTAGCTAGGGAGTCTGGGCTTCCTGATCCACAGAAGTGGAGGGAAGTGCCTGCCAGTTATGGCTTAATGGAGAGAGGTGTCTCTGGATACATAATTTGGGAAGCTGGGCTTGCTGACACGTGGGATTGGAGCTGAATGCCTTTGAGTGGAGGTTGCCAGGGAGCGGATACTCTTTGAGCATTTATTAACAGTCTGGAAAGAACTCTGCAACATGTTTTGAAGCACAACTATACCCTGAGCATTTCTCACTCACATGACAACCTGTTACCTTCCTTTCTAAAAAACCCTCCAAACTCCATGGGGATTCCATGAGGACTCAGAGTAAGCCTCTGTGGGCTTCTGAGACTGTAAGTGTTTCAGGTAGAAAGCCCAGACTTCCAGCTCTGGACCTGCCAGTGGTTTCGAACTGAAAACCACGAGGATAGAAGCCCAACATGTCACCACTACATCACCCGAGCTCCTAAACTTCTTTAACTTTTTCACAGCCCCTATAATCATCCACAATGTCTGTGGGTTCTGTGTAACCCTCTCAATACATATTAGTGCCTAAATGAAAATTTAGCTAGTATTGCCTGAGATGAAAGGATTAGAACACTTAGTTGCCCAGATGCCAGGGATCATGCCGAGTGTTGGCTCAACAATTTCATTTCCCTTTGGAAACTTCTGGATGACCAGAAAGTGCTCTTTGTTCAAAGTCACATCCTTTCTCAGGGGAAGCTTTGTTCAGTCACTTTTCAATAGAGAATTACAAAATTGCATCTCATAAGGAGATCTACTGTAGTTCAATCCCACAAGCTGTTCCCCAGGAGAAAGATGAAGTTTCCAACTCTCACCCAAGATGTACAAGAACGGACACCCACAGAGGCAATTCTATGCTATTCTATAGGGTCACAGTGAGTGAGAATTGATGAGATCGCAGTGAGGGTTTCTGTGAGATACCATGACAGTGCTATGTGTTGGGGATAAATCAAAGAACAGGGTGGGTGATGAAAATTGTACTCAAGACCTATGCAAGTATATACACAATTAGATTCTATTAAGTGATACGACAGTGCAGAAGGAACAAACCTAACCCGGCCTTGTGGGGGCAAGTTAAGACTTACTAGATGTCTCCTCTAAGACCTATGCAAAGCAGAGGCTAGAAAAGTGAAAACAGTGGGCTAGGCAAGTTCCAGGCAAAGATATGATCATATTAAAAGGGCTCATGGCTGCTCAGCTTCCCAACAAGGTCACTGAAGACAAATGTGTGCATAAGCAAAAGTGGGGAAGAAGGCTGATGGTACCCAACTATCAAAAGATACAGCGTCTGGGGTCTTAAAGGCTTGAAAATAAACAAGCTGCCATCTAGCTCAGAAGCAACAAAGCCCACACCAGCCTGTGTGACCACGAGATGCGAAGGCATCAGGTATCAGGCATCAAAGAACTAAAATGTATATCATTACAAATGAGGGGGAGTATAGATTGGGGATCCAAAGTGCATCAATCGGTGAAGCAACATCCTCTTATAGAGGGGTTGCAGGGAGAAGGTGAGCCAGTCAAGGTACAGTGTAGCAACGATGAAACATGCAACCTTCCTCCAGTTCTCAAATGCTTCCTCCCACCCATTATCATGAGCCCAATTCTACAAGACAAATCCAGCTAGAGCAGGGGATGTACACTGAAGTCGGAAACATGGGGAATTTAGGATAGATATTCCCTCAGGTTCAGTGGTGTGAGTGGTGATACAGAAAGGGTGGAGGAAAGGTAGAGTAGAAAGGGGGAACCAATTGCAGGGATCTACATATGACCTCCACCCTGTAGTATGGACAACAGGGAAGTGGGTGATGGGATATATCAGACAATGTACAATATAACAAAATAATGATAATTTGTAAATTATGAAGGGTTCATGGGGGAGGGTGTGTGGGTAGGGAGGAGAAATATGAGGAGCTGATATCAAAGGCCTAAATAGAAAGAGGATATTTTGAGAAGGATGGTAGCAACAAATGTGGTCTGCATTTATGTATTGATCATGATAAGAGTTGTATGAGCCATCAATAAAATGATTTTAAAAAATAAAATAAAAGGCCTCATGGCAAGTGAATAGATATTTTCAAGAAGCTTGAAAGCACTCAATGAAAGTAGAACCAATAAAGCTACCCAAATATGATCACCTAAGAGTTTTACAAAGTGTTAAGGAATACAGACTCAATGACTATTTGTCATCACCCACCCCCCCAAATTATGTATTTTGTCTAGTTGTCAGTTTACCAAGTATGAACAGAGAAAGTGATAGTACTTATCCTCTGATTTATTGGGGGAAATGAAGTTAAATAAGTTAGATTAAGTAATAAATATTGTGCAAATTTGCTTATTAGTGTTAGGCATAGACAGAAGAAGTTTTGATGGTAAAGGGAAGATATGGAGCAAGCAACTTTGCAAAAGACATACCACAGAGTGCACACACGAGCCTTCAAAAAGCAAGCCATGTGAACACGATGATGTCACGCAAGTGACTGATGCTATTGATTCTACCTCATAAACAGAAATACAGATGAAAGGAACAGTTGCTAAAATCATAAAGCCCTCCAGTTTTATGATACAAAAGTCTCTTTAATGCCTACTGCTATCATCTCTAAGACCTTGGCAGATAACTCAGAGGCTAGCAGTTCAAACCCACCAGCCCTCCTGTAAGACAAACTTGTGGCTGTCTCTTGTGAAGATGAGTGACTTGGAAACTCCATGAGGCAGGTGTAGCCTCACTTCTATAAAGTCAACATAGGTCCCAGAAGGTCTGCACAAGTCAGAATTACCTTGACAGCAATGGTAACTAAGAGCAGATATATGTTCACAGGAAACTTTAATCTTGAATGTAAACTTAAGACTTGTGGAGTCACTGCCAGTTAAATAGAATTTATGTAAGACCAAGGTCTAGAGACAGTCCATTGCCGTCAAGGTAGAAAAGGGATAAAGGGGAGCTGATAACAAAGTGTTCAAGAACAACAAACCTGTATTGAGATGGATGGTGGTAGCATTGGTACACTTATGCTTTATCTAATTGAAATATGGATTGCTACAATAGCTGTAAGATTTTAAAATCTGACATTTAAAAAAATAAAGATGTCTTAGTTGCTTCTCAAAAAACAAAACAAAAAAACCTACCCGACACCATAAGCCTATTTTTTGTTCCATACACTAACTTAATGTATAACTTCAAAAAGTAGTTGTAGGGCTGAGCCCCAGGGGCGTAGTGGTTGAGTGCGGGACTGCAGTCCTCTGGCTTGGCGGTTCAAATCCAGCAGCAGCTCTCCAGGAGCAAGGTTGGGCATCCCACGCCCACCATAGGGCAGTGATGCCAAAAAAAAAACCCCAAAAAACAAAAAAAGTAGTTTTAACTTTCTCCCCGTTTCATTATAGTGAGATTTTAAAAAAATCCAATGAACCCTAGCCAGAGTTTACTTCTACTATAAAATGTAATGGTTACTTTTTAGTTTGAAATCGATTTGTCAAACAGCAAGCTTTTAAGAAACAAGTCTGTTCAGGAATTGTTGAGATAATCCCAAATTTTTAATCATAGGGCCAGTATGGTGAAAACTGACTGGATCACAATGAATTTCTTGCTCTTGCTTTAACAATGGTAACATGAGCCAGTTTGCAAACAAAATCATAGGCTAAAATGCTAAAATCTTGCTTTATGTTTGCACTACAGGCAGGCTAATACCTAAACAGCGAAGTCATCTCCTGCTCTTGTGGCCATGGCATGTTAGCAAGGACAGGTGTTTTCATGATCATTTCTTACCTGCTGTCCATATTCCACTCAAGGGCTGGATTCTGAGAATTTCTTTCACTCTCCGTTAGCGCTCCTCCTGTGCCTGTTTCCTTCTCAGGTTTCAATTGATCCCATTGAGCAGTCCCAATGTTGATAGACTGCAGGTCTATTTGATATTGTCGATCTTCGATTTCTGAACCAGGATCTCGAAGAATCCCTAAATGTAAGGCTCTCCTGTAACGACAGGGAGAAAATGATTGATTGTGAGGTGACTGGACAGCTCTTCTCGAAACGCCTGAACTACTGAATCGGATAGCTTGTGGCTTATATGCCGGGACTGCTAAAAAGCTGAAAAACAGAGATAATAAAATAGTAAAAAAGAGAAATAAACAAAATAAACATGTTTATATTATTCAATAGTATAGTATTACCACCTTTCTTTTGAACTGCAGATTAGCACAGTAGACAAAATTACAATATAAAAATTTGAAACTCACCCCATATTTTGTATTGGAAATACATTTGAAAGTTATCACTTTGAATATAATTTCTTATATTATTTCTGGCAATGGGCTTTGTTATCCAGTAACTTATTTCAATCCTTGAGGTGCTGTAAGATTTTACAACTACCTCTATTTTTGCCAAAAAGAAAATAATTCAGGAAGGCTGAAAGATTTGGACAAAGTTAGTTGGTGACAAAAATCACAACTCGAATTCAGTTTTTCTTAATTCAAGGCTAATGGGTGGCAGCGGAGTTCTGTTAATTTATATTTTCACTTCCCTCCCTCTGTTTTTGTTTGTCTTTTGCTTTCTAAATAAACAAAAGCTCATTTACTTAAACACTTCTTTGTGCATGTGCCATACTGTCTGTGGGTCACTGTGATGCTGGAAGATAAGCAATCTAGACAGTGGAACTTCAAGACACGTTTGAAAAAAGGAACTAGAGATCTATTTTTAAAAAACAAAAAGTAACCCCATAAGCCCCTCGGGACCAATATTGAGAGTAGTGGTACCAGGAGGGGAAGGACAAGGTCGGGGGAGAGAGGGGGAACAGATGGAAAGGATCTGCTATAACCCCCTCCCAGGGGGATGGACAACAGAAAAGTGGGGGAAGGGAGACACTGGTCAGTGTAAGACATGAGAAAATAATAATTTATAAACCATCAAGGGTTCTTGAGGGAGGGACAGCAGGAGAGAGAAGGTGATAAATGAGAAGCTGATACCAAGGGCTCAAGGAGAA